>OY730192.1:144634663-145234663 GCA_963422505.1 Pseudognaphalium luteoalbum | reverse complement strand
GTAAGCAACGAGCAGCCTTCCAAATACAGAGACATCACTCTCCTATAAACCATGTAAAAAAAGTCAGTCTTTATTACCTATTACATACCATTACATCTTTCTAGATGAAGTTAATGTCCGCCTTTATACTCGACCCATATCATTATTAATGAACTTTCACTGGCTTCTCACTAGCATATAAATAAACAAAAAGGATCGACAACTCACAAACTTGTACCAATACAATCATTTCATTTACAAAATTTCCGTTCAATCATCATCCAAGTGACACATTCTACTTTATCACAACGTGTAAATATGAAAAGTAAACACAATACGCACTTATTCAAAAAATAAAAATTAATAATAAGGTCATACTCATACCTACAAACAATTGCAGCACTGAAGGAGTTGTTATCTAAACCCCAACAATCCTCAAAAACCAACTCCCGAACAGCTTCACACACAAAAAACAATGCTCCCAACCCCTGTTTATCTCTCAATTGACACCTCTCCAAATGCAATTCTTCAAGGGTAGGACAAGAACCTAAATGCTCATCAGGTCCTGGACTTGGATCAATAAATTTGCAAGATTGAAACTTTAAAGTCTTCAAATTCGTACAATACGACAATGCAGCTAACCACCCACCTTCCAATCTATGGTCACAAAGGGTCAATTCTTCCATCATTTGACAGCATTGGCCAATAGCTTTGATTCCATCATAACTGCCTTCACAGCCAACAAGCTCAAGCTTCAATAATCTCGGACACCCTTGAGCCAAAATAGTCAGCCCAATATCCGAAATCACGGAATCATACAACCCATCAACATAACCAATAATTTTCAAAATCTGCAAATTCTTATAACCTGCAAGCCCTTTTAAATCAAAATCTGTACAGGAACATAACTCTAATTCCTGCAAAGCTAAACACTCATTTGCAACAGAATCCAGCCCTTCATTACTCGCACCAAACAACACAAGCTTTCGCAAATTACAACACCCTTGAGCGAGAATTCGAACCCCTCTATCAATTACCCGAGCACCCAAGAAATCAGGTTTCGAAATAAACTCGGTATCAGAAACAAACGAATTAACATGAATAGACACAAATTTATTACTCAAACAAATACCCGAATTTCGAGGGGATATTATGCAAGCTTGAACAATATCAGCATCAACAAGATTAGGAAATCGATAAGCAAGTCTACCAGATTCCAAAAAATCCCAATCTAATAACTTCAAAGATTTCACTAACCCGCCACTAATCTTTAACCACCGTTTACAAACTAAACTAGTTAAAATCAACTGCGATTTATTGAAATTAGAGAGTATAAGAATCAGAATTTGATCTGAAAGCAAAGAACTGAAATCTGGAGTTACCAAATTGGGAGTATTACTGGTATCTAGGGTTAGGGTTTCGTCAGGTTCAGAACGAGGAGATATTGAATTCGAATTCGAATTCGATTCAGAGTTGGCCCTCATTTTAATAATTTCATTCTTGAGAGCTTGTGCCGAATTCAAACGAGCTGACTGATCTGTTCTGCAATGGCGATTTGGTAGCGATAAATTAGGGTTAGGGTTTGAAATGAAAATGAAAAGCTTTCCCCAATTGCTAAATTTTTATTACCGAATTTGCCCCTTGTTTGAAGCTTCAAGGTGAATGTGGTGAATATAATAAATATAATAAAATCAAAAGGTCATTTTGAAGCTTCCAACTACATTACCAGCTATCATATCATATCACTTGTGTGAAATTTTGTCTTGCTTTCTCTCTCTATATTTTTATTTTTTATTTCTCAATGTTTATATATTTATAAAGAATAATAAATTAATAATATATGTGTTTGTGCAGTCTCGTGAATGGATCAGATTCGTGGGACGCACAAAGTTTCTCCTCTTTTGATTTCGCAATTATTATTAGAAAAAAGGGGAGGTGTCGGTTAGTCAGGCACAATGGATGATAAACGACGCTAAACCGATTATTTTCTATTCACTAAATAATCATGACAATCACGATAATTAATTATTAATAGGGTTTTTTTCCCCAAAAACGAATTACTTAGTTCTATTTTTTTGCATTTTTATGTATTAACTAATTTTATTCTTTAAAAATGAACCACTAATTTAAAATCGATCATTTCCATGTAAATGTTATCATTTGAAATGGTAGCCAAGGATTATATAGCAATTCAAACGCTTATGATCGATTTAAAATACAGATCTAAGAAAAGTCCATTGTATAATCCCCGGCTACCGTTTCAAACGGTAACATATACCCGAAAATGATCAATTTTAAATAAATGGTTCATTTTTAAAGAAAAAATTAGTTGATACCCGGAAATGCAAAAAACATAACTATTGATTCATTTTTCGGTAAAAAGCCCTTATTAATACATAATAAAAGATAATGGGTTAAAGCCTATATAAATAAAGCATGTCTAAGTAATGGTCAATATAAACCTGCTAACAGCCCCTGCAGTTGAAGCGAAAGATGGGCAAACGCTCAAACTGGCTCGAAACTCATCAAAGAGAACATATGGCAATCCCTTGATGAAGATATCGGCAAACTGATAGCGAGAAGGAACATGCAAAACGTGAACCTGGCTAGCAGCAACCTGATCTTGAACAAAATGTATGTCAATCTCAATATGCTTCATGCGTTGATGTTGCACAAGAGTAGAAGAGAGGTAAACAACACTGATATTATCACAATATACCAAAGTAGCAGTGAAAAGTGGAGTGTGAAAGCGAAGAAGAATCCGCAACCAAGATGTTTCAACGACTGCATTAGCAACACCTCGATACTCTACTTCTGCACTGGAACGAGAAACGGTAAATTGCCTCTTAGAAGACCAGGACAATAGGTTGTTGTCAAGAAAGACATCAATACCCAGAGGTAGACCGGCGAGTAGTAGGGCAACCAACCCATTTGGCATCCGAATAGACAATGAGAGACAATTGAAGATGAATACAACTGAAGACCGTGGGTCAATAGTACCATGAACATAATGCAAGATCCGTTTAAGAGTTGCAAGGTGTGGCTCCCAAGGATCATGAATAAAAAGACATACCTGCTGAATCACATAAGAGAGATCTGACCTAGTAAATGTGAGATACTGAAGTACACCAGCAAGACTCTGGTAGAGTGTCGAATCAAATACTGAAGTACCATCAGGACGAAGCTTGGTCTCTGTGTCAACCAGTGTACGGCAAGGATGACAATTAAGCATACACGCACGCTCAAAGAATCTCTAATGCATAATTCTGAGAAAGAAACATGTCGGAGTCAGTGCGGGTAACCGAAATACCCGGGAAATAATTTAGAGGACCATGATTAGTCATCGAGAATTCCTGATGCACAAAGGATTTGATCCACAGTAGAAATGCGGCGGAAGAAGCCGTCAGTAGAATATCATCAACATAGAGCAAAAGATAAGCAATGTCGAACCCTGACAAAAGATAAACATAGATGAAATGCATCTGTTGTGATAAAATCCAATACGAGTAGCATAACTTGCAAACTGCTTAAACCATGCTTTGGGGGCATGTTTGAGTATTCAAACGCACCCTTTTTTCTTAACTAATCTTGTTTTGGATAACTAAAGTTTACAAGTATATAAACTCTAAAGCAACAAGAGTTGAACCCAAACGTTGACTATGTGTAGGAGTAAACTCACTTTTTATTTATATGACAATCCTTCTTTGTAGAACTAGAATTATCACTGAGAATTAAACATCAGATGATATACTTAAACCTTGCCACCTTATATTTCATATTGATGAGCTTTCCTATCATTCTTTTCATGATTAAAGACTGTTTGTGTAAGTGTATCATTCCTATCATTCTTTTCATGATTAAAGACTGTTTGTGTAAGTGTATCATTATCAGCATACAAATCATATAAAACGGTACGAAGACATGAGAGTTATGTGACATTTACATCTATTGCACCAAAACTTCTAGCTTTAGTCTTTTTCTCATCGTACTTGGCAAGTTATAGCCTTCCTTTAATTTTAAGATCTTTGACTTTTGGCAACTTTTCCTAAATGTAGTGCAAAAAGAATGACATTTTTTTTCTCGAATGTATTGATTTTCATTGAACTCTTCTTAGATTTGAAGCATTTCCACCACATATTGCATTGGAATACCTTCTTTTGAAAATGTGTTGCAATGAACAATAGGTGTGGCATATGTGTCTAATGTAGCCATGTGTGTACTATCTTCCTCGACTTCTATTATCGGGCTATTTGTAACCCGTTATAGTTGAACTTTAGGTGTAAAAGTCTCTTTACCATTTCAAAATTGTGAGTACATAAAGTACTTTGAGATCCATATAGGGTTTACTAGTTTGATTTACAACGCCTTCCACCAAACTAAAGATATTGAAATTATAAAATTCTTTTGACAAACCACAAAGGAAGTGTTACTCCTCCACTGAGAAAAAAAAAGTACCATTTAAAATTTGAATTCATATAATGAGTTACTAAAGGTTCCAAAAGCAGTTCTAGTCGAGACACTGTCAAAGTGCAAGTCGTTCCTAATCTGAGATCCACCATAACTAGTACCATTCTCTCCTCGAGTTTGTGAACAAATGAAGTCGTCCATTATAGAACTTAAGAAGCATTTTTCATTAATGTGGGTTCTTTAATCTCATAGACGTATATAGGAACAAATCCATCATCTTCAACGATCGCATACCTAAGAAATGAAATTACTTAGTTTCTTATTGTACGTTTGACGGTACAAGTGCATTATTCCTTTGTTTCCAGCTGAATATCCCCGATCAGAAGGTTCCTGCATCACAAATGCAGACACTACATTACAGTGGAGTACAGGGATGGCCCCTGTAAACCACCTCCGGCGTGAGAGTAAGTTATATGTGTTTTAATGGTGAAAATGAGAGTAGGGAATTAGGGTTTTTGTGGAGAAGATGAACATACCTCAAAAGTGGAGAATGAGTGCCCTTTTATAGTTGTTGTACCTTGGCCTCCAATTCCTCATGGGACAATCACAAATGAGCACTAACAAAAGATTTCCTCTTGGTTAATCTGAGCCATCCAAGAGATCTCACGGATATTCAGGATTGGTCCCCACTCTAAATTATGTTAGAGCTGTGAAAGCGACCTATGGACCTCCGGGTGGAGGTCGGAAGAATAAATAATTTGGTGGCGATTCCATAGAAGGTAATGAACACCTTAGGGGTGTCAACTGTAACACCACAAGATCAATTGATGACCCCCTTCCGAATGGAAGCAAATGTATATATAAATGGCCTCCTTCCGGGTGGAAGTTGATAATAGATGGGTGTAATATTGGTTACACCATAAAGTCCCCCCAGTCTAGTAGGATATAGTTGTGCTATATTGTACTAGACTTAGAAAAGTTGTAGCCTTCGAGGTTGTTTTGTTTCTTTGAGAGTCGGGAATTTGCAATCGTCGAAGTGATTTGACGCTTAATTAATTTTTATCATCATCACTTTTTTGGCCTTTTTCTCTCATCCATACACGTGTCCTTCTTTCTGAAAGATCGTGGTCGTCTAACCATTTCCCTCCTATTATTTACTTCTTTCTTTTCTTCTTTCAAAATCATTATTCCCAAAAATCCATTTCTCAATTCTCTCTCTTCAAAAACCCTAATTTTGTTCGTCTTGTCTTCCGGCGGTCGTTCTTTTTACTCAAAGCAGGTTAGCATTCTTACTTTCTTGATTTTCCTTTCATATCAACCTCGTAACTAAGTCTTCTGTCAATACCATCCATACAATTTCGAGCGTTCTTAGGGAAAATCATTTTTACTATGTTTGTAGAAAGTACGGAATTATCGACGGTTTTGGGCCGTCTCTGGCGAAGTTTAATGAGGTTATTTCGAAACCTTTTGCCGGAAAATTTGGTGTGTATACAAAATTATTTTCCGTGTCTAACCTTCGGATCCCTCTATCAACATTCTATTTATCTGTTTTGAAGTACTATCAACTTCACATATCTTAGATGTCTCCTATGGGTGCTATAAAGATTCTAGGCTTTGAAATGGCCTGTCGTGTCTTTGGAAAGGTTCCTAGTGTGGGTGTTTTTAGGTATTTTTTCTGTTTAGGTGCCCCTAAGTAAGGGTATTACACGCTAAAAAGAAGGGATACCGTTCCTCAGATCCTTTTAGGTATAAGGGAATCATTGAAAGACTGGAAAAATAACTTCTTTTGGTTGAGTGGGGATTTAATTCCTATTGAGTTTAGGGAGGTCTTGTTGTGGAAGAGTGATGAAATTTTGTTAAATGATGCCCCTCGTCTTTCAACCCAGGAGGACGAACTTCGAGTTTTTCTTGAAGCAAACTATCAGGTTTTTATTGACGCTTTTGCTGAGGAGGTTTTAGTTCTCCTGGGTATGATTAACAATTGGCCCAACGATGGTTCTGTGCCTGTTATTTATAAAAATGGGGAGGGTAAGTGTAATGTTTTTATTGTGTTTCGATTCTACTGGGGTTTTACTTTTCTCATTATCCTTTTGTTTAGGTTGCAGAAATGATGATATGTGATCTGTTGAATTCGGATAGCAAGAAAGGTGTGAAGTTTGGTGTAAAAACTGAAGAAGTTGTTGTTACTACCCCGGGGGTTTCTCATTCCCAGGCTACACTTACTGCATCTTCTACCCAGGTTGTTTCGCATACTAGGGCTAGCACAAGAGGTTTGACTATCCGTGACTCTACTCGAGAACAAGTTTGTTCTTTTTCTGGCGCTTACGAGGTAGAGGAGGTCGTTGAAAGGAGGAAAGGGAAAAGGGCTGCTACAGGGGAAAAGCAAAAGAGGGAGGAGGTTTAAAGATAGTGATCCTTTACCACTTGAAAACGTTTCTGATTCTGATGCAGAACATAGTGATGCATCCAAGGCTGGAGACGGTGCTCATGATTCCTTGTCACCTTGAACTTTTTCTGGTGCCTTCGTACCCTCCCATCTGGCTAGAAGTAAATCTTCTACCTTACCACCTCGTAGTTGTTCTGCTCCTCCAGTTGCTGGGAATTCGATTTTTGATCAAGGCATTGGCAAAGGTATTTATGACTCTCCTGTATTTGATATAGCATTCATTGGTTCGAGTAGTCCCTGTCTTAGAAAAATTGCTATAAGGGACAAAGGTTTTGGGAATCTTTTTACTGATATTGATAATGTGATCTGTTTTGTTGATGAAGATGTTGTTGGTGGTTCCGGAAGGGGATTTAAGGGGATATATGTTCCCAAGTGGGAGGTGGAATGTGATGACTCCTTGGATGATATGAAATCTAGGAGAAATTTGGTCACACATTCACTTCCCCTTGCACTACAGGCCCGTAGTCTTGATGTTAGTTTGTCTGAGGTGATTGAAGGTTTGGATAAGTTGGCTGTTGATACTCTTTTTTATTACAAGGCTGTTGTTGAGTATTTGGAACAGGTAACTCCTGGGTTGAATGTTGATGAACTTACCAAGAAGGTTGAAAGCTTGTCTGCGGAGCTTGAGAGGCAGAAGATAGATGCGTTGGCCAATGAAGCAGTGATCCAGGAGAAAGACAAAAATATTGCAGATTTGGACTATGAGTTCTTTACTATTGGAGGTAAGTTGCGAGATTCTGAGGAGAAGGTTGTTGATCTGGAGGGCAAAATGAAGAAGTTTGAAGAAAAGATGGGAGTGGCTGAGATAAAGCTAAGTGTCGTAGAGGAACGGTTGGGATTGGCTCGGAAGGAGCAGGCTGACTTTGTCAAAAAGGTGTTGACCCATTACTCTGAGCATCTTCTAAAAAGTTATGAGTTTTCTGCTCCTATAGCTAGGTTGGTGAGTTGTGCGGAAGCTAATGCTGACAGAAGATGTTGGAGAATATTTTTGCTAAAGAAGAGCATGAGAATGTTTCTGTTGAGACCTTGCCTGAGTACAATCCCTTTGCCTAAAAAAACTATGATCAGGTTGTGGCAGCTTGTGGGAATCTTGATTTCCTTTTCACCCAGAAGATCATTAATGTTGCACATTTGCCCGTGGATGAAATTCTGATGATTGTCCCCGATCCTATTTCTACTGCCCCTCAAGATCCTTGATTTATAGTTATCTCCCCTTGAAAAATGTTTATTATTATTATGCTTTAAACAATTTCATGGTTTGTAAGCTCTCTGTTGAGCAAACAATGTTGGTGCCAGTTTTTTGGCCTTTGAACCTTTTATCTTTATGCATGTGTTGTTATATTTTGCTATAACATCTGTGTTTGCATATGGTTAGGTCCTATTTTGTTGCTATAATTTAAGCAACCTGCTTTTTGTAGATAAGGTATAAATCTAGGTCACGAGTTTACTCTAAAATACGCTTTCGAAAAACATCATTTTTTCTGGAAACCTCCTCCATGAAGTGTGGGAAGTGATCACCTATGTCCGGACTTATACATCAAAAGTGTGATGTATTTTTGGATTGAACTACACGTCAATCCCCTACTATGGGTAGCTATCCCACTTGTAGTGCTTAGGGCCCCAAAAGTGTGGGTTACCCCGTATTACCCCTTGAGCACGCACGAATCAAGGTTTTCAAATCTTATAAACGAAAGACTTGGGTAGTTATAACAAACAATTTTTTGTTACCAAAATTTCCATATCTTCATTTAAGATAAGTTATCAAAACTTTTTTAATTACAAGCAAGACACGTGCTATGTAAAATAATCTAAGGAAAAACTTTCTGAATTAAAGATAGCATCTCTTCATATTGGTAGCATGCCACATTCGATCCACCATCTTTTCTTGCAAGTCTTCAAGCTTGTATGATCCATTCATGTTGGCCTCCACTACCCTGTAGGGGCCTTCCCATGTTTGACCAAGCTTTCCCCCTGGAGCTGACTTGTTTGCTTCATTACTTCTCATGACATGTTCTCCTACCTTGAAGGACGCTTTCTTAACCTTCTTGTTGTAGTATTTTTCCAACTCCTTCTTGTATTTGGCCTCACATTCAGCTGTTAATTCTCTTCTCTCCTCCAAGAGGTCAAGATTCTTTTTTAGGTCAACTTTATTTTTGCCTTCCTCCGTGTGGAGGTATCTGTGCGATGGTACACTAAACTCGGCTGGTAGCAAAGCTTTTGACCTGTATGCTAAGCTGAATGGTGTTCCACCATTACTTCGCTTTGGTGTGGTTCTTATGGCCCATAATACATTTGGTAATTCATCCACCCAACCACTTTTGCTTTTCCCTAGCCTGGCTTTAATGCCTCTGACCACGTCTCGGTTGGTTACTTCCATTTGACCGTTGGCTTGGGGGTGGTACACCGAAGTAAATGTGATAAGTGTGTAAAAGTACTATATTTGCATAGTATTTCATCCATATTCCTACGTGTTTTTATTGCAAATTGTTTGTTTTAGATATTAATTTCGTTCATATTTGCAATTAGCAGTGGAAATGAAGGATTCTGAGAAAAGAGACAGAAAATGGCCAATAAACGAGTCAAATGGTGCATTTTTGAAGATTGAAATAAAAGTTGGAACGAGAATGGTTTGAATGCAGGAAAAGAAGTTTAAAATCTGGAAAAATCATTTCATCCGCCGTATGGAATAATCCATACGCCGGATGGATCAACTGGTTAAGGCCCAGGCTTACGCGGGACTGGGCTGGGCTTATATTCAATCCATACGCCGGATGGAATAATCCATCCGCCGTATGGATCACTTTCCAGAAACTATTTAAACGGCATTTTAAACCATTAGAGAGATATATAGATATTCGGCTAGGGTTTATTGTTTTCGGTTCCAGAAGTATATTTACGAACTTTAGGAGTATTTTGGAAGCACGAGAGATCACGATTGAAGCTTTTTCACTCTAGTTTCGAGTGGTTCGTCTTTCAATTTGGTATTACTTTCGTTTATTCGATATCATTGATGATTTTGGTATTTTATAATCTGAGTTTTACTTATCTTATGATGAATTGAATACTTTAAGTAGTTGTGTAATTGATTAAGCTCGGATTATGATTATTGAACGATTAATATTGCGTATTGAATAAGTTATTTGATTGAAAACTATTATATTACTCGTATAACCTTGTTTATTGGTGATTGCTAGTGATTATTTCTTAACATGATTAATTATGTCGAAGAGATTGATTTCCTTTGAAATTGTTAATTATTGATGGTTATTAATTTTAGGATTTTAACCATTACTAAATACGTTGAATCTGATAGGTTAAGATAATAAGATCTATGCACTTTAAGGTGAACAAGTCAATAAGAAATTATTGGGTATTGTTGATTCGTACTATTATAGTTAATTATAATAAGTTATAAATGTTAATGCACAATTTAGGCTGCACACAATAGACTAATAATCTTGTGACATTGGATCAGTGTTTAATGTGGACTCTTAGATTGTAGGAATTAGTTAACCTGAACAGGAGACTAATTTACATTCGATTTAAAATCTTTGATTAGTGACTAAGTTGATTTAACGGAACTCACAATTAAATAATCAATATGCGATGAATTAGGATATATGAATCTGAGTGAAGTTAATTATACAATTACTATTCCTTCCTATTGTTATTTATTTATCATTTTAATTTAAAGTTTTTATTTATTTTTAATTATTATTTAAAAATCTTATGTTCGAACGGAACTCAAACGCTCCCCTTATTTACTGTTTTCTAATTAATTAGTATATTCTATTTTTATAAATAACCACCATTCCCGTGATCGACTCGGTCTTACCAAATCTATACTAGCATTCGATCAGGTATTCTTGTCTGGTTGTGTGAAAAGCATAAATAAGGTATTTCCATTTATAAATAATAAAGCTAGACGCTTTCACACGCATCAAAATACTTGTTGGATCTTCAGGCCTTCACACCAGTCTTTAAATTTTCCTTCAGCGAATTGTTTTCCATTGTCACTCACAATTACCTTTGGTACTCCAAACCTGCAGAGAATGTTATCCCATACGAAATTCACCATATTCTGACCTGAAATTGTCTTGAGTGGTTTGGCTTCGACCCACTTTGTGAAATAATCCACTGCTACAAGTAAAAATTTTACTCCTCCGGGCACCTCAGGAAATGGTTCCACAATATCGATCCCCCACTTGAAGAAAGGTCAGGCCGAAGTTACCGGAATTAGATCATGCTTTGGTTGTCTTTGCATTGACGCATGGATTTGGTAGGATTCACAATTTTGCAGTTCTTCTTTGGTGTCATTATATATAGTAGGCCACTAATATCCCAAGTTTTTGATTTTTGCTTCTTGAGTTTGAACTCCACCAACATTTTGGTTTTTTTATTATTAAAGGATTTTAAGTATTATAATTAATTAATTCGATAACTATATGTTTTTATACATTTTCTTCTTTATAATATATATGAACGTATATTATTCGATTCGTGATTTTAAGTCAAATCGCAAAAATCGAATCATATCAGACCAGATCAGAACTGAATAAACATTATTCTTAATTTTTCATTTATTGGTTCATAGTCGGATTCGATTCTCGCTGATGCGATTTTGGACCATCGTACATTCCTAAAAGGAAAAACAAATTCGACACACTTTTATTTTTATTTTGGTTCAAACAAGCGTTTGTTTTTTAGATAAATATACATAAAACGGCATTATAAAGATCCGATCTTCGAGTAGCAGTTGAGGGATCTGAATCGCTCAATCGCTGATATATTATCAACACAAAAAGGTTCGTTTGATCGTTTCGTTTTTCGCTGTTAACTTCATAATCCACATAATATTCCTTTAATTCTATTTTGTTAATCGCAATTCGTACCAAAATTTAGATCCGTTTCTGATCACATATGCATGTAGATGCATCTATTCTGATCACATTCGCTGTTAATTTTGAATTGATGTTGTTGTGATTTGATTAAAATTCTCTCGATCTGATCTTCCGATCCAACTTTTTTGATTTAGTTCGTGTGCTTATCATTGGAATTCGTTTGCTATGATCGATTTGATTTTATTAGGTTTAGTGTAAGTGTATATAATTGAGAGCTCATAAAATTAAGAATGTTCGGCTGAATTTGTAGTTTAGATTACCAGAATTGCTTGTATTTTCTCAACCAAAGTGAAATTACTTACTTTGATTGCTGGATCAAACATAGTTTTGGTGGACCTAGGGTTTTAGATGTTGCAAATTCTAAAATTTTGATGTTGAATTATGAACTAAAAAGAAGTATTTCACAGGAGTAATTAGCTTCTGTGAAAAATTCTTTGTGTTATCATAGTTTGTGAATTTGCCAAAAGCTCAGAAAATAATTTAGATGTTTTTTCAAGTTTACATTAAAGTTTCTTGTTTGAAAGCTAAGCTGAACTTTTGTGATAAGTAAGAGATGTTGCTATTTGCCTCATTTAAGGGATATAATTATGATTTTAGTTTGCATGTTCTGTTCAAATTAGATGTCCACTTTGAATGATACGAGTAAGATATTAATTTAACCACGAATTATGTTACAAGTTTAAGTTTCTTTCAAGACATGGATGCATCAGCCTATATACCGTTTCAACACAAAATGATAGTGATTTACGATAAAATACAGTTTTTTGTCCTGTAATTCGTAATGATTATATCTGTATTGTTTTTTGTTTATTAATTGCATTATATCACAGTTAGCTGTATACGTTAGTGGACTCGTGCTGCTCTTTGATTTTTTTGAATATCATTTCATTTCTCTTATGGCCTTATGGGCAATGCCCCCTTTGTCGTAAAGAGTAGCAATATCCACTTATCCACTGTGATATCCTCATACTCAGGCGTCGCCTCAAATCCCAAAATATCCTATGCTTTTGTGAAATTGGGGGAAATAAGCATGAATTTATCTGCGAATGGTTACTTAAACTGATGCATTTGTTTATGATAAACGATATCAGGTACAAAAATGGCATTGAATGGAGCAGCTCCACCACGAGGAAGTGCAGCTGCAACTGCAGCCAACTTGCGAAGGAGGAAGACTAGTGGAACCGGAGGGTCGGCTGGTGGCACAGCTGGAAATATGCTCCAGTTTTATACCGATGATGCACCTGGATTGAAAATCTCACCAAATATCGTTCTAGTTATGAGCATTGGCTTTATTGCCTTTGTTGCTGTTCTTCATGTCATGGGCAAGCTTTACTTTGTTCGTAGAGACACTTGAGAGGAACGATTGTTTGTAGTCCATGAGTTCACTATAGCTATTTATTCAGTTACCATATTGTTTAGTTTACTTTGTATTTTTTTTTATCAGTTATACGGATAAGTTATTCCTCTTCGTGGATTCTTAACCTTTTTGGGATGTATTGAATGGGGTAAGAAAAGATGCATGAAATTAAGATTTGCCGGTAATGGTAGTGTAAATGTGTATTATGATTATCAGTCTAGTTTTGTTGTAGCTAATGTAACAATAAAAAAATTATTATTCTGAGATAAAATCCTTAAAAAACTATAATATATCAGAAACTCACTCACCACTTACCAGGGGGAATGGGGAAACGAGCTTTATTTTCAGGGATGCAATGCAGCAAAAAAAAAAAAAAAAAAAAACCCTGTAGTAAGGGTGATCAATATTTGGTTGTAAACCGTTTAATCCGAAAACCGAACCGTAAACTATTTAAAACCGAACCGATTTTGAAAACGGTCTTCGGTTTGAGTTTTAACTGAAACTAAATATGATAATTGGTCTTCGGTTCGGTGATTAGTTCGATCATTGTTTATTCGGTTAAACCGATTATAATATACTAATATATATTGTTAGATTATTTTATTTAGAGATAATGATAATTTCTTACAAGTAAACAAATTTGATCTACATTTTCTTCAACTATCTAAACAAACAATCGTAGGCCGCCATTTACTCTTTTATTTTGTTTAAATAATGTGATAAAATTGTGACGAGTAAGGTATAATTTATTAATATTTTATCTTATAATGTAATTTGTTTTTTTTGGTTTAAACCGAACTGAATGGAAAACGGTCTTCGGTTTGGTTATTTCACATTTTTAAATGGTTCGGTTCGGTCTTTGGTTAACGTCTTAGAATTTTTTAAACCGAAAACACCGAACCGATTAAACTAATAAAACTGAAAACCGAACCGATGAACACCCCTACCCTGTAGTGATATGTTTATTTGTATTTTGTAGTGATCTGTTTATTCATGGACATGTAAACTTTAAATAAAGATTAAAAATAATAGTATTATATCATTTACGTATTTTATTTTATAAGGTATGATTTGAATGAAAACCCAACACACGCACAAACCCTTTAATATATGGGGTTAAGTTTGGTTTACGGTTTGGGTCAACGATAAAAAAAGAAAAAAACACTCAAAAACGGTTTGTCCTATTAGTAATATTGACATCTTAACCTGTTCACCATAGTTCAGGTTTATGTAGAGAACTTTTGACCCTCAAATTTGAGCTTGTTAACTCAAAAAATATCAACTATTTTAATTTATTGTGCATATTTCACGTGCTTAAGTTGGGGTCAACAGGTTGAGCCACCAATTTGAAAATTATTTTTTCTTTAGATTACAATTTGTACATTTATCAACTTTTTTTATCAAAATGGGTTATGTGGGTCTTTTGTGGTTGAGTTATTTTAACCCGTTTATCATGTTAATTTAGGTTGAATATTTTTTACGTTCAAATTTAAACTCCCTAATCTGATTTGACTTTAATTAACACAAATTTTAGAAATACTAACTTACAAATTCAATTAAAATGTAGTATAATAATTTTGGTTTAATTTTTGTTAAATATATCAATTGAGTTATAATATTATCAGCAATGACATATTATAAGCAATGAATGTCAGTATAATTTTTTGTAGCTTTCAATGTAAGTACATTTAGCATAAATGCATGTACTCTATGTTAAACTCCTTATAATGTTTGCGTAACTTCCATCACAATAGAAAAGACAAATAAATATCGGGTTATATATTTTGTAACCGAATTTAATTATGATATATTAATAATTTTAAAATAAATTGCATTTAATATGTGTTTCAAAGTTAGTGAGATAGGTAAAAAGAGGTAAAATAGTAATTTACAATTATTCCTTTTAAGACTTTGTTTCAAAAAAATTTATATATTAGTATAGATAAAGCTTGAACGATTGTTTGATTATCTTCTAGAAATCAACTACTACCAAAATTATTAGAAAATTATTTTCAGTTTTTTCATATGGGTTTTGACAAACAATATTTTTAGGGTAATGTTTAACATTACAAATATTACAATCAAAATTTAATGAAGTTCAAACATTCCATATTTATTATGAATCATAATATTACTTGCTAAATATAACTCACAAAATTATATCTTATTATGACAACATTACTAGTTATTTAATATTTAGATTTATTTATAGTAGTGTTAAACATAGTCTTTAGGGCATTGTTCATCAAAATTCTTTCAACATGGATTTTGATAAATAGTGCCCTTAGAGCAATGTGTAAGACTTTTAAATATAATCAAAATGCATTAAATGAACAATCACCTACCATGTATAAAATGAATAATTGCTATACATAATTAAAATCATCATCATATTATCTTAAAATATGATATAAATATGGTAACTATGTGTATATTAAATAATTTTTGAATAAATATTAGAGGTGGCAAAAGGAATGGGTCGGGTCGGGTCGGGGCATAATGGGTCCAGGTTTAAATGAGTCATTTATAAAGAATGAGTCTAAATGGGTTCGGATCAAATGGGTCTCGGGTCGGGTCATTGGGTTCATCAAACTTTTTTTTTAGTTGAGTGAAAAATGAAAAAAAATGAAATGAGGTGAAAAAAAAAATACCTGTTAGACCCGTCTAAACCCATTGATTAATTGTTATACAATTAGAGATTATATTGAAAAACCTATTTAGACTCATCCAAAAAATGGGGAGGGGACCCAACAAACTCATCCCCTCCTAAAAATTAACCAAAGTGACCCATAATTAACCAATAGGTCTAAAATTGTCACCTCTAATAAATATAGAAGTGTTAATCAATGTCCTAAGCCCCTAAGGACACTAGTTATCAAAACCCCATCAACATATGAGTGTACTTACAAACAAATCTTTGTAACTTAAGTGCTTTCATTTCCAAACATCAAATTCGATAAATCCACCATTATTATGTATTAACAGATATTGCATAATAATGATTGTACAATGTGTTAATACATAATAATGGTGGATTTAACGCCACCCATAAATTAAACTTTACATAAACAGCATCATACAAACAATATTACATTACAAAACTTACATTCGCATTATTTTGTGGAGTTGTTTGATTTACGAATGAATTGGTTTACAAATCATCAAATTCTTTCGCTGACTTCACATTCTTTGAAATTTAATTTCCATCGAAAAAGATTCTACGAACCAAAAGCATCGAATATGGTTTGGACAACATCTGTGATCAACAGTCATTTAACACCCAATACTGAATTTAAATAACAATTACGACAAATATCAACTACTTAATCAAGTTCAGCATATAAAGCTTGAGCTTTTATAGATCAACGAAAGAAAATTCCATATTCTAGTCGAAGAAAAATATATATTGTGTAAAATAAATATATATTAGTACCCAGGAAAACAAATCTAAAGTGTCTAATCAAAATAGATTATAGAAGTAGAAACAGATGGAATCTAGAATTTACAAAAAAACTAGTAAAAAGCCTAAAAAAATTATCTCACAACATCAATCTAGTTTACAGTTACATACTACGGAGTACAAAGTTGATAGTATCTATACTGAAAAAAGAATCCTCCTAATGCAAGGTATCAGATATCCCTCCAGCAACCACATTGTCATCCACTGGTTTAGGTCCACCACACGATCTTGAAACTGATTCGAACAGTTTCTCGATTTCAGGAGCACACCTTGTGAAAGAACGGTTCCAGAAGTTGTACCTTGGATTCTGCTCAATAATAGATGTAGCAAAGTTAAACTATATTACGAACTTAGAATTCCAAAAAATATAAAACTCAACATATGGTTATGGTTAGGTTCATTTGATAGTAATAATTACTACCAATTTACCTAGCTTTAGTCTTTAACTATAATAAATCTTTTGTCTAAATTCAAAATGGGTCAAATATATCATAACAGCTCATAGTGTATTTCTGGGGTTACAACCTTTATAACTGCCTTTATAAATAAAATTAGTAATAAAATATATATAAACATCTTTCAAAGTATAGCATTTGTAAACTATGGAAATAACTATTATACCATCAAAAACAGTGTGTGGGCAATGACACAGTACAACCCCTTTCAAGTTTCAACCCATAATAAGTTGACCTATAGGACGATGAGATGAATACCTTGATAAGCTCAATGAAAGTGATCAGAAGTCCCCAGGGATGAGGTCGATTAACAATCAAACGCTCCAGTAGAACTCTCGTAATTTGTTCCTGAATGGCCTCCTACATATAGAGGTGAAATACAGTCAGCTTGAAATAAGTTTGTTAAGTTTAAAAGTCAATAAGATACAGATAACAAGCGTAAATGTCAACTCACCTGGTTTGTCTCAGAAAACAAGTAAAGAAGGATGAATGAAAAGTAATGTGTATGGTTGTTGGGATAGCGCAATTGGTTCGCAACCGCATTCAAAAAGAGGTAACGTCCTTCTGTTTCTAGCTCAGATATTAGCGATTGAAAGATATCCAAAGCAGCACCCACAAAGAGGATTTGCAGTGAAGCATTACTTGTCATTGGTTGTCCATGAGGGGTTTTTGCCTGCAGCTGCTGGATGGCCTGCAAGATTTTAGTATTATGATTACAGTTTTGTGTTTGCAGTATTAGGGTCATAATAATAGATAAGGGTAACGATGGCTCCATATAGAGGTGGCATCTCAAGGATATTGTGGCAATCTGCAATTCCAAACCATTAACTTCGAATTTATGATAGGTTATGTTTAATCTCTAAGGGTCAAACGAATAAGAAAATAGAAATGCGCCAAGCAGGTGAAACGGAATGAAATTCGCTCTAAGTGTAATTATAATGTATAAAACCTCATGCAACTACTATGTATAAAACTATATTTATTATTATTGATCCAATTTCTGTGATCACTTTTTCACACTAATGATTCACTAGAAGTGAGAAACAATGAATTGCGTAAACAAACCTGCATCCCGACATAGAGTACAAGGGAGTTCATCAAAGGCACGTTGTATCGCGTTCCTGCTCTTGCAGCCTCAGTCGGCGAAAGAAGCAGTTTCTGTTTCAACTCAGCAGGAAACTGAGTTCCTTGTGGCTTTGACTGTAAAGATAGAAAAAAAATAAAAACCGATTGCAATGATAGACCAACACGCATGAGTTCATAAGTATCAATTCAAAAGGTCAGAAATAAGAGTTATCTGTTTCACCCACTACAGATTTCCTGGCTTTCATGTAAAGTGTGTGTATGTGCATAGAACATGCGCGAAAGAGTTCTAAGATTTCCAATTTTACAAAATTAGCAAACAAATATCTGTACCTTCAAAAACTCATCCACGTCATTTTTAATTTGCTTGGCTTTTAAAGCAGCATCCACCTCTGAGAGAATGCGTGGTGATTGACTAATCTCAGCTAGCAGATCAATCTGAGTGAAAAAAAAAATGTTTGCAGTAAGAACCAACTCTAAACATCAAGAGCTACCAACCATATTTTGAAGATTCAACTTAAGATCAGTTACATATAAATTATTTATGTTTTCTCCCTAACAGGTCAAATGGGTTCAACTAAAGAACTAAACTTCAAGTAACAGGCCTGACAGGCTCAACAATTCAAAGGGTCATCAGAAGTGCATGCATATGTTCTAGAAATCATAAATCATTACCATAAATATTTATAGTTCCCCCTTTCCCCCATAAAAAAGTGCTTCCCTCTAGATCATCCCACTATATATATATATCAGAGAGAGAGAGAGTCTGTGTACCCATTGCGTCTCAACCCTTAAATCAATTTGGCACCACTAAATTCATGCTCAACTAAGAAAATAAAATCACCTTCAAGTTGGGAGTGGAAGGATCAGGCAGCCTCATGTTGCGCGGAAATGCACTGAGTACGATATTCCGCATCTGAATGCAGCTAGGAGGAATGATATCACAGAAACTAAAATGATAATCACAAAGAAACTCTGGAAAATCATGAAGCAACACCAAAAGCACTCTGAGTGTTCCTTTGTACAGAAAACGAACCTGGCAACAGAATAAAAAACATGAAAAAGGATAATACGCTCTTCCATTTATTGTAAGGTACAAGGTATGAGAAAAAATGCACACCGGCTCGCCAAGTTCAGCGTTCCTCAAGAAAGGCTCCATGAATAGAAACAAGTCAACCAGCAAGCGTTGAAAATATTGCCATCCCTTCTGAGCATTTCCACTGAGCAATTTTGGCATGAAACTTCTGTGACTTACCAGCTCAAGCCATACAAAGCTGAAAAAGATCAATATGCCCACATTAGACACAGACAGCAAATTTAAAAATGACTAGCATCCTAGCCATGATGACGGGGTTAGAGGTGACGTTAATTGTAGTTACTTTAGATAGTAATAAGAAAAAAATTTGCTTGCACGTGTTAACAATGTGTAATAAGTGTTTTATGTGGAATGTTTGTCTATGTAGTAACAAATATAGTGTTTGGTTATAAGAGGAAAGAGTTTTAACAATCGACCAACTTCGAAGAGGTTAACCAAATTTGTATATACTACCAGTATAGATTAACTCAATGACTGAATATGCCAGTAACCTGAACGCGGGAACTTTCAGAGGCTGGAGGGCGTGAAAGGAATTTGCTAGAGCTGTCAAAACCTGTAGGAAGCCAAGCAAACTCGTAACTAAACAAAAATGATTGATTAAGATGAACGGATCCGCAAATTCAAAAGAAAACTGAAATTACCTGAAAGTTTGCACCTTCAAAGACTGGATCAAGAGTATTAAGGTCAAGAAGCCAATCAATGAATAACCTAAAATATGGTCTAGGATTAAATGATGTTTTCCTCTCCTCTGCATCCTTTTGAATAAATCTCACAGTCACTGCTAACACCTGAATCACAATATTAGGATTAATACACAGTTACCATGTTAAACTCTTCAAAAATCGTAAAAAGAAGTTGACATAATTTAAAATCGTGAACCTTCGACAGAAGTGTCAACTTGCTGAATCCATGGTCAATAGAGGAGAACTACCAATTCCAACAAAAAAACACCATTTTTAGTATTATAAAAATTCAAGATAGTTCAAAAGAGTCAATGGGCCATACCTTCAGTATCGCAAAGACAAGTGACGCATACATATCAATGGCAAGGAACGATAAAGTCTGAGTTTGTTGATGAGATTGGACAGCACCTTCAGAAGTTATACAGTGGGAAACAGCTATATCCTGGTGAAAGCAGAAAACACAACTATTTTCATAGGAAGAAAACACAGCTATATCCTGGTCACAAGACAACTTTAATTGATATGATGATGTGTAGCTGAGTAAAACACAACTTGTATATATCAGTATTGAATATACAAGTTTTAGGTGCATGCACTTTTTTATTAATAAAAAAAAAAGTTACCAGGAGACGGCGGAAAAAGCGGTCTGATATATCATCCGCTTTCAGCAACCCAGTTTGCTGCAGTTGTAGAACAAAACGAGCAGCTGATTGATCATTCCCGCCAGGCAGTTCATATATCCGGTACCATTCCGCAAATAGCCGAGATACCTGTTAAACACAAACATTTACTTAGCTACACATCATCAAATCAATTAAAAGATGCTACACAATATCGCGTAGATCAGCTTCATATACCTGCTCACGGAAAGCAGGATCCGGTTCTGAAGATTCCAGAACATTGGCGTCATCCCTGCTTGCAACAGAATGGCTAGTCACCTGTTCCATTAAACAAGAAAGTTAGAATCGCAGAATGTTGTCTTGTGACTGCAATAAGAACAAGAGGTAATAAGTAATTCCACCTTTTTGTCTTTTAACTGTCTGATAGAATCATCCTTGCCGGTAGGAATGCCAGAAGAGGATGCAGCTGGATTCCTAGCAATTTCAACAAGCTGTTGTAGGACCTCAGAAGCATCAGGCCTTGTTGCAAGCTGCAGCTTATACTTATCAGAATTGATGATGACTATGATATAACTGAGTAAAGATAGATTTATAAGTACAAACGAACCTTCGCCAATGCATCGACAAGATTATGAAGTTCAGATATTACTCTAGCGTCACTAGCTACCAATGCTTGGATCAACGAAACTGCAAATTCTGTTGCCACTTCTGCATATAAAATTAAGATTACTCTTACCTACTTTCTACTTATAATGTTTTTTATCGAAAGTGTGAATTTGATAATTTATGCTGCATAAATGACAATATAGGTTATATTATGTGTACGGACATGCACACAAATATATGCCCTAAAACATGCCCCGAAAGGTCAATAATATTACATCAAAGCATTGTCTAGTAGCAACACTTAAGCATATAATCAAGAAGTTATTATTAACCAGTCAAAGTGTACACATACTGTTTTTTCCCGCATCAAGAAGCTTTGCCATGTGAACATTATACTCCGCAAGGTTCAGCAATTCCCTGCGGATCAAGCCAATAGTAATATCTTTGTTGAATTTCCTATCTTCATCAGAATATATTACCTGCGGGATCAAATGTGAGCGAGAAGTAAATAAATCAACCAAAATAACATATTGTTGTCCAAAAAGAACAAGCAGAAGGTAGGGAAATATACATACCCAAGTAGTCAGTTCTTTCCCAACAAGCTTGCTAACATCACGAATGGCGGATAACATAGCAATATGAGCACCAACATGAGCAGTGTTTGCTGCATTTTCATACAAACCTTGGAAGACCTATGACAAGGTTGGGTACAATGTCAAAAGCCATTGTGGTAATATTGTTAAAAAGAGAAACAGAAGCAGAAGTAATGAATTCACCTTCTGAGCCACAGCTGATGCAGCCTCATCCCGACTAATGCATCTAAGAATGACCCCAGGCACCTCACCAATAACAGACTGAAACAACCTCCTCCCAATAAGAACTTGATGTGCTTTGCAATATTAAATATGATACGAAAAGCACTCAAACAAACAGACTTGACAAAAGGACTCAAAGGACCAACTCCATAAAATTAGATTTTGTGATCACACTTAAATTTAAATGCTTTGCAAAACGAGGTTAAAACATAATATTTTCAAGATAAATGAAGAAAAATTACCTGAATTTCGGCTTCACTAGCGTCGTTTGCTATTAGAGATTCCAGCTGAATAAAATTTGATAGGTTTGGTAAGCGCTAAAGCATTATGATTTCAAGTAGAAAATAAAAGAGCATGTAAAGTTTCCTCATTTAAAAGATTCATTAGGTGAAAACCGCATGGAAACAAGAACAAAAAATAGGATAAATAAATAAATAAAATAAGTTGATACAAAAACAAATCATATCATGCCTAATCGAATCATTCACATTCACCATATCACACTGTCTATCAGAGTGTTAAGCCGCACCATATGTAAGCAAGCAAGTATACTATGAACAAACATGTAAAGATGGTGAAAGGAAGAAGTAAAGTGAAGACAAACCTTCTCTGAGATAGACTGGTATTTGTCCACAGCATCTTTGGTAGTCAATGACGGTTCGGCGGAGGCATTCGTATTGCGATCTGAAGCAGAAGGTGAAGGCAAAGGCTGTGCATAGAGTCCCGGTTCCTGGCAATATATAGAGAATAAGTGTTAGGCAAAAGACATGAGCAACGAATCTCACAAGCTCGAGCTACAGCATATAACAATTACTAACTTTGGAAACACCGGAAGATTCAGGTAATTGCAGTTCAGGAGCTGACACTGGAGGAAATGAAGAAAGAACAGCTTCGTTCTCAAAGTTGTGCGGACCAACAACACCACCCATACTGCTATGTACCGATGAACCACTAGGAAATCAAAGAAAAGATTAAGAATAAGAAAAAGCTAGAGCACGGGACTTTAATAAAGAAAAACCATCTGACCAATCAAAACATAAAGAAAAGAAAACATAAAAGGCCACACACCTAAGGAGTTTGACGGAAGTAGACTCCATATCTTCAGTATCCAAGGAATGTGCTACAGCGTTGATACCAGAGTTTCCCAGGCTAGATGAGAAAATTCCAGAGTTCAGTTGCCCTGAAGCTGAACTGTACCCACGGTGCACAGCGCCATTTCCTGGTGGACCAGAAAGACCAACAGGCACAGCACTCGAGCTCTGGTTGGACGGATTTTGCCAGGGCAAGCGAACAAAATCCTGCCAAAATGAATCCATTAGTATTAAGTTAAATACCTCCTTATAAATCAATGGTAGATAAACAGCCATACCTCATAAACCCGCTGTTGAGAGTGGGATAACCGCCCAGGTTTAGGACGCAGAGCTTCTGGTAGGACCCCTACGTGACCTTGTGTATACACGTTTGCATCAAAATAGGCAGGCCCTACCCCTTCTCTCTGTTTCCTTCTTATCGAAAGTTGAGGCGCAAGTTCACTATCTATTGTTTGTACAGCCTGCATGCAACAATTTATCAGTACCATTCAAATGTAATCCATGATATGAACAATCCCAGTGTACTGCCAACACCTGACGCCACTCACAAAATCAAAACTCCATCAGCCATTAGATAATCTAACCTTTTCAGTTGCAGCCTGCTCAATTAATGCACAGCCCAAGTCGAGGTTGTCATTAGTAACAAGCTGAACAGCCTGTTCAAGCAGTTCACTTGCAATATTCAAACTCAGAGCCTGAAGATTATTTCTTAGCTGACTTGATATGGAACCGCGAAGAGGTTCCTAATAACAGGGCAGATCACCGTTAGCTACAAAGTAAGTTACAGGAGAGCTCGTGAGTTGAAGTATCAATTAACAGTTAATGAGATACCTTGCACGTCACATGAGCTAGACTTCCAGCCAAACTTGCAACCATCAAGTGAGCTGCACTGTGGATACGGCTCTCATCTGACTCCATAGCATAGTCCTGAAGTTGTATGTACAAGGTAATCAGGAACAATTTGAGGACCTAGTTTAGAGCATCTCCAATGTGCGCACTATATTAGTGCAGCAAATTGCATTAATTTAGAGCAAAAAGTGAATCTTTAGAGAGTATGCTAGCACTAAAAATGTTGCTCCAATGTGTTACACTAATCTTGACACAATCTTTATTGTTTAATACAAAATACACAATTCATCAGTGCAGTATTAAAAATTTTATATAGTCACTAAATTCTAGTAATATACGTCATGACAATCATTATATTTAATATCTTCAAAACCATTAATTAAAATTTTAAAGAAATTAAGAATTTTTTTTAATATGATAGCAAATGTTATATTTAGTAGTTTTAAAGATATGTATCGCAAATTTATAATCAATACCTCATATAAATACATTTTAATTATTATATACAATGTGAATAGTGTTTAGTGTTTACTGCAGCACTAAACACTATTTGTCATTGCACAAAAATAGTGCAATGTTTAGTGCAAACATTGGAGTGCATTTTTTATAGTAATGCACTATTAGTGCAAAAAGGTACGTTTGGAGCTAACACTGGAGCTGCTCTAAGTTAAGGGTAAAAGCTAACAAAACATGTTGTGCTTTCTACAATGTACAAATGTGCGCAATATACTTTGTAAATACTCAAAGTGCCCAAAACATACTTTCAAATTTCGTCCCAAGGTGCACACAGTACAACCAAATACAAGTATTTTCAACCTTTTTATCAGGCTTTATCTAAAAAGTACTTTATGCTTTATTGGTTGTACATTGTGCACTTTGGAGCAAAATTTGAAAGTTTTTGCTCACCTTGGAATAGAATTTGAAAGTTCAGGGTGGACATTGAGTATTTACAAGATCCATTCCACACTTGTATAAATTTAGGGAAGTACAATGGGTTCTGTAAGCTTTTACCCGATATTAAAACACAATAAAAGATTGAACTAGCTTAAGATCACCTTTAAGACAAGTTCCTTTGTTGTCTGAGTTGCTATGGACACACTACGCTGCACGATGCTGACAACTATATCTTTGATAGCCAGCTCCATGGACACTCCAAGAACACTGAAAAACAAACAATAAGTTGTATAAACCAAAACATATTTAGTCTAATAACCGCAACGAGGTGGCAAAGCAAAGGAAGCATTCAATAGTTTAAGATGGGTTTGGAGCGGATTTGTCCAACCAACTAGCATTTATTTGCCCATTTTGTTAAGTGTTGCAAATAGTTGGTATCATAACTCTTAAATATGATCACAATAACTATATTACTACTATGACAATATATTTTCTATTAAATAATAGAAGTTAGGACACTGTAAACATTTAAAGACATATTGGCCGACTTTTAAAGCATTTCGACTTTTTCTTACTTTTTTATTTTTTGATCAAGTACCAATATAATACGGCCTGAAATAAACTAAACTCATACAAATGGGTTGAAATTGCCACATCGATAATCATAAAGTAAGAGGAAAATAGAACCTCTGGAAGTGCATATGCAGGCCCAGAGCTTGAAGCTTAGGATTAATAATAACTTGCTGGTCCATACTTGATGAGGGTAGCTGCAAAGAGGACTATAATTACAACAACGAAGACAAAATATTCCACAAGACAAATATACAAAGCTCCACCACACCTGACCAACTGTAAACGGCAACTGTGCTTGTAGATGCCCTTGAGCAGATGGAAGCTTATCCGGTAAACCTAAAGCTACCATCTTCTCATCCTCACTTAAAGTAGCAGTAGGAAGATGGGGAGGAGGAGCATACTAGCCACCAAAACAAAACCAAAAGGTCATTATTAGACCACAAAGGCAGTTACGCAGAAAAATATCTTAAAATGTACACTAATTAGGGCTGAAAACAAGTCAGACTTTGATCAAGTTATTCAAGCTTGATATCAGTTTGAACTAGCTCATGCCGAACTCAATCAAGCTCGAGCTCGTGTACAAAAAATTGCTTGAAACTCTTAACAAGTCAATTTATAATTTGAAAGATACAATGATAACTTATCGAGCTTCTTGAGCGCTATGTAATACGTGATACAGTTGTATATGTGATTAGGGCTGAGAATGAGTTGAGCTTTTATCAAGCTATTTTAGCTCGAATGCTCCCTTAGCAAAAAAATTTTTGCCTTATTAAGGTTTGTTAAGCTATCAAACCAAGTTTGAGTTTCGGCCGCTAGAATGGTAAAACATGACCTGAGACAGGTAACAAACCTGAGACAATATTCGTGAATGACCACCCGGATGCGATGAATTACCAACTTCAACTGGCAATTCGACTTGATTGAGACTCGATACCATGTTGGATTTCACTTCCCCGACCATCGGTTGCGGGACCGATCCAACATCTTTGTTGGAGAAGTCGGGGTTGCCTTCAACTTCCCTCACTCTGTCCTTGAGAAGGGATGATGGGTTTACTACCTTAAGATCCACATTAAGATTCTTAAACAAAACCTGAAAAACCACAACAGCAAAAGAGAAGGTGTGAAGTTAATAACTACAAGAAAAATTATGCTTTGCAAGATACTTTTATATCAATTATTGTTTATTGGCATATACCATCACCAAGATAGTGTTTTCTGACAGATTAATTGCCAGTCCACATAAAGCATAATAAGTCATACCTCAATTTCAAACTTGAGATTCATTTTAAGATTTGGCATTGCATATATTTCAGCAAGTAATCCGAGAATTCCCATGGTCCAAGGATTAGGAGGTTGATATGCTAGACTGTTATGACAAGCCTCTAAAATCTACAGAATGAAGAAAAATTATATATTACCCCACAGTGCTTTGACCAGAGAAAAAAAAATGAACCAACTGGTCTATGTACCTTGGAGGTAAATGGAATCACTGCAATCATTAAACCCTTCTCATATGCCTACGGAACACGAAACCTGAGCGTCAGCATTTTAAAATGACCATGATCATCAAAGCATAGCTACGTCAGGACATAAGAATTTTTATATAACCTCGATAATTAGAGCCTTTGGATCAATCTCCCTAGCACGGAGAACATGGTTTCTACTAATTGTGATCTTTCCCAGCCACCCTCCAAGATTCTTCAGCAATGAACGTTCTTCCGAACTGGACTTTATAAGTTCAGATCCTAGAAGAACCTGCCACATCACCATACAACATTATAAGTTCCAATGATGCACGGATTATCACCATTTAAAAACACCAAGATAAATATTGAAATGTACCTTGCAGTTCTCATAGGTAGCCTGAACAATCTCTCTGGTTAAAGGTTTTGAGTTCGCTTTCTCAAGAAACTTCAGGTACAAGTCATGAAAATTTGGTTCAATACTCGCTCTGTCAATAAGAGCAGTTAGTCACTCCAAAGAAAATAACAACTAATAAGGCATTAGTAAACAGAGCTTATTGAATCCTCCCATCAAAGAAACAACACCCAATATCGTCTCACACACACAAAAAGAAAAAGAAAAGAAAAAAAACACGTTCATCATGCAAGCACATTTAGATGCAATCAAAGATCTCAAAGATAATGCAAATACAAAAAAAATCGGTAGATATAGGAAAGACAGGCACCAAACATACAAATCAATTTCTCCTTTTTTGTGAAGAAAGAATAGGTAGTTGAGATGAACAACATGCATTGATACTCATACATGCTCCAATAAATAAAAAAACGTTTTTGATAAGTTTGATGGTCGTCAGTATTCACTGAATAGCTTGATATCTCAAGATCAATTTCCAGTTAGTAATGGCGTTTCTCACCTTTTCATGACCATGTACTGCGCAAACCAAGGATAGTACTGTTCTTTCAGAACGTCTGTGAATTCCTTAGCTTTAGCTTCAATGTTGGCAGCGGATAAATTATTGATTATGAATGAGATCTTATCCTGAGTTTCTGATGGTGGGGCCTGTAATGGAGATGCATATTAGGGAAGCATATGACCATAGAACAACAAATAAACTTTAGGCCAAGCAATGACTTAATTTATGCTTATAAAGCCAATATGATAAACAGTTAAACACAATATACATGCAATTATCACAGCCAAACAGATAAATAGTGAGCATCACATTCTGTAATAGACCCTATAGTTGATTACTATTTATACGCAAACATAATCCTGCAAGTTAGTACCAGAATTCATCATCGTTACCTCTATGGGAGTTTCTCTGCGTTCAGCGGCAGCAACAAGTGTTTCAATATTCAAAGCAGACCCAAACCCTGCATCAGATAATAAATGACAAATCACCATAAACAGAAGGTAAAGTAAGCAAGACCAACGGACTCTGGGAAGCATATATGAATCCTAAGATAAAAAGCCTCAAAAACAGTTTATAACGCAGTAACTTACTTGCTGAAGTAACTGATCGAGACGGACGAACAAAAGCAGGAGAAGAGGCCAATGCTGATGAGGAACTAGCTACACTTTGAGGCTGCATTTAATAATCATAAACCAGAAAAGATCACAAAGAAAGATCTGCAAGATGGAGATCAGCAATAGAAAGAAAAACGTCTCGCTAAATTTAAGTTACAGTATAGTGGCTACCTTTGGGACGCTAACAGGATCGTTTGATGGAGCAACTGAGACTTGTCCTATGGTAACTATGTTTGGCTTCATATAGTTGGATGAAGTCACAGAGGCTCTTTGTCTTTCCTCCAAATAACTCTGGTTCCTCTGTTGAAGCTGGATTGGGGAGGATATTTGAGAACCAAGCTGGGCACCAGCAGATCCAATCCCAGGAAAAGATGAACCCGGAATCTACAATAAAAACAAGCAAGTGAATCCCCATCTACCAATCTACTATACTCCATCAAGTGAGCATATAAATGAACCTTTTGATAGGTTATATTGATATACGCAATCAGTAAAAACCTACTCATATGTAATATAATGTACAGTTAGAAATGAATTTAATTTAATGTACATCAATAGTTCAATACCATACACATTTTGACGTATTTCACAATTAAAATTTGAGCTATGAAAGACTGCATTGAATTGAATGCTAGTATGTTAGAATGTCACTTGTTTTAATGCATAAGATGAAAAACCATGTGAAGAAAAATTTCAAAATGTCACTTGTTTTAATGCATAAGATGAAAAACCATGTGAAGAAAAATTTCAAAGTACACTTAAAATAACAGAAAGATGAAATATAGAAGTCAAAACAAAACGATCATTCAAATTGGAACATAAAGACTCCCATATTACCAATTTGATTAGCATGTACCAGCAAACAATTATATACACCAGGATAACATGAAAGATCTACCTCAACATTTGCTAATGGGATAGAAGAATTATGGTGTTGATCATTTGCATCTGATTCAGGGTGACCTGATGATATTCTGCTGAGTGCCCTTTCAATGAAAGCTACAAGATCAGGATGAGCACCACGTAGATGTGATATTTGTAAGATATGCTGGCAGTATTGTGGCCACTCAGTCAGGCGATCCACGAACTTCTCCAGTGCCTTTGTACCAAAGGCAAACATCTACATACAAGCAACTATAATCACTAACAACACAAACACTTTTGGAGTGAATAACAACATTGCCAGATGTTAATACTAACTTTGGAATCCGCAGGTTTACGCAATGCATCCAAAACAGCTCGTAAGGCAATACCAAGCGTAAGATGCGTCACCAGTTGATTCTTAATAAGCAATCCTGCAATTTTAAATTATATAAACCGTACGTGGTAACTTAAGAAACTAGTGCTTCACCTTAAGATAAATAAACCAACAGTATTCCAGTAACAAATCTAAATAAACTATGTGTTTGGGAAGCTTAGTATACCGCTAAAAAGCCCATCAAGATGTTTAGGGAAGTTTTTTTGGCCGGCTCATGACTCTCTTTAAGGGTGAAAAGCTAAAAACCCTAAGCCTAACATGTGAGGCTTTATCTTACCGCATAAGTCATTATTGAAAAACTTAGCTAAACACCCCCTAACTCACCAATTTAAATCATAAAATATCAAGATATGCCCTTACCGAAGAGAACCGCAGCGAGCTTGAGTTGTCTGTCAGGGTATCTATTAAAAAACTTGTACTCTTCGAACAGATTCGCAATCATACACTCATATATCGAATGTTCCCTGTGAGGTAATACGGAGCAGAATGTAAGTACTCAATCAACCATATATGCAATAATCATCTTCAATTGGCAATCTGCTAGGTAATTCGAATTATTATCATTGAAAGTAACTGTCACAAAAGATTTATGTATACATAGGACTCAAAGAATCAGGGGATGTTCAAAGCTAGGCAAAGGTCTTCTCATTAGTCAACGCAATTAGTAGTATAAACGAATCAGTTGTCATTTCAACTATAGCTACTTTAGAAACTACAGACTTAAATACAACGCTAAACTTCTTGAAGTCACAAGACCTTTTACAACTTTCATGATATTCAAAGTTTACAATATTGTAACTACAAATTACTATATCATAAACAATAATACACAGAATACAGTAATGATTATGTCTAAGAAAATTCCAAGTGAGAAACAAACCTTTTTTCAGACGATTCCTTAAAACGAGCCAGCATTTGAATCATTTCATCAACCGTCAACTGAGTAGAGAACATTTGCTGGAAATAGGAGTTAGCCTCTGTCTCTATATCATCTGCATATACTTCAGATGTAGATGAATTAGTACCACCGTTGTTTTTCATCTTTGAACTACTATTCGTGAACTTCAAAAGTAGTCTTTCCATTTCCTTAGCACGTAGGTTAGAGGAGAGCAAGCCTGCATGTGGTTGAACGACCTATAATAAGATAAAAACATTATCAGTGTTTATTCTAGAGATAACCAAATAAAGAAAATACACGAAAATCGGGCGAGTAAAACCTTTGAAAACACGGGAGCTGTCTCCATACAGAGACTCCAGATGTTACCAGAGTTATGCAGATTGGACGATTCTTGAGCACCAAATTCCACCTCCTTCAGGAATCGAAGACACTCCTGAAAAGATAACACATACATACAAGTATCATCTTTTAAACCATGTCCAACAATGTATAATGATGTAACTATGCCTAAATGTACAACAATCGTTACTAGCTACCTCAACGAAAGTATCTCTGTAAGTACTTAAATTTGAGGTTAACCACTTCTCTAGATCAAGGAGTTCTTTTCGAGAAGCCAAAGCAGCCAGCTTAATACCCAAAGACATGGGTACCATATCCAATACAGGAGTAACAATCTGTGACGGAGAAAGATATTTTAGCACATACAGAAAATAACAATTTCTTCATTCTGCACTTTATGAATGTACATCGCAGATGATATACAGTATTGAATAGTGTGTTCGCAGATGATATACAGTATTGAATAGTGTGTTTAAAACAAGTTGCTTGCAATAAAACAGATCATGCGCATTCTACATAACCATAGACAATTAAATCTGGATCATCACCTATAACAATCTGTGATGGAGAAAGATATTTTAGCACATACCAAAGATAACATTTTCTTCATTCTGCTACTTATGAATGTACATCGCAGATGATATACAGTATTGATAGTGTGTGTATTACAAATTGCTTTCAATAAAACAAATCATGTGCATTCTACATAACCATAGACAGTTAAATCCTGACCTTTAACTCCTGGCATATATCCAAGACTCTGTTAATGTTTTCTGCATCCATGTTCAGGGCATCATTTATTACTCTCAAGAATAAAGAAGGGTTAACATGCCAAAGATGGAGCAGAATGCCACCCAGAGATGCATCTTTAAATATCATAGGAAGAACAGCCAAAGAAACTTCATGTTGAATGAGATTATATGATGTCTGCATAGTTTGAAGATGCATCAAATTAAACAAAAACATCTTTATGGAGAAACAGAAACATAAACTAGTCAACAATGTGAGAAGACAATACATTAACATGGGCCATCCCAAATAGTAGTACTTCAGGGCAATGCTTAATAGGATATTCAAGCAGCGATCGAACAGACTTTGCAAGGCCTCTCTCAGCTAACTGGCACAAGACCTCCAAAAGATCAAGGCATAACCAAGCATGATTTGCATGACCAGATTGAAACTTGTAACTATTGACTGCATCAATATTTGCCTGCAAGAATAAGTGTAAATAATTCGATGATGGATATATCATTCTGTAAAAGTAAAGATGATAAATATAGATCTCCATACCAATTGCCGTTTGCAGTGTGCAAAAGTGAACACTTCAGGGGGTGCAGAAACAGCAAACTTCAGAAAAGAAAGCTGACCCTCCGTATTTCTCCAAACATTGCCACAAACAGCAGCCAAAGGAAAGGGATCCTGGATTGTTATTTACTGAGTGAGCACAATATCAGCTTCAGTAACAAAACTATAAGTAAAGAGCAAAAAGGCAAACCTGGGACACATGTCTGTAACACGAAATCAATAATGAAAATGCTGCCTCATCCGGGATGTAGAACCCCTCATGATCAAGGCACTCGATTACAGTAGACCAGCGAATTCCAGGCGCCTATATATTTTTACATATTAGTATTGGTAGTTGGACAGTGGGAACTGCAATGTTCATCCAAAACAGAAAACGAAAATAAACAATTAAAACTGAAGCTGGAACTAACAAGCTGCTTAATTGATTCTATCAGGACATCAGTGTTCCAAGAGGTTAATGAGGGCAAATCAGACAGACTCCCTCTACCAAGAGCAGAACAAAATGTTGAAAATGTATTTTCATGGTCTTGAAGACCAAAATCAGATTGAACAATTGTGCCAATTATCCTGGCGACAGTGACTTCAGTTAACGGTGAAAACGAGGATAACAAGTCTTTGCATAGTGATACGTCTGAGGTGCACTTATAGCCCAATTCTTTCAGCATATCAGACATATTCATCTCCCTCTCCATTTCTGCCAGGATAGCATCAAACTCATTGTCATTGCCTTCACTGAGAAAATCCATATTCCTGAAATTTCAAATTTTTTAGGAAGATTATTATTAGCCTCCAATTACAAACAAAAAAAAAGGAAAAGGTAAAAACATAAGCAAACAAAATGATAGCTTCACCTAAATGACTTCAAGTCTTCAAATTCATCTGACATGAGAGGATTTAAGATAAACCCCGAATCCTTATCAAACGGAACCAGAGATAACAATTGCATAAATGAATCCACATGTTTAGAAAGGACTTCAGATTTATTAAGGAACAGTAATACATCCTGAACAAAGTCAGAGGCATGCAGAGAGGATTGGGTAGCACACAATTCCTCAATCTGCCGCATACAGAAGTTTTTTCCTGCAAAATAAAATGTAATTCTCATGTGAGCATACATGTGAGAAGTTAAGCTAAACAGCATTACGTAGTTGGGAGAAAAAAAATTACAGTACCAGCTGTTCTGATGTCATTATTATCTGATTCTGTCAAAGCTAGACCAAATCCAAGCTTCTCATATGCTGACAATTGTAGTGCAACAGATAGATTATCCAAAAATTCTTCTGTGATTGTCGCTGGCCTTACCGACACAGAGAATACAGTACTAAACTGTGGCTTTTCCAACAATTTTCTAAAAAGTGAAGCAACTACAGGCTCCAGACGAGTACTTTTCAAGTCCCTTCCATAAACATTAAAGTGATCCAAGCAGGTCTCCAGAAGCAAAATACTTCCATCCGTTCCATAATCAACATACTGCATAAGATGCCCACAAAGTGAACAAAATGATCCCAAGTAGATGAGTATTAAAATTATCAAACTAGAGTTCACTAAAACCAAACCAATAACCACTGGAAGCCTGATACAACGAGATTTGCACCAAAACCAGAGTATGACTTAATAGCTACCTTTGCGGCCTTACATGATATTAGCAAGATTATACCACCATATGACAACCATCCACGCATATATAAGTGACCAAAAATCCATTACTACTAACGACATTCCACACATTAAAAAGTATATGTCAGCAAAGCACACATTCCAAGCAACAAGATACCAGAACATCGACTTTCATAATACGCACATCCTTTTAATTCTCAGGGAAACCCAGATAGTCAAACCAACAACTCCTCACGGTATTTTGGCAACAGCTAAACATTAGAGTGGAAAATCATCAAGAAGTATCAATGATGCCACTTCTCCAATTTGCATTGCGATGAGTATTTTCATTTTATCTCTTTATCACAAACTTCTATTTCTTATTTCACATACTTCTGCCTTTAGACGAAAGAAAAGCATGTACAAAAAACTTGTTTATCCGAAACACATATGTTGGTTTGACTACTTTTTTCTTTGATATCAACCCCCAAGTAAATTGTTAGTATCACAAAGTGGTTTTAATCTCATTATGTTCTCAATTTTGAAGGCCTTATAAATATGTGATCATCCATAATAAGGTCGCTAGTCCAAGTTCTGCTGATACCTGTGCGTGTTTAAGCATGTATTTTCTACATCTAATTATAATTTGTATTATATAATGTATACTTTCCAAACAATCTCATTTACAACACAATTCATACTCACTCCACTTACAGTCATCCTCAGCATTTATAAACCTAGGGTTTTATCTTTCAAGTAGATCGATCTCTAGAAAACAAACAGATAAAAAGGTAATACAAAATGCTTTACCGATTATGAGAAAACGTAGTTTAATTACAAGTTATATATATAAATATATACCTGAGAGAGTTCGCGAAGAACGGACTCGGAATTGGATTCGTTCAAGCTCTCGAATAACAACCGAATTTCAGTTGAAAGTCTTTGGGACAACGGAATCATTGTGAAAATAACAGATTGATTAATCAATTTTGCGATCAATAAACTAGGGTTTCTGAAAAAATTGGGGATTTCCTTTATAATGACTGAGAGAAAGCAGACTAAAAATCTTGTGGGTGTTATAAGCTTTTTATATATCGATTAGATTATATGGGTTTTATTTATATACCCTTTTTCTTTGTAGACTTTACAACTTTATCCCATAGCTTTTCATTTCTCATATTATTATTAAAGTGATATAATTTGATTTTATGCCTTTCAAAAAAAAAAAATATAATTTGATTTTATAAAAATGATGATTAACATATTGAGTAAGGTTCAAATGAGTACATCAACTTTAAGTGAGAATGAGGGAACCAACAGATTTCTGTCATGTATCACTTTATTCTCTCTCCTCCACATTTTTAAAAATTAAATATCTCACAAACGGAAAGTCAAAAAATCATGAAAATTGCACCATAAAATTCAGCGTTTTCTCCTCTTCGATTTGCCGTCTCTCAAGGCATACTTTCGACAACTTTTTTTTCTTCCATTTTTGGTGGGTTTTACAAATTGGTAACACATGTGTTAGTGAATGATTATACATTTAATTTGTGGTTAAGGTTAGGGTTAGGGTTAGGGTTTAGGGTTTAGTAGGGTTCAAGGTTTAGATTTAGAATGATTTAGGGCTTAGAGTTTTGTAAAGCGTTTAGGGTTTAGGGTTTGGGGTTTAGGGGTTAGGGTTTAGGGTTTGAAAATTGCACCATTAAATTGCACCGTTAAAACCTCAAACCCTAACCCCTAAACCCCAAACCCTAAACGCAACACTTTAATACATGTGTTAGTAAATGTAAAACCCAGCAAAAAATATGAAGAAAAAAAAATTTCGTTGAAAGTATGTCTTGAGGGACGGCAAATCGAAGAGGAGAAAACGACGAATTTAATGGTGCAATTTTCATAATTTTTCGATTTGTCATTTGTGAGATAATTGATGTTTGGGGTAAATGGGTTTTGTACATGTGGAACATTCTCTTTGTACGCATGGCTTGATATCATTGGTTCCCTCATTCTCATACAAATTCCTATTCTCATTTGAACCCACCCTTAACATATTATATGGTTCAACTTCTAATATTAAAGTTTTAGTAATGGCAAAACAAATTCTAAAATAATCACATTTACATGTTAGTGTTTGAGTTTTCTAACACTTAAATAAATATTCTTTTGGTTTTATGTTGTTGCACCAAAATGTAAAATTACACGTCACAAACATTATCGATCATTTTTCGGGAAATGAAAAATTTAATGAAAGATCAGCTTCGTGTGTCTTCAAGTTGTCTAGTCAACTCAATATTATCCTTTGAGGGGAACTTTGTGTCTTTCTCACGAGTCACGTATATTTCTTATCAGTGATACAATAAACGAATTGAGAAATTAGATTTGCTATGTAGAATTCATATGCCCCTTGAAATCAAAATTAGTTGAAAGAATCCTAAATGAGAAAAATTGTCTAGTCAGACTTTTTTGAAGCATAGGGGATTACATATACATATGAGGAGATTCTAGAATTTCAAATTATCGACATACCAACATTTGATGCTCTTGGAGATATTGTATATAAATTCTCCATATTAACATTTACCATGAGGTAAATGATACCCTTAAATCTATAGTTGATGAATAGTATTTTGCTTCTACCTCATTATAGATCTAGTCTCGTTATTAATATTAAACGGCTCACACCCATGTTTTGGCTCTCCCATCGACTTCGACTATAATTATGCTTACATCATTGTTGTCTACCACCACCATCCTTTAAAGTATTCATTTCAACCTCATTACAATTTTTATGGTGTCCAGTTTAATGTGTGTAGGTTTTATTTTTGTGTAGCTTTATATATATGATGATGGTGTCGGTTTTGTTCTTGCTATACGTATTCCTTTATAGATATGGGCGTTCACATATTTTGTCTGAGGTTTCTACGTTTAGAGCAACTTTGATGTACTGTTTTGCCCAAGTCTCATGCCCTTATGTTCTTGAAGGAGACGGTAGATTTGTTAATCGCTTATGGGTACATAAATCTTCATTCTTTAAAGATTTATTTTTTATTATACCGACCTTTCTTGCATTTTGCATGCATTTTAAATTTCTACCAATTATGGCCGGCATGAACTTGTCATTGAGGAAATATTTGAGAGTTCAAGACGTGACAAACCAACTCTTTTGATATATGTTATTTAGATTAGAATTAGGGCTTGTAAGTTGCATATCAACTTTTGTTTGGATTTGTATCTATTTTACTAATCAATATTTTACTTTTGGACTGTTTTTGGTGTAGATGGTGTTTTATCTTTGGTATTTTAATAAAGTTTATATTTTATAATATGTTGATTTATAATTAATTATGAAAATATATAAGTGATGATTTGAAGAAGAAGAAGAAAAAGAAAAAGACCAACTCCAAAAGAATATGAAATAAGTAAATAGTAATAATATATATGTATGTGATTAGATTATATGTATTAAATTGAAATGATTTTGTGTGTTTCCATTGCTCAATTGATTTTAGAAAAACTCTTTCATACTCCTACGCTTGGACATTCTTTTAGAGTGCATCACGTTTAGTAGTTGTATAAATTATAAATTTTAAACATGAAAAAAAGTAAACAAAAATACTCACGAATAGTGTGAGCATACCCGGCCATCTACAAGAGATATACTACGAACATATGATATGATGAATTCAAAGAAAACATATAAGCCCTAGAAATGAACTAAACGAAGGCTTAGTGACCATTATAAGTAGTTTTAGAACATCAACACTAAAAAATTGAAATATATAAATATGATAACGAATAGTAATTTAAGAGAATAATGAATAGTAAATTAAGTCTTTCACTTTCTAACTATTGTAATGAAATAATTAATCAATTTTAATTTAGTGCATCGATTTGAAATGTAGGCATGTAGCCAATAAAAACTATATTTTGTTTTCATATTGAATATACAGGTAAAATTATGTGTGTGTGTGTATATATATTTATATATATATATATAAAGAGAGAGAGAATAAATGAAGATCTCAAATAAAAAAATTATTTCTTTCTATTCTGAAATGTTGATGTAGTATGTAGTAAGGATTAAATCAACTGCGTATTCAATCTTTTCTTGTCTAATGAAGAAACTTTGTTTTAGATGTATACATCCTAGTGATGGTCATTGGACAACTGTAAATAATATTTTTAAGTATTTGAGAAATACTAAAGACAGGTTCTTGGTTTATAGTGGAGAAAATGAACTTAGAGTAACGGGTTATATTGACGTAAGTTTCCAAACAGATAGAGATGATAGTCGTTCACATTTTGGTTGGGTATTCTTACTGAATGGGGGAGTGTGACATGGAAAAGTTCCAAGCAAGATACGGTGGCAGACTCCACGTGTGAGTCTGAATACATTGCAGCTTGCGAGGCTTCAAAGGAAGATATCTGGATAAAGAATTTTATTGAAGATCTTGGAGTTGTACCAACGGTTCAAGACTCCAATGAATAATTTTGTGATAACGAAAGTGCAGTCGCCTTGAGTAAATAACCCAAGGATCACGGAAACTCAAAGCACATTGAAAGAAAGTACCATTTTGTTTGGAGAAAAGTAAATGAAGGACAAGTGACTGTGAAGAGCATAAGATTAGAGGACAATCCGGCTGATTCATTCACAAAGCCACTTGTAAAGTCCAAACATGATGAACATGCTAGGACTATAGGTTTAAAAGATATTGTAAAGTTTTAGTTGTTAGTTTGATTTTTGGAACATTGTAAATACTGATGGAAATTGTTATAGACTTGGTGATTAAACAATAGAGATTTTTATATTGGAAAGAGTTCTACCATTTACTATTGTTTGTCATTGTGTTTCACTTTTGCATGTTTAGAAACCACTTCCTGAGTAACTAGCTTTACTCAAACCTCCTCAGTCGTTCATACTCCTGGGAGTAAGTGATGAATTAAGACTGTCATGAAGTGTTAGTAGATTGTCTATGGATATTAGACTTTGGCATGGAGAATGCTGCAACACTCATTGGTACTTAATGAGGATTTAAGTATAGGAGAGACCCGTACTTAAAGAGATCACTTCATGGATTAAATCACGAGTGATTTCAAGATGATAATATCCTCTATTCTTAAAATGGAGATACATTGAGTTTCTAGTTTTTTAAATCAGTTATACTTTAGTTTATTCAAACATTGTACGTAAATGCTAATTATAAAGGGTATGCTAGGTATGACATGATGAGTTGACTAGTACTATGTAGTCAAAATTTAATTGTTCCTTTTTGCCTAAATGGGAAAAGCGATATCTTGGGCCTTCTGATGATTCAAGATTGACTCCAAAGTGCTAGGCTTTATCGGGACTAAGTTGATGGTTCAATAGTCTCATATAATCAAAATAATCAGAAATCAGAAACAAATTATGAATCTTGAGATTGATTAAAATTCATGTCTCGATTCATATGATATCAGTAGAACAAAGGAATAGTCGATCACTTATCAAAAGGGCTAACTCTAACATAAGATTCAGAGTTCGGCAGTTGCGTTGGATGACACTCTCTGCTTAGTTAATGGATTAACTTAGACTAATGATAGTTGATGAATTGTCTAACTGGGAGACTGTTGAAATAATGTCCAAGTTCATAACCAATTGGTAAGGATATCGTTAAAAGTAGAGTTCTTTTTTGGTCACCCTCAATGAACAGTAAGAGAAATAAAAGAGAGATAATATTAAGATTGGTTTATTAATTTATCAAAGTGATAAATTAAATAGAAACTAATATTGGTTAGTTTATTAATTGAATATAAATATGAAACTAAAAAAACATTCTGGAAGCTGCATCCAACCGCCGGTTGGAAAGTCCAATCGGCGGTTCGGATTAGGGTTTGGCAGGTCGGTAGAGCATGCGGGTCGTGGCTCGGATACATGGGCAGAAAGTTAACCCAACCGCCGGCTGGAAGCTCCAATCGGCGGTTGGAGGTCGTCAGAGGCTGTCCCGCATCAGCTAAAGGAAATACCTAGGGCCTCCTCTCCCTATATAAATAGGGTCATAGCCTAAGCTTTCAATACATCCCAATTGAATAGATTTCAATTCTCTGTTCTTTCTGAATTCTTAATCCTTGTGAGAGTTTACATGACTTAGAGTCAGGACCCTAGGATTTGGAATTTCTCTTGGTTCGTGGGTGTGATCCATTAAAGGTATTATAGTTTGGGCACTCGCCTCCAAGGTAAGTAGGTTCTGCAAGGTGGTTTATGCGTGAAAAATTGGTTTTCTTAAATGTTAGTAATATCTTATTTATCATGTTTGTTTTGTTATTTTTGTTTATTTAAGTTAAGATCTTTAGGGTTTAGTTTTTTAATTGCCTTAGATTAAATTGTGTTATATTCCGTTATGTATATTAATCTAGTTAGCAGGGAATAATAAACCAATACAAACTACATCAAACTCCACAAACATAACCTACCTAAAGAACAAAACACTCAAAAATCAATGTTGAAAAGACCACTGCAAAGCAATACAGAACGCACAAAAACCACATACTATATACATTTAAACTACAAAGACAAACCAACCAAACAAGACACTAACTGATGAGCATAAGAGTTGGGGTTGGTCATTCCTTCTTCTTTGTCAGCAGCATTTTAATCGTCCAGTTGCTTTTTTCATTTTGGACATCCGCCTCCTCCTTCGCTACACCATTTGGAAGATCGAACTTGAAGTAGGCGATCAACCGCTTCTTCTTCTTGTGCTCTCCTTCTTGCTCCGCATATACATGGAGTTCTTGCTCTTGGAACTCATGAATTCCATTTGTCAAAGTTTTTCAGGTCCAACTCGATCTCATGATCACCTTTATCGATGGTAATCCCGGTCATGGAGCTCTTGCTATCTTGTAGGCAATGCTCCATGTTGTTTGCCACGGCTTTGTTTCCTTTGGCTATCTCAGTCAACTTGTAATTTAGTTTAGCAAGTGTTTCTGCAGCTTTTTTCTTCATGGTGGTAGAGATGGGAGTTGATAGTATGGTTATACAAGCAAGGCAATAGGCATGTAGCCAATAAAAATTATATTTTATTTTCATATTGAATATACAGGTAAAGTTATATGTGTGTGTGCATATATATATATGTATATATATATATATATATTAAATATACTTAAACATATATATATGTCGATTGAATGGTCCAAAATTGAAAATTTTTATTGACGTATTAGAGTTTTACTAAAAGAGTTAAAAACTGATAATTGGGGATAATTAGTATTAGAGATATAAGTAAGTATCAGATAAATAAATAAATCATTTGAAAATTGGATTAAATTACTTTCATCGAACATTTATCTTATTTTTATTATCATTACTCTATGAGTATAAATCAAAGTGTTTTTAGATATACAAAATATCGATTAAAAAAATTAAGTTAGCAATATAACAAGTTCAATATACGAAACTATGTTTTTGATCTGTGCACGGTAAAAGTTAACAAAAAGTGTTTTTTTTAATATGAAATCCTTTAACCGATTTGAATTCATAGAAATCTATATGAAAAATTAACTTAAGATAAGTTCATTCGAATTAATACGATATCAAAATCATATATGACATTAATATTATATTATTTTATTATAAATAAATATATAAGAGTGTAGATTACTATTGAATAGAAATCTTTTTAGAGAAAAAACAACACTAACTTCAACTCTACTTATGACAAATATAGATAAAAAATATATATATGTTAATGAATAAATGAAATGTTAATGCATGCTATTGGTGATCACTACTTGTACGTTAAGTTGGAGTATTGTCTTCTTTTCGCTTTAATATAACTAGCATGTTACTGGCACAATGTAGCGGTAACATAATTTTTTTTCTTGCAATGGTATTTTTTTTCAATTAGATGACGTTCTTTCGTGAAAATTGGCAAAGAATGTGATGTATTATTTTTTTTATTGGATACATTATATTCCATTATATGTAATTAACGGTGAAAGTTATTGGACAAATCAAAAACCCAACCTAAGAAGAACACAAATAAAAATTTTCAACATGGGTAAGTTTACTAACCAAAAAACCCCCAAAAAAAAAAATTAGTCTAGTTTAAGTTAAAATTCAAGTCAACGGTCAGACTATAACCGGGAAATATTTTTTATTTTTGTTAAAGATTTAACCCGCTAGCCCATCAACTATATTAGCCCTTTTACTTATACAAGTATTGTGGATCATTTTGCAGTTGAATACCTTGATCATATTAATAAAATAAGTTTTATGTTTACTTTAATTTGAAATTTTAACCCGCAATGTTACATCTACTCCTATTGCAACCTCTAATTATAATAACTAGATCATAACCCGTAATATTTGCGGGGTAATATATATATTGATAATATTCAAAACAATATCAAATGTTCGGGAATATAAACACTATAATAGTGTCGCACCCCCAAATTTGGGTTACGGAAGCGAATCGGGTCGGGGCGCGACTAATCAATAATCACAACACAAAGATATAATGAACGACTCTATATGCGTCGTTTTACAAATTGTATTGATAAAATCAAAGTTTACATCAAAATATAGTTTACAATAGATCAGTTTGAAATTGAGAGATTTACATACATAATTAATTTATACAAAATATAATAATGCACCTAAATCTCTGAATGTTTGCATGCTAACACGAGCTAATGATTCCTGATTTGGGCAGTCCAATCTACTGCTGTGTACCTGTGATACATGCTAAAATGGGTCAGCAAAACGCTGGTGAGCTCACAGGTTTGTATGTCAACACATATTGTATGAACCGCAAGATTTAATAGAATTTAAATTGCAATTAAGCAAAATAAAAGTTCTACAGCCATGAGCACATAGTCTGAGCTTAACTCGAGGTGTCAGGCCCACATTTAAGGTATCCTGATCGAGGTGCCTTCCACGAGTGCCTAATCTATACTCGTCTGAACAAATATTAGTACATCCGTTTACCAGTTAGTGCATGCTAACCCGAACGAGGAGGGTCAATCCTATATGGTACCATATACTAATATTTACGCTACATTGTATTACCAAACTATGCTGAGGAGGGCTTTGAAAGATTAACGAGATAACTCATGTAGTAATTATTTGTTTTCGTACTTGCGTTCATATAGTTAAAATAAAACGAGCAATGATATCACACCCCTGAGTAAAACAGTAAAATATGGGCTATGAGACTCACCTGAGTCTTGAGAGTTAACTTGAGTTGAATAGCCGAAATGAGTTGTTTGAAGACCGGTAACCTGAGGGTGTCCAAGACATGCGATGGTTATAAATGTGTGCAGGTATCTATAAAGACTACCTTTGTAGTTGTTCGTTCAACAAGAATGTCCAAATTACTACGATTTGGTTGATTTGATTATGTTTTGAAAACATGTACGGCCCGTTGGTGATTGTTTGCAATAATAATCTCATTATTATTATTATGATTTTGAAGTGTTAAGTTCATAAACGTATCCCGATGTGTTTTAAAGGTCATATCGTGTAAGTGTTTGAAGTTATACAAGTTTGACACTTATACAAATGATTTGTAAACTTTCTATTTTTAGCGACACTGGGCTAGTGTCGCAGGCCGTGACTGCGACATTGATCATGGCGTCTCTAAGTGCGATATCAGCAATTTGATGCGACATTAAGTGTTGTGTCGCTATATGCGACGTTGTTGGTTCTTGCGACGTAAGAGTGTGTGTCGCTATGTGCGACGTTAGCAATTTAATGTGACGTTGAGGCTGATGTCGCACCATACGACATCGTGATAGGTTTTGCGACATTGTGGTTGATGTCGCAATTTGCCTGGGACAAAAGCGACATCAGCGTCTGGTTGGGTTCCGGTGGCCGGAAACACGGCCGGACGACTTTTGTTTTGTCCGAAACTTTTACCCAACCCTAATTTGGATATTATAAGCTTATATAAACAACTTTTATGAAAAATAATTGAAATCTAAGAGTTTTCGAGAATTGTTAGAAACTTACAAATCGTCGCGAGAGAAATCCGAAAAAGATAGGATTGTAGATCGTGACGCCGTGAATTTTTCTCTCCAAAGGGGTGGAGTAATTGAAGGTGATTTGGTGGTGTTTTTAGGTGGTTGAAGGTGGTGGTAGGATGGTGGTGTTTGAAAGAGAGAAGAAAGAGATAGGGAGAAAAGTATGTAAGTGAGTGTGTGTGTTTGAATGAGCGAAAGGGTGAGGGGTTGATGTCCCTCCCCTTTCTTTGGCCGGTTTTATGGGGGGTCACCAAAGTGTGGGTCTCTAATTTTTAATCCCGTACATTCGTGCTCCGTGCGGTGTTCGTTTTCCCGATCATTTAAACGTTAAATAATCATTTTTGTACGTTTAATTGTACGTTTTAAAATACGATTGTTTTATCAAGATTTTGGTTGGAGTATCTTACCAAATACTTAATAAGTGAGTTATAAGATATAATTTAGCTTCGTTTTGATTGTTTGCGCGCTTAATATTTTATTCGTGTAGACGCTTGTTTGTACGATACGAATTAATTACGAAATATTATCAAAATAATATTTTGAATAAAATAGTGTTATTAAATAATGTTATATTATTTAATAAAATTGTTCACCAACGTCCGTATTAATTGAATCGAATTACATTCGATTTGAATTGCGTATGATTTAGTCAAATCGCATAATTGTATATATTCCACAATATATATTTTGATACATTAATTAGCATAACACGGAACTAATTACATGTATTTATAGTTGATTAGGCACTAATTACTAGTCCTAATTTGGCGGGTGTCACATTCTCCCCCTGTTAGGAGAATTTTGTCTCAAAATTTAGTTCGAGGTCGTGTTTGGAGTAGCTTCAGTGAATAACTGAGGATACTTGAGTCGCATTTGGTCTTCCCCAAGTGAATTCCGGACTACGCCGCGAATTCCACCTGACCTTGACGATGGGAATACGACTTTGTTTGAGTTGTTTGTCCTCACGGTCCATGATCTCAGCAGGTTCTTCAACAAAATGAAGTTTGTTGTCATCGAGTTGAATGATAAGTGTCTCATCAGACAGACATTTCTTCAAGTTAGAAATGTGAATAGTAGGGCGCACGTTGCTGAGCTTGGGTGGTAGCTGCAATCGATATGCCACTGGACCAATCCTCTCGAGCTTCTCAAAAGGTCCAATGTATCTGGGGTTTAGTTTTCCGTGTTTACCAAAACGAATGACACCTTTCCAAGGTGAAACTTTGAGTAGTACTCGATCCCCAACCTGGAATTCGAGTGCTTTGCGTCTCACGTCAGCGTAACTTTTCTGACGATCACGTGCGACTTTGAGTTTGTTTTGAATCTTGAAGACTTTCTCGGTTGTTTCGTGAATGAGTTCAGGACCAGTGAGTTGATTGTCTCCCACTTCGGTCCAACAAATAGGTGATCGGCACTTACGACCGTACAATGCCTCGAAAGGTGCAACCTTAATGCTGGAGTGATAACTGTTGTTGTATGAAAACTCGCACAACGGTAGATGCTTTTCCCAATTCACACCGAAATCAACTACGCATGCTCGTAGCATATCTTCCAGTGTTTGAATCGTTTGTTCACTTTGGCCGTCGGTTTGAGAGTGGTATGCGGTACTCATATCAAGATGGGTACCCAACGATTTCTGGAGTGGTTGCCAAAAGTGAGATGTGAATCGACTATCCCTATCTGAAATAATCGAGATTGGAACCCCGTGCTGAGAAACAACTTCTCTGATGTAGATTCGTGTGAGGCTTTCCATTTTATCGGTCTCCTTGATCGTAAGGAAATGAGCAGACTTTGTGAGACGATCCACGATCACCCAAATGGTATCGCAACCGCTCGATGACTTGGGTAGTTTGGTTATGAAATCCATGGCGATTTATTCCCATTTCCATTCAGGAATTTTGGGTTGTAGAAATAAACCAGAAGGTTTCTGTTACTCAGCTTTGACTTTCGAGCAAGTAAGACACTTGCTGACGTATGTGGCGATTTCAGCTTTCATATTCGGCCACCAATAAAATTCCTTGATGTCGTGATACATTTTTTCGGATCCAGGATGGATAGAATATTTGGACTTGTGAGCTTCATCCATCACCAAGTCTCGCAGGTTTCCAAAACTAGGCAACCAGATTCGGTTAGAGAGGTACCTAACTCCGTTAGGTTTGATTTCGAATTGTTTATCCATGGCTCGCAAGGCTTCATTTTTGACGTTATCGGGTTTTAGAGCTTCGAGTTGAGCAGCGAGAATCTGAATGTTTAGATCATTGTGAATTGTCATTCTGAGGGCTCGGACTCGAATGGGTTTCGTTCGTTCTTTTCGACTGAGGGCATCGACAACAACATTTGCCTTACCCGGATGGTATTTGATTTCACAATCGTAGTCGGTAAGCAACTCGACCCACCAACGTTGCCTCATGTTGAGATCCTTCCGATCGAATATGTGTTGGAGACTTTTATGATCGATAAAGATGGTGCACTTAGTGCTGTAGAGATAATGTCTCCAGATTTTGAGAGCAAAAATGATAGCTCCAAGCTCAAGATCGTGGGTGGTGTTGTTATTTTCATGAATTTTCAGCTGTCGAGAGGCGTAGGCAATGACTTTGTCCCGTTGCATCAATACGCAACCAAGACCTTGATGAGAAGCATCGCAGTATACCACGAAGTCATCGGTGCCTTCGGGTAAGGATAGATTAGGAGCACTGCAAAGCTTTTGCTTCAGAAGTTGAAATATTGACTCTTGTTTATCAGTCCAATCGAACTTTTTGTCTTTCTGAGTCAGAGTCTTGAGTGGTTGGGCTATTTTCGAGAAATTTTCAATGAATCGCCGATAATACCTAGCAAGACCCAAGAATTGGCGTACTTCGGTTGGAGTTATTGGTGCTTGCCAGCACTTGATAGTCTCGATTTTTGATGGATCAACATGGATTCCCTGACTATTAACAACATGTCCAATGAATTGAATGGATTGTATCCAGAACTCACACTTGGAGAATTTGGCATATAACTTCTCGTATCTGAGTAGTTCTAGGATGGTTTTGAGGTGTTGCGCGTGTTCTTGTTCGCTTCGCGAGTATATGAGAATGTTGTCGATGAAGACAATGACAAAGTTATCGAGTTAAGGTTTGCACACCCGATTCATAAGATCCATGAATACAGCCGGTACGTTTGTTAAGTCGAAGGGCATCACCTGAAATTCATAATGCCCGTAGCGAGTTCGGAAAGCAGTTTTCGGGATATCGGTGTCGCGAACTCGAAGTTGATGATAACCTGACCGAAGATCGATCTTTGAATAAAAACTCGACCCTTGAAGCTGGTCAAACAGGTCATCGATGCGAGGAAGTGGATATCGATTCTTGATTTGACGTAAAAAGTCATGTTTTACGCACATCTTTTACCTCATATTTAGCACTTAATTAACAAAATCATGCCAATAAAGTCCACATTTACCACATTTTGTTAAAAAGGTCAAAACTTTATAAGTATTTCAAAAACAACGGTAAATGGACGAAAAACACACTTAAAAGGCATAATTCATTTGACACGTAACTTTATCGTAAAACTCCGATCTGGGACTTAATAAATATCTTAAAATGTAGGTCTGGAGATTACAAACGCTTGGATATAAAGATCGTCAGAAACGGATCAAGAACGAAGAAGATAGGGACAAACAAGCACGATCCAACACACAAGACTTACGATCCAGCACACAAGACCACGGACCAAGGCTCACCACTCCCACAGGGGCCATATACCACCCTTTAGGGGCCGTATACGCCCCTGTAGAGGCCATATACGCCTTTCTAAGGGGTGGTATACCCCCCTGTGGTGCTGGATACGCCCCGTTTGCTACCGAATACGCCCTATTTGCTACCGAATACGCCCTATTTGGTGTCAAATACGCTATATTTGGTGTCGAATACGCCTTCTTTGGTGTCGAATTTCATAGCTCAGGGGTGTATTTCAGTGTTAAAACGGATGCGAGGGTGTTGAGTGTAAAATTGTGACTTGGATGCCTATAAATAGAGGCTTCAACCTCCTCATTTCTAATCAACTCACAACAATTTAATTCCATTCAAATCAAACACTTTTCTCTTGTATTTTCATTTCGTAGTTAGTTTCACTCTCTAACCTCTCTCTCTAGAGGGTTAGAGAGTAGTTAGTGGGTAGCTAATAGATTAGAGTAGAGAGTAGCTTTTGTAATCAAGGAGTATTGGTGTTCAAGCTTTTATTCAAGGATTGCAAGTTCTATTCTCTTGTTACGCTTCTCTATTATCCGGTGATATCTATTCCCTCATACTGTTATTATGTCTGATTTATCCATACGTAATATTATAGTATGTGCTTTATTTATTGCCATGTTTATTGAGTAGTGTAATATTGTGATTGTTGAAATGTAGATATTTAGGATGTAGGGATGATGTTAAATTAATCTTTAATTAATTCTGTGATTGGAAGTTGTTATGTTATGTATCGGGTTAAACTTTTCAAGCGGTAGATCTAAACCACCCATTCCACCCTTTCCAAGCTTTCACGTGACTATTACTTTAGTAATAGGATCTGATCAACACTAGTATCGGTAGATAGTTATCTGTGTTTCTGTATGAAGCTGTGGACATGATGTAAAACGGCCCAGTACTTAGTATAGCGCTGGAAACACCACTGGTGGAGTACAAATGCGTGGAAGCTATGGACCGGTCGTAAGCATATGACACCGTGGATACCTGGAAGTCACCCTTCCTGAACATGGTCTAGGTATATATAAAAGCTGTGGAACTACTGAAAAACGTAGTATACACCGTGAAATGAACCTAGGGATGAACGTTTGATCGCAAAGGAGGGAACCTTGACAGAAGTACTTGTGCTCCTCGATTAAAATCTAAGGGATCTTGAAAAGAAAGCAAACATTCAGCTGTAGTGTAGGATGCTTAAACCCCTTGATCCAACTTAACTGACAGTTTAACATACATTAGCAAGCAATAGTACGACCCTTAATAAAATCAATTAGAATTAGGTGTTAAGAAAGGTCAGAAATTAAATATCGGGCTGTTGCCTTATTCATGCGCCTAGGAGTTAACTCCAAGATGGGTCACTAGTCCTCATCGGACAGTGTTGGGGGACTGAGCAGCCTGATCTGATCAGACTCATGATAACCTAGTATTCAGTGACATGCAACTTAGGTTTTCCACTTAAATCGTAGAATACTAGTGATGACACCAAACCGGTTTGTTAATTTTATTAAAGGAAAGTCTCCAATCATCTTTTATAATGAACATCATCCCGAAACCTAAATATTGAAACTTCAACATTCACAATCTCTATCTATCTGCTTACCCTACCCGTAGTTTAAGATTTACTTTTCTGTTTCGTAGTTAATTTAGGATATATCAAAAACAAACCCTACCTGCTCTTTAAGAAACCCATCCTATTAGCTTCTATCGTTTAAAGTATTTACTTCATTTCGATTCGCTCCGATTTTAAGAACAACACCTGAGTCAGACTTACCACTTGCTACCCTTAACAAGAGCAGTAGGTAGTAATAAAACTTAGGCTTCCCAGCATTATAAATTTAAAAACCCACTGATCACCCGCCTCCGACTGGAAGGTCCGCAACGACAGGGAAGCGATTCCTTGACCGACCGTTGGGGCGCGATCAGGTTTTTGGCGCCGCTGCCGAGGATCGTGGAGCGTTGTGATTTGAAAAACATATCTTTAAGTTAGAAGCCTTTAGGAGAACCTTTCGTTCAAGCCTAACTTATTCAAAAGTTACTGCTTTCTTAGAATAGTTTAGTTATTAAAACCCAAAAACCATAAAAATATGAAAAATCAAAAACCATCTGATTCGGTTTCTAGCCCCGTCTCTCTGTTCTCTTACAAGACAGTTGATGAGATGATGGCAATGGATGATTCTGAATTTTTTGATTTTATGGAAAAAGAATTAGAGGATAACTCTTCTTGTTCTTCATTCCCCGAAGTCAAAGAAATCTTAAACGTCCAAGAAATTGATATCAGGCAAAAACACTTTGACCTAGAAGCAGAGGAATCTCAGCAGAAGATATCAACTTATGTTACTCACACTTTAAGTAGTCAATTTACCCTTAACCCTGAGATCTCTTCGCTTCTGGCCAAATACCCACACTATGTTAGGCCACCTGACCTTCCCAAAGAAGTACCATTCGGCACTGAGGTTTACTTTTATCCACCCATGTTAGGATTAGATAGAAATGAATGCCTTCACTGCTTGGATGAATACTTTGAATATGATCTCCCTGACATTTTGAGAACTTATTCACAAGATAAGCATCTCTCATGTTCGGAAAATCATACATTCAAATCAGGAACCCTCAACATAGATGAACCATTTCAAAGATGTCTAGTCCAACCTAGGTACACCATAGCTAAAACCGTACTAAGTGGACCACCCACAGACATCATTGAAATCATAGAAATTCCGCCCGAGACTGAAACCGAGCGTCATGTCGGAAATTCTTTTAAACCAGATAGGATGATAGATATTTGTGCCAACTTTCTTAAATACCTTAAAATATCAGACTTCCCCTTTTCGGTTGACCAAAGAAAGACCTTCGTAACTATCAATACTTTTCCTCAACCTTGGGCCCCGAATTAATTTTTTGGAAAAGTCGAGCCGTTGACTTTAAAACAAAGCGCTTATTGGGAGGCAACCCAATTTTAATAAATTAAGTAGTTTAATTAGGATTTAAAATTTAAAAAGTTTTTAATAATCTTCTTTAAAAAAATGTTCTTTAAAACTTTATCTCATTGTTTATCACGCAAAGTTTAAAGTTTGTCCAATTATTAAACCACAAATTTAATAATTAGCAAAATTTAACAAGTTTTAATGGGATTTAAAATTTTTAAGAACACAAAAATATTCTAAGTTTTTAATGAACCCTTTTTAACCTAATTACCATTTCCTTTCACTAAATTACCACTCGGGGTAAAAAGGTAAATGTAAAAATGGGTAGGTTAAAAAGCAAAAAATGAAAACATTTTTACTTTCTCCCTCCCCTCCCTCTCTTCTTCGGCCGAAACCCCCCACCACCACCATACCACCACCAAATTTCCACCATTGTTGAAGGTTTAAGCTCTACATTCTCCATTTTCGTTACTTGTATGCTTCATTAATCATCATTACATCCATTTCAAGGTAAATGTCTAACTTAAAATCTCTAGTTCATGATTTTCCCCAAAAATTTAGGGTTTCAATTTGAAACTTGAAATTTAGGGCTAAAGATTAGGCTTTAGGTGTTATTACTTGCTATTGAATGTTTGTATGATGATTATTATTAGTAATCTAGTGATTTCATGTGAGATTGATGAACTTTGATTTTCAAAGTGATGAACATTGACTTTTGTTGACTTTTTAGCTAGAATTGCCTATGTTTGACTTCTATTGATTAAAATTGCTTATAGTAATGTGTTAAATATAAGTAAAGTAGTCTAAATTAGTTAGCAATTGGTTTAGATGACTTTCAAGAATTAAATTAAGCATTTTTATGAGTATTTGTGAAGTATCATTATTTTTATTAAAAATCTTTCAAAACAAAATGATACTCATGCAAATATTGACATCAAATGCTCACTTGAATTCTTGAAACCTTGCTTTAAAAGATTTAAAATGACTAAATGCAATATGAAAGTTGCATCATTTTAGTTAATAAAATGCATGAAGCTTTTAAATAGCAAGTCATATTTCTAAGGAACCAATATTGTAATTTAAAGATGAATGTTAAGTTGTTAGTCAATTTCACATCATAAAACACCAATTTTCAAAATTTGACTAACACTTGATATTAATATCTTTAAATACATAAAATGGTCAAAGTTTCATCACTAGTTTTCTAAGTTTATGGTAAATTGCAAAGTTTTGATTAAAGTAAGGTAATTACAAGGTTTCTTTAAAATCTTAATATTTAGTTAAATACCAATGCATTTTCATTGTTTAAAGCTTTTTATAGGAATCATTCATAAAATAAAACCTATTGTCCTAGAAAAATGCTTATGACATTTACCATAGCTTAAGAAACTTATTGGTGATAAATTTGTGGTTTGGTGATTGCGGTTTGGTTAAAAATGTATCTTTCTAGGTTATGGATTATTCGATCTTTAAAGCCTACATTTCGAATTTTTATTAAAAATTTGGGATAACATAGCAAATCCATATATATATGATCATGATGCACACTAATTGTCTTTTATCTTGACAGATGAGGTCTGCTTCTGAAGATATCCATCCTACTTTGGAATACTTGGCCACTTCTGCCAAAAAGAAGAAACTAATTAAGGATTGGATGAACCGGCCATTAGGAAAGAACAGATTTATCGTCTGGAGAGATGTAAAGGCACTTGGGTACAAGAGAGAGTTGAGGAAGTTAGTGAAATACAAGATCAATGATGAGAAAATAGATGCTTGGTACAAGATGTTCACCCTCAATGAAGACATTTACCGAGAGCTAGTTATCGAATTCATGTTGACCTACAAATTCAACCCCTGCATTTCCAATATTACAGATAAGCGATTAATCAACTTTAACTATAGAGGGGTGAAACAACATGTATCTTTGGCTGAGTTTGCGGTATTTATTGGGTTCTACACAGAAGAGCATACACATTCTCAGATATTCTTCGATAGTTCACGGGGTATTTTATGTAATGAAGACCGTGGGCTGATTTGGGACAATTTAACGGGAACTAGTTTTCATTCAAATGTAATAGCCTCCGCGTTCTTCAAAGTTGAGCATCGACTCCTGCACAAGCTACTAGCTATATCACTGCATGGAAAGAAAGAAATAGGAGGAGCTGTTGGAGCCGACGATCTCTTTGTGATGAACGCAATGATTAAGAAGAAGAATGTGAATGTAGCTTTCTTAGTAGCCGAGAGGATTCAAAGAGAAACGACATTTGAGATGACAAAGTATATCTATATGGGAGCTTTCATAACCAGGATTTGTAGCCGTATGAGTTTGCTCACAGAGGATCACATGAGCGAGTACACCAGCTCGCCTTATGTTCGATCCCTGCCGTTTGATCTAGAGTACTTCCACACTATATGGTTGATATCTACTAATTCGAGCGGGCAGGCATTCTGGAGAGCTACCAAACAGGCTATTCCTGGTTGTGTTCTGAAGAGGAAGAATAGTAAAAGAGACAGGGATGTTGAGGATGATGAGCCGATTGAGATACCAGATGATGATAGAGATGTTCGAGCACTACAGGAGGATACTAGGGCACCTGGCTCTACATCTAGGGTTCAGAGTGTTGTTGACTGGACTACACCAGTGACTCCACTTTCTCAGTATTGGACTTTCCATGCACTTAAGGTTAGACATGATCATGACATAAATGTAGCTCGCAGATTTGGATTGCCAATACCAGTGCCACTGATGTATAGATGTGCGACATCGCCAGCTACATTTCCACCAGTCACCACCACCTTTGCCCCAGTTACCACCACTATTCCACCATACACGATACCCACCATATCTCACCATGAGCCAGTATACTCTGTACACACCTCAGCTGCTCCATCCACTTCACGACAGCCATCCCCAGCTACCCATGTCTTATCTCCGATTTTTGAGATCCCGAGGCCTGATGATCCAAATGTTTATCGCCCAGTCATGCCCACTACTAGTGCTGACGGCCTCACACTCTCAGGATTCTCAGGGATGCTCAACTTTGATGCTATTCCAGAAAATGAGCTTCCAAATGAGAACAACATTAGGAGAGGTTACTTGATATTACTTGAGGAAGCACGCATGACAGCTCAATGCCTAAAGGAGTGGGGTTTTGAATCTATAGATGACTTGCCAACAAATGTCTTAAGGGATGTTTTGAGGCAACACATGCTTATTACATCAGAGACTGTATCAGGAAGAGCCACTAGTGGAGAGCTTTTGGCTGCAGGAAATATCCCTTCCACTTCTGCATTTGATCTTCATGTGACTGATCAGGGGTCTCCTCGTCCTTAGACTTTCTCATCTCCAGTACTTTATTATTATTATTATTGGTCTGTATTAGCACTAACTATTATGGTTGGATGACTTGTGAACTTGTTTTAATCTTTTGGTACCTTTTATCCAGCTTGCTACTTAGCTGGATGATCTATCTATCTATCTTTATTATTATGCTTACGTTTTCCTTGTTTATTCTAGTAGAATAAAATGTGGTTGAACTGATTGTTGAGAATGATGGAAGCAATTCACGACTAAATGACACGCACTAAACCAGAAGGCTGTTCTTAGACGGAAGCAAGCTGGAATCTCTAGCGAGCAATTCATCCTTCTTCAGCCAAATCATTTTCATCTCGTGAATCCATGAGGGGAGTTTTTCGTTCTTTTCCGTTGTCTTCTCGAAATATTCATACCATATCCTTTATGCCTAATTTCTAAGTGTAGGATTTTATTCCACCATTTTCAAAACACGTTAAAGTGAGAATATCCTATAATCAAGCTCTAAGTGTGGGATCTCCCAAAAGATCTCCGCCTTAGTAGTGAACATTAGGGACAATGTTCCTTTAAATGTGGGATACACGGTATGTTATACCGTAAAGTTTTCTGACCTTTTGTCCTCCAAAGTTAACTTGAAACTCATTTCTTGCTCAAATTTTTACAAAAAATTTTAAATTAAAACTACATTTTGTCAAAAATTTCAAAAAATTTTCACTATAAAAAACAGTCTCGCTTCGACAGTAGTCGGACTACTCATTCAGCAGACCGACTTTTGTAAATTTTTAGATCTTTTGGTAAGAAAAATACTTTTTAAGGATAATCACTTTTTAAGAATAAATAAATTACTTTGGAAAGTACTATAAGGCAGAATAAGGATCCCTTAAAAATTAAATGGTCATCTTCGAAGCATCGCATGACTAGGCGCATACACCTTATATTGTTGTGTGAGAAACTTGAGCCTTTAATAAGCATTTATTTTAATGCTTCACCATTCATTTCTGTGTGTGTGCCGATGCATGCGTCTTAGAATTAGAACTTGTTCCCGGTATACGCTTCGAGACCATACCAAAGAGTACCGTACGCGGTATATGTGCAATTAGAGGATCTTGGCATTTATTAGGATTAAACCCATTTTTCTCATATCTCTTCAAGCCTAACCCTGCCGATACTCAATTTTAGTATCGATAATTCGCTTAGTAAACCCTGTTGAGCCTTAACCTTTTCAGTTCTTAAATACCAAAATATTTTAAAACCCATTCCTTTCCATACCAACCAAAACCTTATCTTAGAATTTTTATTTTTTTTTGAAAAATGATATCTAGATATTTTTTTTGCTTTCACTCCAAAAATCACAAAATTCGTGTTTTACTCAAAAACTTCTCGCGTTCGTTTCAGAAATCAAATCTCAAAAGATCGAGAATCATGCGGTGCGAAAAATTGGCATCAAGTAAAATACGAAATATCAAAATGTGTGAAAAAATGAAAATATGAAAGGATCTCAAAAGGGCAGTAAGAAAGAAAAAGCCTTAGAAATTCTCTGGCAAAGAAATTTTTGTAAAAAAATTTCTAGATAAAGCTAAGTGCTTCAAAATCTCCCGAAAACTCTGATCTTTGAAAGACTAAATCTTCCGTGTGTTTTCAAAAAGATAGAAGTCAAAATAGCTATCTTTCTTCCTTACCGTTATCCGTTTCCATTTTCATTAAAAAACATATCTAAATAAAGTTTTTCATAAAATTTGAAAATTCCTAAGATAAGCTTACCCTTTAAACCTTGAAACAACCTTTTTCATACCCGCACCCGAACATTACAACCCAAGAAAAATGCCTTGGGATAATTAGCACCGTCCTCATTTGGAGTGGTGGAGATGCGATTCTCGACCAAGCCTATGATGATAAGCGCTGCATGACTGGCTTTGAGCGATTTCGTTTGTTTAGAATGTTAGGAAACCCGATACACTTCTTGAGTGAATTGAGTGACCACATGTGAGAATCGCCTAGTCATGTACTTCTACATTTCGAGAGTTGCAAAGTATGCTAAAGGGACAACCAGTTCAGTTTTTAAGATTTCTTATTCTAATGATGATTACTTTCTGAAATAATTTACCTATTTTGAGGAGTTGATGTCCTTAAGAAATATCTGTTCTCATCAACTGATCCATTTTCTCAAAACCTTGAGCAAAGTGAGATACGGTTTGCTTGAGGACAAGCAAAGTCTAAGTGTGGGATACTTGATTTGACGTAAAAAGTCATGTTTTACGCATATCTTTTACCTCATATTTAGCACTTAATTAACAAAATCATGCCAATAAAGTCCACATTTACCACATTTTGTTAAAAAGGTCAAAAATTTATAAGTATCTCAAAAACAACGGTAAATGGACGAAAAACACACTTAAAAAGGAATAATTCGTTCGACTTGAAATTTTATCATAAAAATCCGATCTAGGACTTAATAAATATCTTAAAATGTAGGTCTGGAGATTACGAATGCGTGGATATAAAGATCGTCAGAAACGGATCAAGAACGAAGAAGATAGGGCCAAACAAGCACGATCCAACACACAAGACTTACGATCCAGCACACAAGACCACGGACCAAGGCTCCCCACCCCCACAGGGGCCGTATACCATCCTCTAGGGGCCGTATACGCCCCTGTAGAGGCCGTATACGCCCTTCTAGGGGTGGTATACCCTCTATAAGGGGTGGTATACCCCCCTGTGGTGCTGGAAACGCCCCGTTTGCTACTGAATACGCCCTATTGGCTACCGAATACACCCTATTTGGTGTCAAATACGCTATATTTGGTGTCGAATATGCCCTCTTTGGTGTCGAATTTCATAGCTCAGGGGTGTATTTCAGTGTTAAAACGGATGCGAGGGTGTTGAGTGTAAGATTGTGACTTGGATGCCTATAAATAGAGGCTTCAACCTCCTCATTCCTAATCAACTAACAACAATTCAATTTCATTCAAATCAAATACTTTTCTCTTGTATTTTCATTTCGTAGTTAGTTTCACTCTCTAACCTCTCTCTCTAGAGGGTTAGAGAGTAGTTAGTGGGTAGCTAATAGATTAGAGTAGAGAGTAGCTTTTGTAATCAAGGAGTATTGGTGTTCAAGCTTTTATTCAAGGATTGCAAGTTCTATTCTCTTGTTACGCTGCTCTATTATCCGGTGATATCTATTCCCTCATACTGTAATTATGTCTGATTTATCCATACATAATATTATAGTATGTGCTTTATTTATTGCCATGTTTATTGAGTAGTGTAATATTGTGATTGTTGAAATTTAGATATTTAGGATGTAGGGATGATGTTAAATTAATCTTTAATTAATTATGTGATTGGAAGTTGATATGTTATGTACCGGGTTAAACTTTTCAAGCGGTAGATCTAAACCACCCATTCCACCCTTTCCAAGCTTTCACGTGACTATTACTTTAGTAATAGGATCTGATCAACCCTAGTATCGGTAGATAGTTATCTGTGTTTCTGTATGAAGCTGTGGACATGCTGTAAAACGGCCCAGTACTTAGTATAGCGTTGGAAACACCACTGGTGGAGTACAAATGCGTGGAAGCTGCGGACCGGTCGTAAGCATATGACACCGTGGATACCTGGAAGTCACCCTTCCTGAACATGGTCTAGGTATATATAAAAGCTGTGGAACTACTGAAAAACGTAGTATACACCGTGAAATGAACCTAGGGATGAACGTTTGATCGCAAAGGAGGGTCTACACCTTGACAGAAGTACTTGTGCTCCTCGATTAAAATCTAAGGGATCTTGAAAAGAAAGCAAACATTCAGCTGTAGTGTAGGATGCTTAAACCCCTTGATCCAACTTAACTGACAGTTTAACATACATTAGCAAGCAATAGTACGACCCTTAATAAAATCAATTAGAATTAGGTGTTAAGAAAGGTCAGAAATTAAATATCGGGCTGTTGCCTTATTCATGCGCCTAGGAGTTAACTCCAAGATGGGTCACTAGTCCTCATCGGACAATGTTGGGGGACTGAGCATCCTGATCTGATCAGACTCATGATAACCTAGTATTCAGTGACATGCGACTTAGGTTTTCCACTTAAATCGTAGAATACTAGTGATGACACCAAACCTCTGTTAATTTTATTAAAGGAAAGTCTCCAATCATCTTTTATAATGAACATCATCCCGAAACCTGAATATTGAAACTTCAGCATTCACAATCTCTATCTATCTGCTTACCCTACCCGTAGTTTAAGATTTACTTTTCTGTATCGTAGTTAATTTAGGATATATCAAAAACAAACCTTACCTGCTCTTTTAGAAACCCATCCTATTAGCTTCTATCGTTTAAAGTATTTACTTCATTTCGATTCGCTCTGATTTTAAGAACGACACCTGAGTCAGACTTACCACTTGCTACCCTTAACAAGAGCAGTAGGTAGAAATAAAACTTAGGCTTCCCAGCATATAAATTTTAAAACCCACTGATCACTTGCCTCCGACTGGAAGGTCCGCAACGACAGGGAAGCGATTCCTTGACCGATCGTTGGGGTGCGATCAGTTCTTGACGGTCAACTTGTTCAACTCTCGATAATCTTTACACATTCTGAAAGAACCGTCTTTCTTTTTCACAAATAAGACCGGGGTTCCCAAGGCGAACAACTCGGTCTGATGAATCCCCTATCCAGGAGTTCCTGTAACTGGGTGGATAGCTCCTGAAGTTCGGATGGGGCTAAGTGGTATGGTGCTCGGGCCACAAGTGTAGCACCTGGCACGAGGTCGATTGAGAACTTAACCTGTCTTGGTGGTGGTAGACCAGGCAGTTCTTCGGGAATTACTTCTGGAAAGTCTCGAACGTTAGGCACATCCTCAAGTCGCTGCTCCTCCAACTTTTTCTCCATGATGTGTGCGAGGAATGCCGGATACCCTTTTCTCAGAATTTTTCGGGTTTTCAGACAAGATATGATGTTTAGTCTCGTCCTAGCGGTCTCCCCCTGTATGATCAAAGTTCTACCGGCGGCGAGAGGGATGCGAACGATCTTATCGTAGCAAATGATTTCGGCTCTGTGTCTGGACAACCAGTCCATTCCTATGATGACGTCGAAACTTCCGATTTCAACGGGCATAAGATCGATTGAAAAGATTTCGTTGGCTAGGTTTAAAGTGCAATTAGGTATCACACTATCGGTTTCTATGAGTTTAAAGTTCGCTAGTTCTACAGTGTACTTAGCATCTAGAGCAACAGGGGTGATGTTAAGCAATGGATAAAATTCATCAGAAATAAAGCTTCTATCGGCACCGGTATCAAATAGAATAGAAGCATTTAAGTTGTTGAGGAGGAACATACCCGAGACCACATTAGGGTCTTTGCGGGCGTCCCCATAGTTGAGTACGAAGGCTCTACCTCTAGCGTTGTTGTTGTTGCCCTTGTTCTTCAGTTTTGGACACTCATTCCTGAAGTGTCTAGTGTCTCCACATTCATAACAGGCCCTGGGTTGTTTGGTGTTGTTGCTGGAGGTGTTTTTGTTGGATTTAGGAGCTCGGCAATCTTTGGTTGAATGCCCGTACCTCATGTAGATGTTGCAAGGGGTATTGCATTGACCCTCATGGTGGCGGTTACACTTGGAACAATAGGGTTTGCTCCCAGTATACCCACGTTTGGGTTCAGTGTTGGAGGTATAAGCTTGGATGGCATTGGGTTTCCTGTTGGGTTGGTCGTGGTGTTCAGAGGATTTGCGTTTGTTGCTGGAAGGGGCGGTGGATGTCTCACGACTGACAATTATTGCCATGAGCTAGTGTGCAAGCCGGATTGCACTTTGGATGGTGGTTGGTTTGGATGAGGCGACCTTTCCCTGGATGTTTTCCGGGAGGACGCGGATGTATCTCTTGATGCGTTTTTCGTCCGTGTCTACCAAGCCCAGACATAGGAGTGCGAGTTGCTGGAATTTGGTGGTGTAACCAGCAATATCATTTCCTTGAACAGTCAAGTGCCAGAATTCTTCCTCCAATCGATGGAGTTCTTCGATAGGGCAATACTCATCCTTCAACATTTTCTTCAGATCTGCCCAGGGCAATTGATTAGCGGTCTCGATTCCCTCGGCACTAGTATAGGTGTTCCACCAAGTAAGGACACCTTCCTGAAAGGTGTAGGCAACAAACTTGACTTTCCTATCTTCGGCGCAATTGCATAGGCTAAAGACAGATTCCATACATTCCATCCACTGGATCAAACCAATGGCACCTTCCGTGCCCTTGAAATACAATGGTTTGCAACTGAGAAAATCCTTGTAAGAACAAGGTTTGATGACAGGAGTATTGTCAGCAGTGTCATCACTTCTTCTAGAGGTTCGTGGTGATTCCCGAGTAGCCAGAGCTTCGGCCACATCTCGGGAAATGAGTGCAGCAATTTCAGTATCGCTGTAACTTTTCTTCTTTGGCGGCATAATTCTTCAAAAAAGAAACAAGAGGTACATGAGAGATTGCACCAGAATTGATAATTGAGGTAGATGTATATAAAAGTGGTAATATACACATCACAATGTAAAGACCAATAATGTCGAGTCATAGAGAGAAATTGTCAATTGATATTACAGAGTTAAACGATAACAGACAATTTCGAGTTACGAGTTTCAAAAGTTACAGACTTAGGTAGTTTGCAAAAGATGCCAGGAATTGTTACATCCGGTTGAATTATATAGATCCTACGGAAGTACAATAGATTACTAGATATTTACTACACTAATCTTGGTGTAGATTGAGTTGTGGAAGCAGTGAGGAGAGATGGTCCACAGACTCTGCAAGTCTGCTAACCATTCTGAGAGCATCCTCGGTTTCCCGCAGGTGTGTCTCACCTTCTTGCAACCTTGATTGTAAAATGGAGATCTCGTTTCGGTTACTGATTACTTGGTTATGAACGATCTCCATGGTTTGTGTGGTATCTTCCATTTGGTCGTGAGTTCGGGTCAAGGTTTCAGAGATGTCCGCTTGACCTATGTATAACTGGGCGATACCGTCTTGAGTTGGCTCCATCCAGTTAGAGCGAATATTGCGTTGTTCGATTTCCATGTTGTGTAGCCTACTTTCGTGGCGGTGCACTCGAGCAGCTAACACAGGGACAGTGAAGTATGCGGGTTCTTGGGTATAGGGAGAGACTTCCATGCTAGAAAACCCTCCATTAGTTGCAGGGATTTGGATTCCTTCCTCGTCCCTCCAAGTGTCGAGTCGGTCTGATAACCATCGCCATTGGCTCGTTGTTGTTTGCCTTTGAGGCTGGTTATTGAGTTGGTTTTGAGTGGGATATGGGCTAGCTCGGGGCAACCCAGTGTTCCTCCTAGCTACCCTTGAGTTTCGTTATTCATATGGATGAGAGCGAGACGAATTGGGTGGCGTGTTTTCCATATTTGAGATGAAACGTAGAAAGAATGAGGCCTATATTCGTATATATAATATAGCCTAAGATTCGTAGAGAGGTTTATCTCTGTGTGTGCATATATATATATATATATATCACATAATAGCCTATTAAGTGTCTAGCACAGACATGTTTGAGTCCCGGTTCTCTTGAGGTCAGAGTCAACTAGCGTATCCTGTTCAGTCATGACTCTTTTCAGCTCTCACATCATATTCTTTAATTTATACATAGTTGATCAGGCTATGTTACATTAAACCAATACATTGTAGTCACTGAACCTAATCATACTTAATGAGGAATACTGCCTAACGGTCATAGTCTAGGCCCACTAAATGCAACCTAGTTCACTATAACCTTAGGCTCTGATACCAATCTGTCGCACCCCCAAATTCGAGTTGCGGAAGCGAATCGGGTCGGGGCGCGACTAATCAATAATCACATCACAAAGATATAATGAACGACTCTATATGCGTCGTTTTACAACTTGTATTGATAAAATCAAAGTTTACATGAAAATATAGTTTACATTAGCTCAGTTTGAAATTGAGAGATTTACATACATAATTAATTTTTACAAAATATAATAATGCAGCTAAATCTATGAATGTTTGCATGCTGATACGAGCTAATGATTCCTGATTTGGGCAGTCCAATCTACTACTGTGTACCTGTGATACCTGCTAAAATGGGTCAGCGAAACGCTGGTGAACTCACAGGTTTGTATGTCAACACATATTGTATGAACCGTAAGATTTAATTGAATTTAAATTGCAATTAAGCAAAATAAAAGTTTTACAGCCATGAGCACATAGTCTTAGCTTAACTCGAGGTGTCAGGCCCACATTTAAGGTATCCTGATCGAGGTGCCTCCCACGAGTGCCTAATCTACACTCGTCTAAAAAATATTAGTACATCCGTTTACCCAGTTAGTGCATGCTAACCAGGACGAGGAGGGTCAATCCTATATGTGATCGCCTCCTAACGGTCGGTCAAGGAATTTCTTCCCTGTCGTTGCTGACTGTCCATTCGGGTTGCAGATCAGAGGGTTTTAAAAGTTTGTATTTTGCTGGGAAGCCTAAGTTACACCACTACTTGTATAAGCGGTAGGTATGACTCAGGTGTCGTTCTTAAACCACAACGGGTATGGGATCTTAAGAGGATTAATTATCTTTGGTAATTTAGCTGAGATTTAAAACTTTTTTTTAGGGGTTTTGTTTTCAATTCTACTTTAAACTAAAAACCAGAAGGTAAATGAGAAGTGTAGTCGCTGAGAGATCTATAGATTACGTGAGTGTTTGCTATGATGTCAGTATATGCTATTTAGGGGTAGTTATGAGGATTGTGGCTCTAATTATAATGAATCCTAGCAGTGCTGATTTGGGGTCTCTGAACGATGTTCAACATAGTACTGTACCTACGGCCTTTTCGTGGCTTCCACACATTTGTACTTCACCAGAGGTGGTTCCAACACTTCACCAAGTACTGAGCCGTTTTACGGTATTTCCGATGCCTCACCCAGAGATCTCGTATCATTACTGTATATGTCCTAATGTGCCATATATCCTATCCTATTACTTATCTAACTTAGAGTTGTCCACAATCAAATAAATAACATGTCACATAGATAACAGATATGGAGTGTAAGCTACACCGGAATTTCTCCCAAATGTAGTACCAATTTAACCGACAACTAACCTCGAATCCTATTCCCCAGTCTCGGTCGTCTGAGACGTCCGTATCGTGGCACGAATTGTTGAATAAACAATAAAGTGAACATGAGTGACCCCGCGGAATAAGTTTGGAAAGTCTGTCTAACGATCGGTTAAATTGTTCGACATTATTTCATATAGATCATTGTAATTATTCTAGCATGTTAAACTGTCGTATATAATTATTCTATGTCTGAAAACCTAATCATAAACCCAATAACCGTAGTGGATAAACAGATACTAGCATGTAAACCCTAAAGCAACAATCAAACAAGAACTTGCAGTAGAGTAACATGGATAAATATCAGTTTATTTCAGGCAGAGTTTCTGGATAAATGTTTAAGTCACGGATGCTCCGAAAGTTCTCTCAAAAGCATCCAATATATGGGATTAATTCTAATTTATCTCTAATCCTATGCTCCGTGTCTCCTCTGATTTATTTCAATCAGGAGAACAGCGGCCATGCCGAGTTCATCGAATCATTCAGACACAGAATTGTTGAGGGACCTATTTCTACAATTGGCCGGATTATATCAATAGGTATCAAACCACGACATAAGTTGGGTAAATAAAACATTAGAGAATTAATTCATAAATTCAAACATACCTTAATTTCATACAAGCAGAGTAACAGCATTGTTTAAAGCATAACTACCCTAGCATAACATTTATCAGAGCAAACACAGATTTGTCTAGCCTAACATAGCAATTATCATAGCATGCATTCTTAAATAATCATGACAATAGCACAAAATATTTAAAAATAACAAGAAAGGATAATATAAAAGAACCTGTTAGGCGTTACAACAAATCTACGCAACCGTAGTCTCGGAGCGACTCCGTACAAAGCTCGTAAGCTTGCTACTCTACTCCTACTAACTAACTAACTACTAATACTATTCTAGAGAGAGAAAGTGTGTGTGGAAGGAGAGATTTTGATGGATGGTCAGGGATATGGAAATGAGGATGTTAAGCCTCTATTTATAGGCTTCAAGAACTAAATTTACATACAGCACCCCTCACCCGTTATTTACATTGAAATACACCCTCGAGCTATGAAATTCGACACCTAAAGGGGCGTATTCAACACCAAATAGGGCGTATTCGGTAGCAAATAGGGCGTATTCGGTAGCAAACAGGGCGTATCCAGCACCAAAGAGGGCGTATCCAACAACAAAGAGGGGGTATACAACCCCTTAGAGGGGGTATACGGCCCCAATAGGGGGTATACGGCCTCTACAGGGGCGTATACGGCCCCTAGAGGGTGGTATACGGCCCCTGTGGGGGTGGTGTACCCTGGTTCGTGGTCTTGTGTGTTGGATCATAAGTTTTGTGCACTGGTCGTAGTTCTTGTGATCTTCGGTTAGCTCTAACTTCTTCGTTACTTGTCGGATTCGAATGATTCTTGTGCCCACGGTTTTGTATTTTCCTGAAGATCAATATGACACAAATTAGGCAAGTTTAGCTTAATTATACGTCAGAATCACAAGTGGATCGTTTTAGCTCTGATTTGTTCATTATTTGAGCATTTTAAGTGATTTTTCAAAAGGAAGTCTAAGTTTTGGTTCATTTTACATTTTTAGCATAAAACATTAATTATTTTATGTTTATTAAAAGATTGGAACCAAAATGAGCTTGAAAAGATGCAGAAAAATGTGACTTTTTACGTCAAATCAAGTATCCCACACTTAAACTTTTGCTTGTCCTCAAGCAAACTCCAAACCGTCATTTGACAAAAACTTTAATTTTTGAGAACAATCATTTTCATGGGTGAGTCTTTAAGAAAAGAAAAAGGGCACGGATTTGAAACAAGTATTGTTCCGATATAGAAAAGAGAGATGTTCCCATGACGTGTCTAAAGAAATTATAAAATGATTATCTTAGGCATGCTTTCAATTCTCGCGATCGTGGAATATACATGACTGGGCGATCTCACCAGGTGGTCACTCAATTCACTCAAAGTGTATTGGGTTCCCTATCATTATAAACAAACGAAATCGCTCATATACCAGTCATGCAGCATTCATCGTCATAGGCTTGATCGAGAATCAAATCTCCACCACTTAGACAGGGACGCCACTAATTATCACCAGACATTTGAGAGGGTTGTGAAGTGGGGTTGAAAGAGTATGAACAGTGGAATTTTTTTTTGTAGGTTTTAAGGGGTTTTGTTTATCTTAGGATCTTTAAACTTTTTGAAATTTTTTATTTAGATACACTTTTTAATGAAAACGGAAACGGTTAATCAATAAGGGAAGAAGATAGCTATATGGACTTCTATCCTCAAGAACGCAATCAAGATTTATATTTTTAGGAATTGAAGTTTTTGAGAGATTTGAAGCACTTAGCTTTATTTCACATACACATTTTTATTTCTTTTTCTTTTTTCTGTATTTTTTTTGCTTAGAACTTCTTTGCCAAGGAAATTATTAAGAGATTTTTATATTCTCTCTACCCATTTTGAGATCCTTTCATTTTTCAATCCTTTTGACAATTTCGAATTTACTTGGTGCTAATTTTCCGCACCATACGACTCAATTTTTTGAGTATTGATTATGGAAACGCACGCGAGATGTTTTAAGTAAACACGAAATCTGTGAAATTTGAGGGAAAGCAAAAAAAAAAAAGAATATCTAAATAGCATTTTTCAATAAATTTAAAAATTCTAAGGTTTTGGTGGGTATGGAAGTGAGTGGGTTTAAAAATTTGGGTTTATAAGAAACGAAAAGGTTAAGGCTCAACAGGGTTTTCTAGGCGGATAATCGATACTGAAAGTGAGTATCGGTAGGGTTAGGCTTTGAAAAGATATGACAGAAACGGGTTTTATCCTATGTAAATGTCTAGGTCATTTAATTGCACCTATGCCACGTATGGCACCTGTCAATATTGTCTCGAAATGCATACCAGGAGCAAGTTCTAATTCCGAATGCATGCACCGGTCACACACAACAAATGAAAGTGAAGCATTAAGAATGAATGCTTATATTAGGCTCAAGTTACCTCACCGTAAATATAGGTTGTATGTGCCCAGTCACGCGATGCCCCTCTTAGACTTTCACTTTAGAATTAGTTAGAGTCTGACATGTTCCGACCTCTTTTTACCGTCTTTTGAATACTTGCAAAAAAATTGGTACTTCTTTCTTAACTTATTGACTCAAAAACCTTTGAAAAAGTCAGTCTGCTGAATGAGTAGTTCGATTACTGTCGAAGCAAGACTGTTTTTATAGCGAAAAATTTTAAAATTTTTGGACAAAATAAGGGTCTATTTATTCACTGAGGACTATTTTTGAAAATTTTTGATAAATTTTTATCTAAACAAGTGAACGAAGAGTATACTGCTATCCCACACTTAAAAATAAACATTGTCCTCAATGTTTCTACACTAAGTAGGGAGAATCCCACACTTAGAATTTTGCATTAAGTCAATTATAAATTTCAAGTTTTCTAATTATGGGGTGTTAATCCCACACTTAGAGTTTTAAGTGGGCGTGAGCATAAATTATCGTAATAAAGATCATAAGAACTAGACAGGTACTTCCCTACGTTTTGTGGGTACTGGATGTAGGACCAGATTCGTGAAGGAGTGGTGCGAGTGATTTGCTGGAGTTTGGTTGGACCATACTTCTTTTAAGATTATCCATTCCTATGAATACTGAGTTCTGCAAATAGCCATAAATAGAGTCATAATTACCAGGTCTTACAAAATAGTAGTATGATAGACATAAAAAAACATAATAAAGTAAAGATAAACTAATCATCTAGAAGATCATCCATATCAGGATCAAACTCAACAACAACAACATGGTAAAGGGCAGCAAGGGCAGCATCCTGGAGGATAGAAGAAGGTGATGGTACATCAAGTCTGCTAGCAGCTGCGGACATCTTAGCAGGATCAATGTGTGAACTCGAAGGACCCGGATCCTGTGCCGGAGCATCAGTGGTGCTAGGTGCAGGAGGGAAGAATGACCATGGTGGACGAGAAGCTCTCGGACCAGACCCTAGCCTGTAAGGGATGTCCGGAAGTCTCGGTAGACCGATTGCCTCATAGATCTCAGCCATTGAATCATGATGAATGGACAATGTCTGAAAGAGCGCCCAAGCAGCTGCTGGGTCAACAGTAGTGATCCCATAATCCAAGGTCAGGATCGTCCCAGATGCTGGGGCAGACTGTGGTGCAGCAGAACTCAAATGCTCCCCCGGAGTAGTCAGCACATCAATCATACTGGTTTCTGCTGGATTCAAATGCCTCTGCGGGTTTTCTTTCGCTTCTTGCTCTCCTTACTGGTTTCTGCTGGATTCAGCTGAAAAACATAAACAAAACAGGTAACTTTCAAGTTTATAAGAATATATAAATGCGAAAAGAACTGATGATTGTAAAAGATTTTAATTTGTAAGTGTCATCAGGACTTCTGCATTTGCATATTTAATAATGAAGACTTATCTCAGATTGGTAAATTTCAAAGGCTGTCAGATAAGTAGCTATCTTGCATTATTTAGTTAGGAGTGATAATACTAGATAAGATTTAAGAAATAAAAAATAAAAGAAAAATTATTCTAAGATAAGCTTAGTGTGCCTCCTAAAAGCGCTTGTTTAAGAGAGAGTCACTATCTTGACTCTTGATACCTGGGAGTAATTCAAGGTGGCTCGAAAATGTAGACTTCCTCATTAATGGGGAGGTCCTCAATGTAATGTTTCAAGTGTTGACCATTAACTTTAAAGTTACCTTCCGGGGCTTCGAGTTTAACTGCTCCGAAGGAAAATACCTTTGAGACTATAAATGGCCCGCTCCACATGACTTTGAATTTTCCAAAGAACTTTCTGAAGCGTGAGTTAAAGAGAAGTACTTTATCCCCTGGTTTAAACTTTGATAGCTTGAGTCTTGCATCATGGAGCATCTTGGTTCTTTCTTTGTATTTCAGGGAGCTATCGTACGCCTTATCTCTTAACTCAGCCAGTTCATTTAGATGCATTCTCCTATGGGATCTTATGGTGAGAATGTCTAAATTACATTTCTTCAGCGCCCAGTATGCCTTATATTCCAACTCTATCGGTAGATGACATGCTTTACCATAAACCAGACGATATAGTGTGGTTCCTAATGGTGTTGTATATGCTGTTCTGAATGCCCACAACGCATCATCTAATTTACCGGACCATTTTTCTCCATGACTGAGCACCGTTCGTTCTAAGATTCGTTTCAAAGCCCTATTTGTCACTTCAGCTTGCCTATTGGTTTGTGGGTGATAAGCTGTTGAAGTTTTGTGAGTGACGCCGTACTGTTGCAATGTTTTCATTAGGTGAATATTGCAGAAATGTGTGCCGCGATCATTGATTATGGCTCTTGGAGCTCCAAATTGACAAAATAGTTATTTGAGAAACTTAGTGATGACCTTGGCGTCATTTGTTGGGAGAGCTTGCGCTTCGGCCCACCTGGAAACGTAGTCAACAGCAACCAGAATGTATTCTTTACCGTTAGATTTAGGGAAGGGTCCCATAAAATCTAATCCCCAAATGTCAAAAACTTCACAAGCTTGGATGTTGGTAAGTGGCATTTCATTGCCTGCGGACACATTACCAAATCGTTGGCAAGAATCGCAGCGTCTCACCAAGTTGTAAGAATCTTGAAAAATGGTTGGCCAATAAAAGCCGGCATCATACACTTTCCGTGCGGTCTTGTTAGATCCATGGTGGCCTCCAGTTGGTCCATGGTGGCTCTGGTAGAGGATATGTTCGGCTTCTTTCCCGTCGACGCATCTTCTGATGATGTGATCGGGACATACCTTAAAGAGGAAAGGATCGTCCCAAAAATAATTCTTTGAGTCGCGGAAGAACTTTCGTCTTCGAGAAGTTGACAATCCTTTATGGACAATTCCTCCCACCAGGAAGTTGGCAATATCAGCATACCAGGGATCGTATGATGATCGAGGTCCCTGGTGGTGCTTTCCGATGTTCATGAGTTGTTCATCTGGAAACTGGTCTTGAATATCTCTTTCTTCAAGTTTCTCCAATGCTAGATTTTCTAATCGGCTGAGGTGATCTGCTGCAATGTTTTCTGCTCCCTTTTTATCTTTGATTTCTAAGTCGAATTCTTATAGAAGCAGATCCAGCGTAGCAGTCTTGGCTTAGCGTCTTGCTTTTTGAAGAGATACTTAAGAGCTGAATGATCTGTATAGACAATAGTTTTGGACAAAATAAGATAGGAACGAAATTTATCAAAAGTAAATACTACCGCTAGCAGCTCCTTCTCAGTGGTTGTATAGTTTTCTTGAGCGTCTGTGAGAGTTTTGCTGGCGTAGTAAATCGGTTGAAAGTGTCTCTCCTTCCGTTGTCCTAGTACAGCTCCAACTGTGAAATCACTGGCGTCGCACATGATTTCAAATGGCAAACTCCAATCGGGGGCAACCAGGATCGGTGCATGCACGAGCTGTTCCTTCAAGTAGTTAAAAGCTTTGAGACAGTCATATGTAAAGTCAAACAGAGTATCTTTTTCGAGAAGATGAGTCATAGGTCGAGAAATCTTAGAGAAATCCTTAATAAAGCGACAGTAGAATCTGGCGTGACCTAGAAAACTTCGGATGGCTTTCACAGAAGTAGCAGCTGGAAGTTTCGAGAAAGTATCAAATTTAGCTTTATCAACTTCAATTCCTGCTTTAGATATCCGATGTCCTAACACTATTCCTTCCTTCACCATAAAATGACATTTTTCCCAATTTAGAACGAGGTTTGATTCTTCGCATCGAGCTAGTATCCTGTCTAGGTTGGAAAGACAAGATGTGAAGGAGTCTCCAAAGACCGAGAAATCGTCCATGAATACCTCCATACATTGTTCAATCATGTCATGGTAAATTGCCACCATGCATCTCTGGAAAGTTGCAGGTGCATTGCATAGCCCAAAAGGCATACGTCGGTAGGCGAATGTTCCATAGGGACATGTGAATGTTGTCTTTTCTTGGTCCTTCGAATCGAGAGGTATTTGAAAATAGCCAGAGAATCCATCGAGGAAACAATAGAACTCATTTCTTGACAATCTCTCAAGCATCTGATCAATAAACGGAAAAGGGAAATGATCTTTGCGAGTGGCTTCGTTCAGTTTGTGATAGCCAATGCAGACCCTCCAACCGGTGACGGTCCTTGTTGGGATAAGTGATGTATCGTGTGAGGACTCTAGTTTTATTATTTATAAATGGAAATACCTTATTTATACTTTTCACAAAAACCAGACAAGAATACCCGATCGAATGTTTGTATAGACTTGGTAAGTCCGAGTCGGTCTCAGGAACGGTGGTTTATTGATATAAATAGAAAATTAATATAATAAAACATATTAAGTGAAATAATAAATAAAATAATAAAATACTTTAAATTAAATGACAGATAAGAAATAATAGGAAGGAGTAATTAATTGTATAAATAACGTCACTCAGATTCATATATTCCGATTCCTTTTGCATATTGATTATTTAATTGTGATTTATTTTATATCAACTTAATCACTAATCAAAGATCTACAGTTGAATGTGAACTAGTCTCCGGTTCAGGCTAACTAATTCCTACAATTTAAGGATCCACATTAAACAACGGTCCGTTGTCACAAGATTATTAGTCTATTGTGTGCTTTTCCCTAAATTGAGCATTACGTATTCACGACTAACTATAATTAACCCTTTTGGCATGAATCAACAAAACCCAATAATTTCTTATTGTCTTATTCACCTTAGGTTGTATAATTCTTATTTTCTTAACCTCTCAAACTCAATATGTTAAGCAATGGTTAAAAACCTAGTTTTACTAACCATCAATAATCAATAATACTAAAGGAACTCAATCTCATTAATAATATTAATCACGCTAAGAAATAATGAATTTCAACCACAAATAATTAAGGTTCTATGAGCAATATAATAGTCTTCAATCAAATAACTTATTCAATATGCAATGATAATCGTTCAATAATCATAATCCAAGCTTCATTACATACACAACTAATAAAATCGTTCAATTCATCATAAGAATAATAAAACCCAGATCAATCAATAACAAATTCATTAATGAAATCGAAATAATAAGAGTAGTTACAAACCAAAAGACGAATGACGAAGAACTAGAATGAATATACTTCAATAATGATCCTCCATGCCTCCAAAATACTCCTAAAAGCCGTAATTTACCTTCTGGGGTCGAAAACAATCGTAAGAAATAAATCCTAGTCGATCTCCTCTATTTTTAGGGTTTAAAACGCGTTTTATACTATTATGGAAAAACCATCCATACGGCGTATGGATTTCCATACGGCGTATGGATTTAAAATAAGCCCAGCCCAGATTCGCGTGCTCTGGGCCTCCACCGCCTCATTCCATATGGCGTATGGATATTCCATACGGCGTATGGAATGAATTTCCAGTCGATTCTTGCATTTTTCTCTCTTTGATCTTCCGAGTTCGATTTATTCTTCAAAAATACATCATTTAACTTGTTTATCGATCATTTTCTGTTCCTTTCTCCAAAAATACTTCATTTCCAAATCTAATTGCAAATATGAACGAAATCAGTACCTAAACTCAAATAATTGCAATTAAAACATACAAGAATATGGGTAAAATACTACTTAAATATAGTACTTATGCGCGTGTATCAAACGTCCCCCACTTGAATCCTACTTGTCCTCAAGTAGACTATCAATTTAAAAATCAAAAATTCTTAAGATAAACGATCATCATCATTAACCTAAATAACTAACGAAGGAATTACACATCATTACCCAATTTTCAATTCAAATTTTTATATTTAAAAATTCTGTTAACTCTAAAAACGACTATTAAGAAACTATGAATATGTAAAAATAATCTACATACAAACTTATTATTCTTAAAACATTAAATAGTTCACTATGATTACTGATATTATTATCCACTTAAACAATTTATATTAAATAATTGAGCTCAATTTATTATTATTCACGTAAATGCTCCCTCAGACTTCCAATAGCTATGTACTTTCATACTCATAACATGCCAATATGAAATATTATAGAATTTAAACAAAAATCATTTTTCAAATCAAGACATAGGTGACAGGTCTGTGCCTCAACACAACAAAGCAACATAACTTGATTTTTGTTTTGCAAAAATTATTTTTAGTCAAACCATTGGTGACAGGTCTGTGCTTTCGCACAACAAAGCGACTTAATTTGACTACATGTTCATGAGTTCTTTTGAACTCTGTTTGCTCTTTTTCATTAGGTATACTGACAGAAACCAGGTCTGTACTTACGTACAACAGAGGAAACAACACCCAGTATATCCCCAAATGATATTAATTAAATTCCAAAATTATTGCATATTGCACATTATTAATATGAAAATTAAGACAAACATCATACACAACTAAATTCCATCTAAAAACATCTACACCTTAATTTTCATTTCTTAAGAGCTCAAAAATTCTTATATAAATTGTCTATCAGTACATCATATAATGAGACCAAATAATATTATTCACAATTTAACATCCATTAATAGTGTAGAAAAATTCTAAACTAACTTACATAGTCACAAAATATATCAATTCTAGAAAAAAAGAAACAATAAATTTTAAAAATTTTTATTGAAAAATGGGCAACACTTATAACCTCCTAGTTACGTATTTTAATGAAATAATAATTAATCTAAATAAAGAATTATCTACTTATGAACAGGACAAGTATGTGAAAACTTCACTCTTTTCTCTCCCATCCCCCACTTAAAGATGTACAATGCCCTCATTGTACAGAAAATTGAAAAAGGAAGTTTGGAAAAAAGAGAAAAGATTATGAACAGAAAAACTCCCCTTGAATGATGTGTTTAAATGCCGAAACAGGGTCAATATGATAATCTCACACTCCCTGAACGTATTTCGCTGAACTTACTGCCAGCATAGCACGTATTCACACAATAATTCTGAGAGACCATCAACAAACAAGATTCATAATAGCACATAGTCATCCTAATAAAACAAACATAAACAATCCTAATAACTAGCAATCCCAACACAAATAAAAATATCCAACAAACATATATAATAATAAAACTAATAATAATGTCTGAAGTCAATAACCCAATAGGATGCACATCATCCTAATCACTGTCCTCCTCCTCGTCCATGCTCCGATAATGGTGAGATGGTCCTGGTTGCTTTGTTGGTGATGGTGGTAGCATGAATTCCTGGGGTATCTGATACTGAAATGGCTCGTTCGGCATCCTGATAATCTAGATGGGTACTCGTCTGATGGAAGTGCTGCCTCTGCATAAGATCAATCTGGTCGAACCGCTGAGTCTGGCGGAGATCCATCTACTGTAGCTGCTGTGACAGCTGATCGAACTCTGCAGCATATCCTCTGTTACGGCCACGTGCCGTACCTCTACCAGCATCACTGCTACTACCTCCTCTTGTTGCAGCAGTCCTAACCTGTCTAGACTGTAAAGTCTGCCCAATCCGAGTGGTAGCCACCCAATAAAACATCTCGGGATCACCACCATAAATACTGCACGGCTCGATAATATTCATAGCCTCTAACCTCCGTGCAGTCAACCACTCCATACCCGACTGAACAACTGTGCAAGTACCCATCTCATCCGCAGTCTCCAACCCAAAATGCCTAGCCAGTCTAGTAACAAACTGACCACCACACAAACTACTCGAACTCTTCGTACTGGTAGCTCTCTTAGACATCCACTTCGCCAATCTCCAAGGTACATTCACTAACCTCTTTCTAATAATTGAGCTGAGATGAAACAAGTCAGGCTTGGAAACCTTTTCAGGTCCCTCGCGTCGGCCAACAATAGTGAATGTCAACAATCTGTGAATGAGACGATGACGAGGGTCTCGGACACTCCTGTAAAAAGGGGCATGAGAACCATAGCTACCCTAGGCAATGTGCTTCCACTCCTGCTCAATCTCCAGAGATGTCAGTTTCTTAACCACGCCTGCTGACAAATGTCTCATAAAATTTGGGTTATGAATCTCATTGGGTTCATATAACCCAACCCCAATAGCAAACTCTACCAAAGACATCCGCCTCGGCTGACCACCCAGCTGGAAGCTAATGGTCTCAGCAGTCCAATCAGTCAATCTGTGGTCAAATCGGAAAGTACTGAAGAACTCAACAACCAACTCTCTGTAAATGTGTCCCTAATGCTGAACATCCTGTACCAAGCATACGAAACAAATCCGATATTTCCATCCCGAAGTGTATATGGTGTAGCGAGCAAATTCCTCAAAGTCTCATGCCCGGTAGAAAATCCGTCTCTCTCAACTATACGGTCTAGAACATTCCAGTTTACTGCATCGAAGACTTTGATCGGTTGGTCAATATTTTCTGCCAAACGCTCACTGAATTGGTATCTAGTAGTTTCCAAATAAGACTCATGGAATGTGAAATATCTGTGGCCCCTTATCAGTGGGTTTCCTAATGCTTGGCCTCCCCTGGTTCTCCTGCTACCCATTTAACTGCTAAGAATAACAATTATTAGTAATACAGGAAATGTACATAAGGTTCCAATAAAAATTTCGGCAGCATTTCGACTTATTGTGAAATAATCCCCATATTAGCTAAACCTAAAACTACCACAATCAAACATAATTTCAAATCCCTAAACTTGCATTATAAAACAAAGATTATTCAAATTGCTAACAATCTATATATGCACTTAATTAATATTCATGACAATTGTCGAGTTAAATGCAGTCATAACAATTTGGTACCACTATGGATATACGAATAATTAACTTCTCACAATTACTAAATTCGAGCATTAGTAAATACTCCCTCAGTCTCAAATCTATTGTCCCCTTGTTGACTTTGGAGTCTTTTTCTTTCAACTTTGACCTTCAATATTATTGTTTGTGTTATATAATATTTGATGCAAAATATATGAATTGATTGGATTTGGAATGTATTTTCATTGGTATAATTTGCATCAAGTATTATATAACACAAATAAAAATATTGAAGGTCAAAGTTGAAAGAGAAAGACTCCAAAGTCAACAAGGGGACAATAGATTTGGGACGGAGGGAGTAGCAATTATCCATACAATCTCACAATGAATTATTATAAAATGCATCTTAACGAGGAATGACAATTTATCACACAACCGTAATCACAAACACTTGTGTACCAAACAAATATTCGCATTAATCATTATGTGACCATAAAACTAACAAGCTTAAACTAACCATTGCATTTGAGTAGATATAACATCCACATTACATAAATATTAACGGATAATTCGAATAGCACGATATATATAAAATATTATAAAAAATGAGCATGGCATTGCATAATATATTTAATAGAAAACATAATTCAATAAATATATGCCCAAAATCATACTCAAATTCGAATACCCCAAATTGCATAAACAAACCCTAACCTTCAAACACATAATTTAACCAACGAAATTAAAATCGGAAGTTATACCTTGTAGAGGAGAGTTCGTAGTTTAAGAAAATAAGAAAATGGAGTAGAATGCACGGCCGGAAATGGTGGGTTGGTGGTCGCAGACGGCAGCCGTGAGTGGTGGTGGTGGTTTTGAGGTTTCAAAATGAAAAAGATGAAGGCTGCATACGTTCTATGCCTTTTTGATCCATACGGCGTATGGATTAAAAAGGCCCAGGTCAAACCGTTTTTAACCCAGTCAACATAGCCCGTTGGCCTAATTCAATCCATACGGCGTATGGTTTTTCCATACGACATATGGATTGTTAAAACAGAAACCTTAAAATTTCGATTTCCACCATTTGCACCACTAATACTCCAAAAATTTATAAACTAAATACATACCTGGAGGAGTACAATGACTTCAAAGCTTCTCAATTCCAAACTAAACAAATAACATTAAAAATTTCAAAAATAATTAACTAACAAGATTAAATAAAAATTAACCACTTATTCAATCACACCTGAAATAAAAATTGTTCAACATTCAAGCACGCAAATAAATAAATACAACCAAAAACAAAAGTTATTAGTAGGTCCAATGAAAATGGAAAAGTATGAATCACAAAAGTCAATGCATGGGATAAAGAGATAAGAAATGCTCTGTTATTTTTGCAATAACATTATCCACTCCATGTCTAAAAGTAGCAAAATTCAGCAAATGAGCACTCGCCGCCGGTTGAAGATTTACTAGCCACCAACTGATATCTCGAACAGTCTTGTTCACAGGACCATTGAGTGCCAACACAACCTTATCATTCTCATCCAAAGTTATCTCACGATCCGGGCTAGCCTCTTCCAATTCACTCATGAACTCATAAATTGCTTCATTAACACTCTCATGTTTAGACATCACCGGACTCTGCCTTAGATCTCTTGACCTTCTTTCGATCTTCTTAATTGCCACCTCTTGATGATTAGTAAATTCCAAATCAGACTCCTTGAATATTCCTACCAATTTTGTGTATATCTCTACCAACCCAAAATGGAAATGCTCACGTGGTGTGAGCACCTTATCCAAAACTACCAAAGAATCCAGATTGACTACTAGAAAGATAGCTAAATCAATAGTGACATCAGGGTGAATGAAACTAGGATTAGGCCTCTTTCCTTCTTCCTTAGCCAATAATTCCAACTTCTGTATCATATTCTTTAAGTAGTAAGGAATGGTATTATGCACTATAACTCTATGAGGAGTAGGGTCTCTCAAATGATCTTCTAGTTGCAGCAACTGTACAAAATCTATTAAACTAGCAACAATTTCTTGATCCACTTCAGAATTAGGGTTTCCAGTCGCCGAGTACAACGCTTTCAGCATCCTATGAAGACATGCCGCCTGATTAGAGGAATAGGGAAAAGAAGACTGCACCAATGCCTCATAAATCTCTGTGTACCGCTTCTTTTGTGCAGTGAAAAACACCTTTTCTTCTTCAATCCTTGAATCCAAAGATGCCTCAAAATCAATAAGAGCCTCAATAAAATGTTGTTCATACCCAAACTGTCTCTCTATATCCGCAGTATCTAACACATTGTGGATCAGAACTAGTTGACTCTCAGTAAAATAAATGGAAGATCTTCTTATCAGTTCAGCTGTGAAAGGAATGTCCCATCTGAATTTCTCAATAGCATTTAACAAATCATGACAGGATGATGTGATGGGCACTTCCCTACGACCTAAACGTGTAAAAGATGGCACTGTGTTATCAGAACTCGAACCAGAACTATCAGAGTTTCTCCTAACAATGTTGTTATCATTCGCATCGCTCTTGTAACTCCTTGCTATTGGATCAAAACCTAAATAACAATTAAATCTGGAATGCACAACACAACTAACGAAAAACAAGTTAGACGAAAAATAACAATTAAAAAAAACTTATACTAAAATGACTAACATACACAGAAATAAATTACAAAAGACCAACCGGCGGTTAGTATTACTAACCGCCGGTTGAAACAAATTCCACAAAGACTTAACCAAATAAGCGTACCTGGATTCAACCAATTATCAAACAAAGCTTGCTATAATAATTAATTAAATTAATTTGACAACTTTTACAAAATTTTAATTAATAAAAATTAAAATATAAAATTTTACAATTACTAATTCCTATTTAAATAAACAAAACGCAACCGTTCTCCGGCAGCGGCGTCAAAAACTTAGTGTCTCGTGTGAGGACTCTAGTTTTATTCTTTATAAATAGAAATACCTTATTTATACTTTTCACACAAACCAGGCAAGAATACCCGATCGAATATTAGTATAGACTTGGTAAGTCCGAGTCGGTCTCAGGAACGGTGGTTTATTTATATAAATAGAAAATTAATTAATACTTATATAATAAACAGTAAATAAGGGGGCGTTTTAGTTCCGTGCGAACATATTAAGTGAAATAATAAATAAAATAATAAAATACTTTAAATTAAATGACGGATAAGAAATAATAGGAAGGAACAATTAATTGTATAAATAACGTCACTCAGATTCATATATTCTGATTCCTTTTGCATATTGATTATTTAATTGTGATTTATTTTATATCAACTTAATCACTAATCAAAGATCTACAGTTGAATGTGAACTAGTCTCTGGTTCAGGCTAACTAATTCCTACAATTTAAGGATCCACATTAAACAACGGTCCGTTGTCACAAGATGATTAGTCTATTGTGTGCTTTTCCCTAAATTGAACATTACGTATTCACGACTAACTATAATTAACCCTTTTGGCATGAATCAACAAAACCCAATAATTTCTTATTGTCATATTCACCTTAGGTTATATAATTCTTATTTTCTTAACCTCTCAAACTCAATATGTTAAGCAATGGTTAAAAACCTAGTTTTACTAACCATCAATAATCAATAATACTAAAGGAACTCAATCTCATTAATAATATTAATCATGCTAAGAAATAATGAATTTTAACCACAAATAATTAAGGTTCTATGAGCAATATAATAGTCTTCAATCAAATAACTTATTCAATATGCAATAATAATCGTTCAATAATCATAATCCAAGATTCATTACATACACAACTAATTAAATCATTCAATTCATCATAAGAATAATAAAACTCAGATCAATCAATAACAAATTCATCAATGAAATCGAAATAATAAGAGTAGTTACAAACCAAAAGACGAATGACGAAGAACTAGAATGAATATACTTCAATAATGATCCTTCGTGCCTCCAAAATACTCCTAAAAGCCGTAATTTACCTTCTGGGGTCGAAAACAGTCGTAAGAAATAAACCCTAGTTGATCTCCTCCGTTTTAGGGTTTAAAACACGTTTTATACTATTCTGGAAAAACCATCCATACGTATGGATTTAAAATAAGCCCAACCCAGATTCGCGTGCTCCGGGCCTCCACCGCCTCATTCCATACGGCATATGGATATTTCATACAGCATATGGAATGAATTTCTAGTCGATTCTTGCATTTTTCTCTCTTTGATCTTCCAACTTCAATTTATTCTTCAAAAATACATCATTTAACTCGTTTATCGATCGTTTTCTATTCCTTTCTCCAAAAATACTTCATTTCCACGTCTAATTGCAAATATGAACGAAATCAGTACCTAAACTCAAATAATTGCAATTAAAACATACAAGAATAGGGGTAAAATACTACTTAAATATAGTACTTATGCGCGTTTATCTATAAGTTCATTATGGTCATTTGTAGTCACCGTCATACCTCCTTTCTTTGGAACAACCTGTGCGGGGCTGACCCATGGAGAATCAGAAATAGGGTATATCAGGCCATCATCAAGAAGTTTGATAACCTCCTTTTGACCACGTCTTGAATCTTGGGGTTGACTCTCCTCTGTCTTTGAACTGATGGCTTAAAGTCGTTCTCCATTAAAATCTTGTGTGTGCAGTAGTTTGGACTGATCCCTTGTATGTCAGAGATTTTCCAAGCAATTGCCTTTTTATGTGACTTAAGCACTTGGATGAGCTTGGCTTTATCCTCAGGCTTCAGATCTTTGGATATGATAACTGGCAAGTGTGAAGTTCCTTTGAGAAAAGCTTATTCCAGATGAGAGGGTAGTTCCTTCAGTTCCAATTCCGGCGGTTCTTCAGTGGAAGGCTTCATTCTTGCAATTTCATCTCTCTTGAGTTCATCAAACTCTGTTTGAAAGTCTGATTCTTCAAGAGGTGAATCCGATGTGTTGGCTGAAGCTATTTCAACCCATTCTGTTTTATCAGAGAATGCATCCCTCCTCAGCTCATATTTGACAGTTGATGATGTGGAAGTTGCATTTTCTCCAGTGATGATATCGTTGTCTTCAGTGAGTGCAAACTTCTGAGATTGAGCTGATGAAGAAGTGCTTATGGTGATTTCTGGATTTGATCTTTGTGGTTCAGGTGGTGAAAACATTGATTCCATTTCCTTGAGCATCCCTTGAACTTCTTTCCTTGAGAGAGATGAATCATGTACTTCAGGAGTCGGGTTCCTTCTTAGAAGAGTGACTGGTGTGCCTTGCCCAAGCGGAGCAGTCATAATAGTCTTGAACTGTGGGATGGAATTCTTTAAAGGACATAGAAATTCTCTTGATGCGGTGGAAGAATCTGAGACAACAGAGCATAATCCCATGCCTTCTTCACACAGTTTCCTTGTTGTGATGATGGTGTTGGGGTTGATGCTGCTTACCGTGAGAATTTCCTCCAAATGTTCTTCAATTATTTCCTGCAAAGAATCTACAAGACCAAGAACTTCTTCCATAGGATGTTTCATTAGTTTATCAACATTAAGGGTGACTTCCTCAGTTCCAACTCGAAGTTTTAAAGATTTTTCATTAACGTCAATGACGGCCTTGGCAGTGTTTAGGAAAGGTCTGCCAAGGATGAGTGGAACATGGGCATCTTCTTCAATATCCATAACAACAAAATCAACATGAAAGATGAATTTATCAACACGGACCATAATATCTTTAGCAATTCCTCGAGGGAGTTTAACTGATCTATCGGCTAACTGGATGGTCATTCGAGTTGGTAATAGTTCGCTTAATCCTAGTTTCCTAAAAAGAGAGTATGGCATAAGGTTTACACTAGCTCCTAAGTAAGCTAAGGCGTTACTTATTTGAAAATACTGAAGATAACAAAGAATAGTGAAATGGCTAGTGTCTCCTAGCTTTGGGGGGTAGTCCTTGTTGCATAATTAATGAACATTCTGCATCTAAGGGTAAGTTAACTATTTGTCTAAGTTTTTATTTATTGGATAAGAGTTCCTTAAATAATTTGGCACAACTAGGCATTTCAACTAAAGCATCTAAAAGTCTAACATTTAAGTGTAAGCTTTTGAACATTTCTAGATATTTTCCAAATTGAGCTTCTTGTTTCTCTTTCTTAAGCCTACCAGGGAAAGGTATATGTGTAGGTTTAATATTTTCTGGGGCTTTAGAAGGTTCTGGTTCAGGAGAAGTGACGGAGGTGTTAACTTGAACTGAGTCAGTAGGCAGAGAAGTAAAAGGTTCAGTTGTGGGAATATCTGTGGATTTCTCATTTTTAGTCTCTTTTCCTCCACTAGTGTCCACAAGGATGTCATCATGCTCATAGGACGAGTGATAGACAGAGTTGTAGATCGCTTCTTCCCTTTGCTTCTCCTCAACTTTTAAAAACAACTTTTTAACATTATCCTCCATGTTCTTAATTAAATCGTTTGAAATTCTAGTCAAATAATCAATTTGGTTTTGAAAATCAACAATTTTTCTATTGACATTATTTTGTTCAACAATGAAGTTTTTGAATTTTTCGTTGTTTAGACGAGAAGTCAATGGGGAAGGAGCAGAGAGAATTAAAGATTGAGAAGTGGGTTGTGTGGTAAACCGCTGAATGAAAGGTTTTGAATGAAGAGAGTGATTAGGGTTTCCACTGGTTTTAAGAATTTCTTCGTTGGCCCTTTGGCTTGAGAAGAACTTTTGAGGTATCCTCTTTAGCTTAGGGTTTGAAGATTCTTGCAAATCCTTGACAATTTGAGTGATAGAATCGAGTTGAGATCTTAATTTGTCTAAGGTTTGGTTAGAAGTACTCCTTCCTTCTGAAGTAGATTCATCTGACTCCAAGTTATGCTGATGTTCACAATCGTCTCGATCAATTTCCAAGCTTCGTCAGAGGTGTGTAGCATGAAATTTCCGGATAAAGCAGCGTCGAGGGTTTGTTTGTGTTGAGGATTCAAACTGTTGTAGAATGTACAGACCAGATTCGTTTCATCCAACTGATGGTTCTGATATCTTCCAATTAACTTCTTGTATCGCTCCCAAGCAGTGCTTAGTGATTCATTAACTTCTTGATGGAAGTTAGTGACATCGTTTTTAAGCTTGGTTTGCAGGGAAGGAGGGAAGTACTTAGCCAGAAACTTAGTACCCATCTCCTCCCATGTATGAATCGAATTGAGTTTGAATTCATAAAACCATGTTAAAGCTCGAGAGGATAAAGAATAGGGAAACAAATAGAGGCGAAGAAGGTCTCTATTGGTTCCTATTTTTGTGAAAGAGTCAGAAAGATTGATGAATTTGTTGAGATGGGCGTCTGGATTTTCAATCGAAAGACCATGAAACTGACACTCATATTTTAGTATTTTAATGTAGTGAGGCTTAATTTCAAGGGTTTCGTCGGTTGGTGCTACGATCGGTCCTCCTCGTCCCTCTAGCAGTGGCTTAATTGATGAGGCGAGAGTGATATGGTTTGACATAGCTTGTTGGTAGAAAGTAGGGTTTTGGAAAGGTAGGGTTTTAAACTAATCTAAAGACGGAAAAAGATAAAATTAACCTAAGGATAGAAAAGGAACTTTTGAATGATATTGATCTTCCGAAAGGATCGCTAAATAACTAAGATAACTAAATTCCTAAAATCGGTCGTTGTAGTCCCCGGCAGCGGCGCCAAAAACCTGATCGCCTCCTAACGGTCGGTCAAGGAATTTCTTCCCCGTCGTTGCTGACATTTCAGTCGGGTTGCAGATCAGAGGGTTTTAAAAAATTGTATTTTGCTGGGAAGCCTAAGTTACACCACTACTTGTATAAGCGGTAGGTATGACTCAGGTGTCGTTCTTAAACCACAACGGGCATGGGATCTTAGGAGGATTAATTATCTTTGGTAATTTAGCTGAGATTTAAAACTTTTTTTTAGGGTTTTTGTTTTCTGTTCTACTTTAACTAAAAACAGAAAGGTAAATGAGAAGTGTAGTCGCTGAGAGATCTATAGATTACGTGAGTGTTTGCTATGATGTCAGTATATGCTATTTAGGGGTAGTTATGAGGACTGTGGCTCTAATTATAATGAATCCTAGCAGTGCTGATTTGGGGTCTCTGAACGATGTTCAACATAGTACTGTACCTACGGCCTTTTCGTGGCTTCCACGCATTTGTACTTCACCAGAGGTGGTTTCAGCGCTATACCAAGTACTGAGCCATTTTACGGTATTTCCGATGCCTCGCCCAGAGATCCCGTATCATTACTGTATATGTCCTAATGGGCCATAAATCCTATCCTAGTACTTATCTAACGTAGAGTTGTCCACAATCAAATAAATAACATGTCACATAGATAACAGATATGGAGTGTAAGCTACACCGGAAGTTCTCCCAAATGTAGTACCAATTTAATCGACAACTAACCTTGAATCCTATTCCCCAGTCTCGGTCGTCTGAGACATCCGTATCGTGGCACGAATTGTTGAATAAACAATAAAGTGAACAGGAGTGACCCCGCGGAATAAGTTGGGAAAGTCTGTCTAACGATCGGTTAAATTGTTCGACATTATTTTATACAGATCATTGTAATTATTCTAGCATGTTAAACTGTCATATGTAAGTATTCTATGTCCGAAAACCTAATCATAAACCCAATAACCGCAGTGGATAAACAGATACTAGTATGTAAACCCTAGAGCAACAATCAAACAAGAACATGTCGTAGTGTAACATGGATAAATATCGGTTTATTTTAGGCAGAGTTTCTGGATAAATGTTTAAGTCACGGATGCTCCGAAAGTTCTCTCAAAAGCATCCAATATATGGGATTATTTCTAATTTATCTCTAATCCTATGCTCCGTGTCTCCTCTGATTTATTTCAATCAGGAGAATAGCGGCCATGCCGAGTTCATCGAATCATTCAGACACATAATAGTTGAGGGACCTATTTCTACAATTGGCCGGATTATATCAATAGGTTTCAAACCACGGCATAAGTTGGGTAAATAAAACATTAGAGAATTAATTCATAAATTCAAACATATCCTACTTTCATACAAGCAGAGTAACAACATTGTTAAGAGCATAACTACCCTAGCATAACATTTATCATAGCAAACAAAGATTTGTCTAGCCTAACATAGCAATTATCATAGCTTTCATTTTTAAATAATCATGACAATAGCACAACATATTTAAAAATAACAAGAAAGGATAATATAATAGAACCCGTTAGGCGTTACAACAAATCTATGCAATCGTAGTCTCAGAGTGACTCCGCACAAAGCTCGTAAGCTTGCTACGCTACTCCTACTAACTAACTAACTACTAATACTATTCTAGAGAGAGAAAGTGTGTGTGGAATGAGAGATTTTGATGGATGGTCAGGGATATGGAAATGAGGATGTTAAGCCTCTATTTATAGGCTTCAAGAACTAAATTTACATACAGCACCCCTCACCCGTTATTTACATTGAAATACACCCTCGAGCTATGAAATCTGACACCTAAAGGGGCGTATTCGACACCAAATAGGGCGTATCCAGCACCAAAGAGGGCGTAGCTAGCACCAAAGAGGGGGTATACCACCCCTTAGAGGGGGTATACGGCCCCAATAGGGGGTATATGGCCTCTACAGGGGTGTATACAGCCCTTAGAGGGTGGTATACGGCCCCTGTAGGGGTGGTGTACCCTGGTTCGTGGTCTTGTGCGCTGGATCGTAAGTCTTGTGCACTGGTCGTAGTTCTTGTGATCTTCGGTTGGCTCTAACTTCTTCGTTACTTGTCGGATTCGAACAATTCTTGCGCCCACGGTTTTGTATTTTCCTGAAGATCAATATGACACAAATTAGGCAAGTTTAGCTTAATTATACGTCAGAATCGCAAGTGGATTGTTTTAGCTCTGATTTGTTCGTTATTTGAGCATTTTAAGTGATTTTTCAAAAGGAAGTCTAAGTTTTGGTTCATTTTACATTTTTAGCATAAAACATTAATTATTTGATGTTTATTAAAAGATTTGAACCAAAATGGGCTTGAAAAGATGCACAAAAACGTGACTTTTTACGTCAAATCAGTACCATATACTAATATTCACGTACAACGTATTACCAAACTATGTTGAGGAGGGCTTTGAAAGATTAGTGAGATAACTCATGTATTAATTGTTTATTTTCTTACTTGCATTCATATAGTTAAAATAAAAACGAGCAATCTGAGTCTTGAGAGTTTAACTTAATAAACTTATGGTGATTAGCCGAAATGAGTTGTCCGAAGACTGGTAAATTGAGGTTGTCCAAGACACGTGATGGTTATAAATGTGCGCAGGTATTTATAAGGACTACCTTTGTAGTTGTTCGTTCAACTAGAATGCCCAATTTACTACGGTTTGGTTGATTTGATTATGTTTTGAAAACATGTACGACCCGTTGGTGATTGTTTGCAATAATAATCTGTAACACCCGCCAAATTAGGGCTAGTCATTAGGTCCTAATCGTTTTTGTAATACATGTAATTAGTACTGTGTTAGGCTAATTTGTGTATCAAATAATATATATTGTTATTTATATACAGTTGCGCGATTCGGTTAAATCAAACACGTTCCAAATCGAATGTAATTCGGTTCAAGTAAATACGGACGTTGGTGATCAATTTTATTAAATAATATAAAATTATTTAATAACGATATCATACCCAAAAATATTATTTTGATAATATTTTAATTTCATTTCGTATTGTATAATAAACATCTACGTGACTTAAACATTTAACACACAAGCCAACAAAACCATTTAAGTTTATTAAGTATTTGTTAAAATACTTCAACAAAAATATTGAATAAATCTCCCTATTTTAAAACTTGTAATTAAATGTATAAAAATAACTATTTAACGCAAAACGATCAAAAAATGAACGCTGCACGGAGTGCGTACGCGGGAGAACGAAAAACTGGTGAAGTCCACACTCGATGGACCCCACCAGCTGGCCCCCCTCTCTTCCCTCTCCTTTTCTTCCCTTATTCCTTTCTTCTTTCTCACTTTCACATTTCTTCTTCTTTTCTTTTCTCTCTAAACCAAACCACACCACCATCCCTTAAATCTCACTAATAACACCACCAAACGACCTTGATCTTCATCACTCGTTTGGAGAAAAAGAACCACCTCGCAACGATCTACATTTCTATCCTTCCGAATCCTCCGCGCAACGATTTGTAAGTTTCCGAGAAAACCCAAAAACTCTCAATTTCAAGTATTTTTAGGTTCTAGTTGTTTCTTTAAGCTTAGAATGTCCCTATAAGGGTTGGGTAAAAGGATCAGACCAAATGGAAACCCGAAAACTCATTTTTGGCTCAAATTTTCGTCAACAGCTTTAAGGGTCGCAACGAAGGTGCAGTATAGCGTCACTTCATGCGTCACTTAAGTGATGCATTGAGTGTCGCTAAAAGCCCTAATCATGCGTCACTTGCATAAGTGCCGCATAAAACCCCTTTTTCCCGACACTTACCTCCGTCACTTGTTTAGTGACGCCTAGAAGCCTTAACCGACACTTATACCCGACACTAATGGAGTGTCGCCATCTTATGCGTCACTTACCTAAGTGACGCCCTAAACTCAAAATTTACAATTTTATGCGACACTTCCTAAGTGTCGCCCAAGCCACTAAGTGACGCCTCACTATGCGTCACTTCCATAAGTGACGCCATAAGTGACGCCCTTACCCAGACTCTGCTATTTCATGGGTCACTTCCTAAGTGACGCATAAGACCCTAAGTGTCGCTATAAGTGTTGCATGAAACAGAACCCCGATTTTTACTAAGTGTCGAGACCTAAAATTTTATCACTTGATTTTACCCAAATTCAAATCTTAGATGCGTTTTTCTCTATAACAATATGGTGGAAATAAAAATTTTTTGAGCTGACCTGGCATCTCGACCCCAGCCAGGGGCCAGCCCCTTGGACCCCGCCACCTAAAGTTTATAAATACTTTTTAAGTATAACACTTCGACATAATAATAATATTATTGCAAATAATCACCAACGGGCCGTACACGTTTTCAAAACTTGAACTTACCAATCAAATCAAATCATTGGACATTACTAGTTGGATGAACAACTAGCATAGGTTATCTTTTATGATAGCTACTTATTTTATTCAACCTTGCGCGTTATAAACGCCCGACAGGTTACAGTCTTCGAACACCCCATTTTACTTCACTACATTTGCTTCATTGCAACTCTCCAGGCTCAGGTGAGTCTCATAGCCCCGACTTTTTACTATTTTTACTCCCGGGGTGGGAATACGTACTCTAACTTTTTTACACGTGAACACGAGTACAAAACTCGCTATATTCTGCATGAGCTGTTTTCAAATCACTTTTAAGTCCTCTACGATCATAGTTCTGGTAATACTTTATGTAGCGCGAATGTTAGTGTATGGTACCATATAGGACTGACCATCCTCATCCGGGTCAGCAAGCACTGACTGGTTAAACGGACGCATTAACTTTTGTTCATACGAGTGTGGATTAGACCCTCGCCCGGAGGCACCCACGATCAGGCACTTTATTATGATCCTGACACCCACGTTAAGCGCAGACTATGACCTCATGGCAGACATATACATCATTTGATTCATTTCAAACGGTTATTATTAAATCTTGTGGTTCACACTTACATATTTATTATGCAAACTTGTGAGCTCACCAGCGTTAGCTGACCTTTTTAGCATGTGTTCTCAGGTACCCAACAGTAGTAGGACTGCTCAGGATTAGCTAGCTCGAGTCGCATGCAGATCTCAGGAGATTCATATGCATTTCTACATTTTGTAAAATAGATATGCCTTAGAATCTCTTACATTTTGGCTCACGAGCTTTTGTAACTATTATAACATTGTAAAACTTTTGAATTATCAATGTAATGTTTAAAACGACGCATATAGAGTCGTTCATTATACGCCTTGTGTGTTTTGATTATTGATTAGTAGCACCCCAAAGCTTGCTTTCGCTAAACCGTAAATTTGGGGGTGTTACAGATTGGTATCAGAGCCTAAGGTTATAGTGAACTAGGTTGCATTTAGTGGGCCTAGACTATGACCGTTAGACAGTATTCCCTATTAAGTATGATTAGGTTTAGTGACTACATGATATTGGTTTAATTTAACATAGCCTGATCAACTATGTACAATTAAAAGAATATGATGTGAGACCTGAAAGGAGTCATGACTGAACATGATACACTAGTTGACTCTGACCACGAGAGAAACCGGGACCCAAACTTGTATGTGTTAGACACCTCAGGCTATTATGTGATATATATATATATATATATATATATATATATATATACACATAGATAGGCCTCGCTCTCACTCAACATCTTAGGCTATATTATATATGTATTATATGGATATAGGCCTCACTCTTTCTAACGCTTTGTCTCAGAATGGCAAACACACCACCCAATTCATCACATTCTCAATCCGGGTCGCAGAACCCGAGGGTAGCTAGGAGGAACTCCAGGTTGCCTCGAGCTGGCCCGTCCCTCACTCACTTCACTCTGTCGGCCTTGGCCGCAAGGCTGGACCGTCACGAGTAACGACTTCGCACCATGGATGTCACTTTGCAAGAAACCAACGAAAATTGGAGACTCACAGCGCTTGAGCGCATCGACCAAGTCTCCGAAGATCATGAAAACACCGTTAACAACATGAACATACTCCACGACCGGGTAGTGGAATCAGGAATAGAAGTCTAGCTCTTGCGACTCAGGTTGGAGCAATGCGAGCAACGCCTGCAGGAGGCTGAAGAATACTCAAGGATGCTGGTGCAACGATTAGTCTTGGCTGAAGACAACGCCCGACAGGCCAGCAACCTTGCAAACACCATGGATCGTCTTGTTACATTGACGGAACGAATTAACCTACGTCAAGATTAACGTAACCCTATCTTGTAATTTTCCTAGTACTTAGGTGAAATCATTGTAATTCAACCGGATGTAACAATTCCCGGCATCTTTTGTAACCCTTATGTTCTGTATCTTTTGGAACTCGCGCCTTGTACCCAACTTAATTATCTAAATGGATTATGATTATGATTATCATATTGTGTTATCATTGTATATTTCACCACATATACAACTGTGATACATCATAATGTCCTACAAACATCTCACTAGTTCTTTTTTCTTGATTCAGCAATATGCCTCTGAGACGATACACATTCAGCGATACCGAAATCGCCCAGCTCATCGCCCAGAGTGTGGCTCAAGCCATGGCTACCCGAACAACAAATTCTGGTAGCGAAGACACGGCCGCCAACGGGCCACAACCTAGACCTTGTTCATACAAATATTTCCAGAACTGCAAGCCGTTGAACTTCAAAGGCACCGAGGGTGCCATCGGATTATTACGCTTGTTGGAGAAAGTAGAGTTAGTCTTCCGCATATGCAATTGCCCGGAGGACTGCAAAGTCAAGTATTCCACATGCACCTTTCTGGATGGTGCTCTGACTTGGTGGAATACCTATGCTCAGACTGTGGGCATCGATACTACTTATCTGACTCCGTGGGAAGAGTTGAAACAAATGCTGAAGGACGAGTACTGTCCTAGAGACGAGATTCAGCAGCTAGAGCATGAGTTCTGGCACCTCACCACCCAAGGCAATGATATTGCCGGATACACTACCAGGTTTAACCAACTGGCACTGCTGTGCCCATCTCTTGTTGATCCGGTATACAAGCGGATCAAGCGTTACATCTGGGGACTTCCCCCACACATTCAGGGTTTGGTCACTGCTTCCAACCCTGCCACTATCCAAGCTGCCGTCCGAATGGCACATAACCTCATGGCACAGGTGGTCCATCGAGGAACACCTACCGCCAACAATCCGAACCAGTCTGGGGATAACAAATGCAAATGGTCAGGAAACAACAACGACAACACCTCATCATCCAAGAAACCTGAAACCATCCAGGCCTACTCTTCTGGGTCTGAACCAAAAAGGGGCTACTCCGGAAACAAGCCCTACTGCTCTAAGTGTCGCCGTCACCATGATGGCTCTTGTAGTACCCAATGCACAAACTGTCAGAGATTTGGGCACATGGCCAAGGACTGCAAATCTACCACCAACTCCAACACCAGTCAACCCAGAGTCTGCTTCGAGTGCGGTAATCCAGGACATTTCAGGAACGAATGTCCCAAACTGAAGAACAAAGGCAACAACACTGCAAAAGGTAGAGCTTTTTTCCTGAACTCAAAGGATGCCCGCCAAGACCCAAATGTGGTCTCGGGTATGTTCCTCATCAACAACTTATCTGCTTCTATTCTATTTGATACTGGTGCTGATAGAAGTTTTATATCTGATGAATTCAGTCCACTACTTGACATCACACCTGTTGCATTAGATTCTAAATACTTCGTAGAGTTAGCTAACGGCAAACTCATTGAGACCGATAGTGTGATACCCAATTGCACTTTAAACCTCACCGACGAATTGTTTTCAATCGATCTTATACCCGTTGAGATCGGAAGTTTCGATATCATCATCGGCATGGACTGGCTGCCCAAGCATCGCGCCGAGATCGTGTGCTATGATAAAATTGTCCGCTTACCCCTCGCCTCCGGTGGTACTCTAGCCATACAAGGGGAGACCGGTGGAACAAGGTTAAACGTCATCTCATGTATGAAAACCTGCAAATATCTGAGAAAGGGTTATCCGGCAATCCTCACTAACATTGTGGAGAAAAAGTCAGAGGAGAAGAGGCTTGAGGATGTGCCAATCGTTCGGGACTTCCCAGAAGTCTTTCCTGTGAATTACCTGGCCTACCACCGTTAGGCAGGTAGAGTTCTCCATCGATCTTGTGCCCGGAGCAGCACCCGTGGCACAAGCACCGTACCGTTCAGCTCCCTTCGAACTTCAAGAGTTATCCTCTCAGTTACAGGAACTCCTGGACAAAGGATTCATCCGACCAAGCTCTTCACCTTGGGGAGCTCCGGTTTTGTTTGTCAAAAAGAAAGACGGTTCTTTCCGCATGTGCATCGACTACAGGGAACTGAACAAGTTAACCATCAAGAACTGTTATCCACTACCACGCATCGATGATCTATTCGACCAACTCCAAGGGTCAAGTTTCTATTCCAAAATTGATTTACGATCCGGTTACCACCAGTTACGCGTTCGTGATGTTGACATTCCGAAAACTGCTTTCCGAACTCGTTACGGCCGCTATGAGTTTCAAGTCATGCCCTTTGGTTTGACAAATGCACCGGCTGTATTCATGGACCTCATGAACCGAGTGTGTAAACCATATCTCGACAAGTTTGTCATAGTATTCATTGATGACATTCTAATCTATTCGCGTAATGAAGAAGAACACGCACAACATCTTAAGATCATTCTAGAACTTCTCAAACACGAAGAGTTATACGCCAAATTCTCTAAGTGTGAATTCTGGATATGAACCGTTCAATTCCTTGGACACGTTGTAGATAGTCAAGGAATTCATGTATATCCGTCAAAGATCGAGGCTATCAAAGGTTGGCAAGCACCGACAACGCCGACCGAGGTACGCCAATTCTTGGGTCTCGCTGGCTATTATCGACGTTTCATCGAAGAATTTTCAAAGATAGCCCAACCTCTCACAATCCTCACTCAAAAAGAAAAGAAATTCGATTGGACTGACAGAAAAGAGTCAGCTTTCCAACTCTTGAAACAAAAGTTATGCAGCGCACCCATTCTATCTCTACCCGAAGGCACCGATGACTTCGTAGTATATTGCGATGCTTCGCATCAAGGTCTCGGTTGCGTGCTTAGGCAACGAGACAAAGTCATCGCCTACGCCTCCCGACAACTCAAAATCCATGAAAAGAATTACACCAGTCACGACCTGGAACTGGGAGCCGTAGTGTTTGCACTCAAAATCTGGAGACACTATCTCTATGGCATTAAGTGCACGATCTTTACCGACCACAAAAGTCTCCAACACATTCTCAATCAGAAAGATCTCAACATGAGGCAACGTCACTGGGTCGAGTTGCTTACCGATTACGACTGTGAGATCAAATATCACCCTGGCAAGGCAAATGTTGTTGCTGACGCCCTCAGCCGAAAGGAACGACCGAAACCACTTCGAGCCCGAGCCCTAAGCATTACAATCCACAACGATCTTATCACCCAAATCCTCACCGCTCAACTCGAAGCCTTGAAACTTGAAAATATCAAAAATGAAGCTTTGCGAAACATGGAGAAATAATTCAAAACCAAACCCAACGGGGTTAAATATTTCGCAAACCGAATCCGGTTACTGTGTTTCGGGAATCTCCGAGACTTAGTAATGGACGAAGCCCACAAATCCAAATACTCCATACATCCTGGATCCGACAAGATGTATCATGGCATCAAGGAATTATACTGGTGGCCAAACATGAGAGCTGAAATCGCCACCTACGTCAGTAATTGTCTCACGTGCTCAAAAGCCAAAATCAAGCACCAGAAACCTTCTGGCTTACTTCAACAACCAGACATACCCCAATGGAAATGGGAACAAATTACCATGGACTTCATCACCAAGCTCCCAAAGACGTCAAGCGGTTGCGATACCATTTGGGTAATCGTTGATCGTCTCACCAAATCCGCCCATTTTCTCGCCATCAAGGAAACCGATAAAATGGAACGCCTCACTCGAATCAACTTGAAAGAAATTGTATCCCGACACGGCATTCCCATCTCGATTATCTCCGACAGGGATAGTCGTTTCACCTCACGCTTTTGGCAATCATTACAAAAATCTTTGGGTACTCGCCTCGATATGAGTACCGCCTATCATCTACAAACCCACGGCCAAAGTGAACGAACCATCCAAACACTGGAAAACATGCTACGAGCATGCGTAGTTGACTTCGGTGCAAATTGGGAATACCATTTGCCCTTGTGTGAATTCTCATACAACAACAGTTACCACGCCAGTATTGGAGCTGCACCATTCGAGGCACTTTATGGTCGTAAGTGCCGATCACCCATCTGTCGGACCGAAGTGGGAGACAGCCAACTCACCGGTCCAGAAATCATTCATGAAACCACCGAGAAAATCGTTGGTATCCAACAACGGCTGAAAGCCGCACGTGATCGTCAGAAAAACTATGCTGACGTGAGATGCAAACCACTCGAATTCCAGGTTGGAGATCGGGTATTACTCAAAGTATCGCCTTGGAAAGGCGTCATCCGTTTCGGTAAACGCGGGAAACTGAACCCCAGATACATCAGACCTTTTGAAATCCTTGAGAGGGTCGGTCCGGTGGCATATCGATTGCAACTACCTGAAGATCTCAGTAGTGTGCATCCTACTTTCCACATTTCTAACTTAAAGAAATGCCTATCAGACGAAACACTCATAATACCCCTCGCGGAAATCCAGATCGACGATAAACTTCATTTCGTGGAAACACCAGTGGAGATCATGGATCGCGAAATCAAACAACTCAAACAAAGTCGTATTCCCATCGTTAAGGTCAGGTGGAATTCGCGGCGCGGCCCGGAATACACTTGGGAATGGGAAGACCAAATGCGACTCAAGTATCCGTAGTTGTTCACTGACTCTACATCAAACGATGCATCGAACTAAATTTCGGGACGAAATTCTCCTAACAAGGGGAGAATGTAACACCCGCCAAATTAGGGCTAGTCATTAGGTCCTAATCGTGTTTGTAATACATGTAATTAGTACTGTGTTAGGCTAATTTGTGTATCAATTAATATATATTGTTATATATATATATATATATATATATATATATATATGTATATACAGTTGCGCGATTCGGTTAAATCAAGCACGTTCCAAATCGAATGTAATACGGTTCAAGTAAATACGGACGTTGGTGATCAATTTTATTAAATAATATAAAATTATTTAATAACGATATCATACCCAAAAATATTATTTTGATAATATTTCAATTTCATTTCGTATCGTATAATAAACATCTACGTGACTTAAATATTTAACATACAAGCCAACGAAACCATTTAAGTTTATTAAGTATTTGGTAAAATACTTCAACAAAAATATTGAATAAATCTCCCTATTTTAAAACTTGTAATTAAACGTATGAAAATAACTATTTAACGCAAAACGATCGAAAAACGAACGCTACACAGAGCGCGTACGCGGGAGAATGAAAAACTGGTGAAGTCCACACTCGGTGGACCCCACCAGCCGGTCCCCCCTCTTCCCCCTCCTTTTCTTCCCTTATTCCTTTCTTCTTTCTCACTTTCACATTTCTTCTTCTTTTCTTTTCTCTCTAAACCAAATCACACCACCATCCCTTAAATCTCACTAATAACACCACCAAACGACCTCGATCTTCATCACTCGTTTGGAGAAAAAGAACCACCTCGCAACGATCTACGTTTCTATCCTTCCGAATCCTCCGCGCAACGATTTGTAAGTTTCCGACAAAACCCGAAAACTCTCGATTTCAAGTATTTTTAGGTTCTAGTTGTTTCTTTAAGCTTAGAATGTCCCTATAAGGGTTGGGTAAAAGGATCAGACCAAACGGAAACCCGAAAACTCATTTTTGGCTCAAATTTTCGTCAACAACTTTAAGTGTCGCAACGAAGGTGCAGTATAGCGTCACTTCATGCGTCACTTAAGTGACGCACTGAGTGTCGCTAAAAGCCCTAATCATGCGTCACTTGCATAAGTGCCGCATAAAACCCCTTTTTCCCGACACTTACCTCCGTCACTTGTTTAGTGACGCCTAGAAGCCTTAACCGACACTTATACCCGACACTAATGGAGTGTCGCCACCTTATGCGTCACTTACCTAAGTGAAGCCCTAAACTCAGAATTTCCAATTTTATGTGACACTTCCTAAGTGTCGCCCAAGCCACTAACTGACGTGATATCGCGTAAAAAGTCACGTTTTTACCACCGATATCTCTCTCATTCTGGAGCAATACTTAGAATTTGGACTCAAATAACACAAAAATCATTGATAAAATGCTAAGAAGATGAAAACAAGGTTGCACGAGCAAAATCAAGCAAAACGGCCGAAAAACGAAGATTCCACGCACATTCGAAGACTCCAGACATCAAAACGAGATTTCATGATAAAAGAGCCCATAACCAACATCTATTTGACCCAAGATGTTTGTTTTCGAATTACGAATCCAACAGAAGAAGAATCAACAAAAACGGATGAAGAATGAAGATTCTACGTATACCGGAAGATCCAAACGATTCGTACAGCACATCTAGAGCTCAGAGACATATTTTTGGGATTTCTTTTCATCAAAAGCTTAGTTTTTCAATTACGAATCCAACACAAAAAGAATCGATGCAAAGGGGCGCATAACGAAGAAAACACGCACGAATCGAGAAACGAAGCAACGGGCAGCGAACCGGTGCGGGGGGTGCCAGCCGCCGCCGGCCACCACTCCACCGCTGCCGGCTGGCAGTAGGCCGCCGCCGGCTACCTGTCACCCGCACGGATTGCGCTTTTTTGTCCTTTTTCGTACCCGGTGCTAGACCTTTACATGCTTTTCGTACCTGGTGCCACTACCTTTTTCACCTTTTCGTACTTGGTGTCACTACCTTTCCCACCTTTTGCTAATGTGTGCTTCCATTTGCTAAAATGCACCAAAACTCCTCTATAAATAGGAGGCATGAGGCTCATTTGAAAAACACACCAACACACCTCAACACACTTAAGAATACCAACACATTTGGTTACACCTACTTGTATTTTCTTTTCTTTTATTCTTCCTAGTTAATTAGGCTAGCTAATTAACTAGCCAAGGAAGATTTGTACGGAGGTGCTCCGGGACGCATATTTTAGCTACGAGTTATTGTACTTCTTTCCAGGTGTTAATCTATCTTTCATATTTAATATGTTTGTCCTTTCTTTAATAAATTTAAATATGTATGCTAGAATTGCCATGATTAGTTAAATAACTCAATTGTCTGCTATGATAGTCATTTAGAAAGTATCGAATATGTGACTAAGTGGTATGTTGTGAGATTGCAGATGGTTTATATTACAAATGGATATAGGAATTAAATCTTTATCGTTTATCTGCCCAACTCATGTTATGACTAAAACTTTATCCAAAAATGAACGTAGCTAACTCATAGGATACAGGTCACTTAGTTATACTATGTTAGATTGAATCATTGAGCTCGGCATGGCCGGTGTTCTCTAGACCAAAATAGGATCCAAGAGACACGGAACATGGGAGTAGAGGTAGATTAAGATTAAATTCATATAGACGATATTTTTGAGACAACTTTCGGAATATCCTTAACTTAGATAATACTTTTGTATGCTTAAATTAAACTACCGCCTTGATCATCTTATTGCATGTTCTTATTTGATTGTTGTCTTAGGATCATCATAATAGTAAAATTTAAACAGCATTAATCATCGTGAAATAATATGACGGCCCCTATTTGACTGTTCTTTGATATAGTACTGGAAACGCTTACGGCGGAGTACAAATGTATGGAAGTCAGAACAACCGAAGGTAGTTGTATTATGAATCGAATAGCAAACGTATTACCTAGGTCTCCATTTGTAACACAAATCATCCCTGTCTTGTAGCATCCCCAAGTAATGATGATAACTCGTACGAATAAGTGATGACATGTTGTCCGACCGTCTAGACCAGTTAGCCCAACCTATTCTGGTGAGGATAACCCTCGTTCATAAGATTGTTTATTCAACAAACTATGCCATGATTCGGGCATCTCTGATGACCGAGATTGGGGAATAGGATTCGAGGTTAACTGTTGGATAGTGTGGGTGTACATTTGAGAGAACTTTCGGTGTACACTTTAATATATTGTGCAATCCCCGTGACATTCTATTTGCCTGATTGTGGACACCTCCGCGTCAGCCCGATAGAAGGATTGTAGAATAGCTCACATCAACTTACGAACTTATCCTCATTAGAACTTTCCATATTTAACTACTTCTAAATCACGTTATAGTAGACAATCGCTTTAATTGCTGAACGCCCGAAGTAACCTCCACATTTTAATTCAGTTCAGTTTAAATTAGGATAAGAAAACCCAAAACCAAAACCAACTCTTTCAACCCCAGCTGAACACATAAAAGCTTCTAAAACCCCTAGTTTCAATTTGTCGTGTTTTAAAGAACGATCCTAGGTCATACTTATCTTGTGCTAGCATAATAAGTAACCCTAGGCCCCAGCCTTATAAATTAAAAACCCACTGCTGTGTCACGTCACCATTAGAAATCTCAACGACCGGTGCGCAACACAACAAGTTTTTGGCGCCGCTGCCGGGGAGCGTCGGCAACCGATTTTAGGATTTAGTAACTTGAGTGTTTAAGCGATCCTTTTGAAAGATTAACATCAATCAAAAGTTACCTTTTTGCCCTTAGGATTAGTTTCGTTTTAGTAACCGCTTTTTAATCAATTATGACAACACATTTTGATTGGATCAACCCCACACCAAATGAGTCTTAGACCCAACTTTTAGTTGTTTCCTCACCTACAAACCACTTACCTTCCTCAAAACAATCTTTGTCAGAATTTATGTTTGAACAAAAATTTTATAAACAAAAGAGTGACCGGATTTCAAGATAACATTGACGCCATGATAAAAATTTCAGAAAAATTAATCTCTAACATGAAATCCATTTTGGAAAACTTAAGTTTTATTGAGGAAAGTAAGTCGGTAATCACTGGTGACCAAAGTGATGATCTGTTAATCGTGACTAGAGGAGGAAAAGTGACCAAAGTTGATCCGCTGCCACCAGATAACACCCCTGAAAACACTTCTTTGCCTACACCTACACCTAGGGAAAATGTGTCAATTGACATCCCTGTCACAGTACCTGACCCATCACCGGCCAAAAATCCAGATAATGTACCTCGAACGAGAATACCTTATCCTGGCAGACTTAAAAAGGAAAAGCAAGAAGCCCAATTCGGTAAATATATGGAAATATTTAAAAGCCTGCACTTAAACGTTAGATTATCAAATGCTTTAGTAGAAATGCCCTCGTGTGCTAAATTCTTTAAAGAACTCCTTTCAAACAAAGAAAAACTTAGGCAAATAGTTAGTTTACCCTTGAATGCTGAATGCTCATTAATTGTACAACGTGGTCTCCCACCTAAATTAGGCAATACTGGACATTTTACTATACCCTGTTTTCTCCAAGGAATTCAAATTAGTAACGCCTTAGCAGACCTAGGTGCTAGTGTTAATCTTATGCCTTATTCCCTTTACAAGAAATTAGGATTAGATGACCTATTACCTACTCGTATGACTATCCAATTAGCTGACAGATCAGTTAAACTCACTCGAGGAATTGATGAAGATGTCATGGTCAAAGTCGATAAGTTCGTTTTTCCAGTGGACTTTATTGTCATGGACATAGAAGAAGACACACATATCCCGCTCATCTTAGGCAGACCATTCCTAAATACTGCCAAGGCTGTAATTGATGTTAATGAAAAATCTTTAAAATTAAGAGTTGGGAAAGAGGAAGTCACCTTTAATGTCGATCGATTAATGAAGCAACCTCTGGAAGAGGACCTTGGTTTGTGTGATACCATGCAGGATATTTTTGATGAGCATCTCCACGAAGTACTAGCACTATCCAGCCAGGATCCGGTACCCAACACCATAATCACCGTTTGAAAACTGTGTAATGAGGACCCTGGGCTGCACTCCGCAATCGCTTCGCCAACAACATCCAACGAACTACTATTTCCGCTATTTGAAAAGAAGTCTCCTTACATCGATGGCAAAACAATCGCTGTTCCATTAGGATGCGGTACACCGATACCTTGGCTAAAAAGAGATAAACCCATATTCAATGAACCAAACCTATTTCCCTCAATTAGAGAGATCTTGGATTCATTCAAAGAAATGAGTGTTGAGCCACCATCGTTTGAACTACAATTAGCCAATCAACCCGAACCACTACCGTTTTTAAACCCTGAAATCACCATAAACCAGTCTTCATCCGCTCAATTTTAAGAATTCCAATTCACTAACAACGGAGAGATCATCATCACCAGAAATGATGAAGTTTCCTCATCATTAGTCAACAAATACGAGCTAAAGACAGACGAATTCTCAGATAAAACCGAGTGGGTTGAAATAGCATCAATCTCCACATCTGAGCCTGAGACGGACGAAGCACCATTCCAAGCTGAATACGAGAAGCTGAATAGAGACAAGATAGCTAGAATGAAGCCGTCTATCGAAGAACCACCAAACCTAGAATTAAAAGAACTACCACCTCACCTTGAGTACACTTACCTCCATGGAACATCACAACTCCCGGTGATAATATCAAAAGAGTTAAAACCCAAGGAGAAAGCCCAACTCATTAATGTTCTGAAATCGCATAAGAAGGCAATTGCATGGAAAATTTCCGACATACAAGGAATCAATCCAAACTACTACACACACAAGATCCTCATGGAAAACGATTTCAAACCATCCGTACAAAGGCAGAGAAGGGTAAATCCTAAGATTCAGGACGTGGTCAAACAAGAGGTTATCAAACTCTTAGATGCTGGATTGATCTACCCAATATCCGACTCACCTTGGGTTAGCCCTGTTCAAGTCGTACCAAAAAAAGGGAGGAATGACGGTCATTACAAACGAAGAAAATGAGCTTATACCAACTCGGACGGTTACCGGTTGGAGGGTCTGCATCGATTATCGGATGTTAAACGAAGCAACTCGCAAAGATCACTTCCCGCTTCCGTTTATTGACCAAATGCTCGAAAGATTATCAGGAAACGAATTCTACTGTTTCCTCGATGGTTTTTCCGGGTATTTCCAAATCCCTCTCGATCCGAAGGACCAAAGAAGACGACATTCACATGTCCCTACGGAACATTCGCATACCGATGAATGTCGTTTGGATTATGCAACGCACCTGTAACATTTCAGAGATGCATGGTTGCAATCTTCCACGACATGATCGAACAATGCATGGAAGTCTTTATGGACAATTTCTCTGTCTTTGGAGACTCCTTCGCATCATGTCTATCCAACCTCGATAGAATGCTCACCAAGTGTGAAGAATCAAACCTCGTGTTAAATTGGGAAAAGTGTCACTTTATGGTGAAGGAAGGAATAGTTTTAGGACATCGAATATCCAAGTCCGGAATTGAAGTAGACAAAGCAAAGGTCGAAACCATCGCCAAACTTCCACCACCAACCAACGTCAAGGACATTAGAAGCTTTCTAGGACATGCTGGGTTCTACCGCCGTTTTATCAAGGACTTCTCCAAGATTTCTCGACCTATCACCCACCTTCTAGGAAAAGACATCAAGTTTGTGTTTGACGAGAACTGCATGAAGGCTTTCAACTACCTGAAGAAAGAGCTTACAAATGCACCAATCATGGTCGCTCCAGATTGGAACCTACCATTTGACATCATGTGCGATGCTAGTGACTTCGCAGTTGGGGCAGTTCTAGGTCAAAGGAAGGATAATCACTTTCGACCGATCTATTACGCTAGCAAAACACTTACAGATGCTCAAGAAAACTATACAACTATAGAAAAAGAGCTGCTAGCCGTAGTATTTGCCTTCGACAAATTCAGATCCTACATGATATTGTCCAAAACAATAGTATATACGGATCACTCAGCTCTAAAATACCTCTTCAAAAAGCAAGACACAAAGCCTAGATTGTTACGATGGATTTTACTCCTACAAGAATTCGACATAGAAATAAAGGATAAGAAAGGAGCAGAAAACGTCGCCGCAGATCATTTAAGTCGACTTGAAAATCCGTCAATGGAACGACTTGCAGAAAGAGATATTAAAGATCGATTTCCAGAAGAGGAGTTAATGAGTTTAGGAGAACAAGGTTCGCAATTCACTGAAGATCCTTGGTTTGCAGACATTGCCAATTTTGTAGTTGGAGGGATCGCAAGAAAAGGAATGATCTCATCGCGGAGACAAAAGTTCTTTCGCGACGTCAAATATTACTTTTGGGATGATCCATATTTGTTCAAGGTCTGTCCCGACCAAATAGTAAGAAGATGTGTCGATGGGAAAGAAGCCGAACAGATACTCCACCAAAGCCATCACGGACCCACCGGAGGACATCATGCAGCTAATCTGACAACAAAGAAAGTCTATGACTCAGGATTCTACTGGCCTACCATTTTCAAAGACGCACAAGACTTGGTGAAACGCTGCGATATTTGCCAAAGGTTTGGAAATATCACAACGCGTAACGAAATGCCGTTAACGAATATCCAAGCATGTGAAATATTTGACATATGGGGATTAGACATCATGGGACCATTTCCAAAATCTTACGGAAAAGAATACATTCTAGTAGCTGTCGATTACGTATCAAGATGGGCCAAAGCCCAAGCTTTCCAACAAATGATTCAAGGGTCGTAACCAAGTTCTTAAAGCAGCTATTCTATCGGTTTGGAACACCTCGAGCAATCATCAGTGATAGAGGCACACTTTTACAATACTCGGTTTATGAAACTATTGCAACAATATGGTGTTACCCACAAAACCTCTACGGCCTATCACCCGCAGACGAATGGACAAGCAGAGATTACAAACCGTGCACTAAAAAGGATCTTGGAACGGACAATTGGTCAACACAAGGAAAGATGGGTAGACAAGCTAGACGATGCTTTATGGGCATTTCGGACAGCTTATAAAATGCCATTAGGAACAACTCCCTATAGGCTCGTTTATGGAAAGGCATGTCATCTCCCGATTGAACCGGAATAAAAAGCTTACTGGGCACTGAAGAACTGTAGTTTAGATCCTACGATAACAGGAACTCACCGGAGAATGCAGCTAAATGAACTAGCAGAGTTGAGGGATCAAGCTTACGAAAGTTCATACAAATTTAAGGAAAGAACAAAGTTAATCCATGATTCAAAGCTCCGCCCCACACGCTTCAATCCAGGTGATAAAGTTCTACTCTTTAACTCCCGATTAAAAAATTTTCTGGTAAATTCAAAACACGATGGAGCGGCCCCTTCACAATCTCTAAAGTATTTCCCTATGGTGCCATCGAACTCGAAGCTCCAGACGGGAATTTCAAAGTAAACGGTCACCGATTAAAACACTACGTAGAAGACTTTCCCTCAAATGAGGAAGTCTATAACTACGAACCACCCTAATAGAAATATGGGTATAAAAGAGTCAAGCTACGAGACTCGATAAACAAAGCGATCTTGGGAGGCATCCCAAGCCTATCTTACGTTTTCAGCATTAATTTTCCTTTACTGTTATGTTTAAACTAATCCAATTTTTATGCAGTACCTCGCCTTACAAAAGACTAATAATCTTAGACCATTAACCTTTTGTATTTTGCAGGATGAGTTCGCAGTCAGACAGAGCACGAGCCCCCAGTCAGAGACGCTCCCATGCCATGCATCACTCCCGGAGTTCATCATCGGGTAGTAGCATGAGGACTGTCAGGGATCCCAGTCACCACCTCCTAGGTTGGATGAGATTTCGGCAGACTCGGTGGAGATGTACGTTCAGGAGTCATTCTTGTTATGTCCCATCCATTCCAGGTTACCTTCATCTCACCGACCAGCGGGAGAGACCGCAGGGACCTCCAAAGTACCCACCTTTGAGCATGGGGTTACTACTGCGGACCCTGCTGTCACTTGGTCTATACTGAGAGCCCTCGAGGTCCAGCACACCGCCATCTCTGAGATCCACACTGCTTTGGGCCTTACCTCCACACCTGTGTGCCCCTTTCAGATGGGACCTGATCCCGCTCCGCACATTCCACCGTGGGACTTATTCCCACCTTGGAGCTTGACTGCGCAGGACCACCCCACTTTCATGGACTCACTGGAGGAGGAGACTGCTGCCCTAGATACTTGGATTCAGGATCCAGAGGATGGCACGGCGTCTCCTGTCTATACCATCGAGGAGTCAGCATCTCCTACATCGATCGTGGAAAACACGATCTTTATGGATGATGACTTCACCGATTGGGAGTCGCTCTATCCTGACATGGATTAGCTTTTATTAGTTATTTTATGTTTAATATTAACTTGTATTAACACTTGTGTTTTCTGAAGGATGTGTACTATGCAGAATTCACACACTTGAGCCTGGTCCATATTAACTTGTATTAACACTTGTGTTTTCTGAAGGATGTGTACTATTCTACTAACTTTTATTAGTAGAATTTGTGGAACAAGTTCATTTTTAATGAGTCTGGTCCATTTCCAGCAAATTCACACACTTGAGCCTGGTTCATAAAATCAAATGGCAACTCACGCAGCACAAGGAAGTATCTCTTCTAACCTTATTTTGCTCAATTTAACACGCTAAAATTCTAAGTAAAACTCTAAGTGTGGGATTACAACTCGCAAATAGAGAATGACTTCGAAAATATTGACCCTTATTCAAAAATCTAAGTGTGGGATTGACCTAACTTAGAAGTAGAACATTAGGGACAATGTTCTTTTAAGTGTGGGATAGCAGTAGGATTGACTACTGTATTGCAACATAAACTTTTGATCAAACTTTTTAGCAAAACTCTGATTTTCAGCAAAATTTTCAAAATTTTTGAATCAAAAACAAAAAGGGTAGGTATTTCTGGTCAACAAAAGTTCAAAAGGTTTGGTAAAACGACTATGACAAGCAAAACTCTTTGATAAACTTTCAAACCGAGTTTCAAAATAAGCGATCGCATGACTAGGCACAAAACCACCAAAAATGAGTGGGGAATCTTGAGCCATATAAAAACATTCATCTTTAAAGCTTCACTTTTCAATTGTGAGTGTGTCGATGTATGCTCTCTAGAATCAGAACTTGTTCAAGGAATACATTTCGAGATTACAAAAATGGGCGTCATACGTGATGAAGGTGCAATCAGAAAACCTCGACATTCCCTAGGATAAGAACCCTCTCATAAAACCCTCGTTTTCAAACCTAACCAGTGCTCACCTTCAGCGGAAAACATGTTGAGCCTTAGCCTTTTCAAAAACTCACTCCCTTCTTTCATCTTTTGGCCATAGCCTAAGTTTCTGTGCTGACAGAAGAATTATTATCAGAAGTACGGAGCGTTCCCCAAAGGATAAACACCATCCGTAAAAGGAGCTCCAAGAAAAAGAAATCCAGCAAAGAAGTACGAAGCGTTCCCCAAAGGATAATCATCATCCGTAAAAGGAGCTCCAAGAAAAAGAAAATTCAGCAAAAGCAAAGCTGTCAGAAGGAACCTAAAAGCCCAAGGATCATTTAAAGCCAAGGGAAAGGTTCATCAAAAGAAAACTTGAAAGGAAAAGATGCAAAAGAAGGCTCTCAAAAAGAGAAATCCAGAAACAAGCACTACTAAGTACCAAAGATAAGTCATCATAAACAACTCTTAGGCTATATTAAACCCCCAAATAAACCACCTACAAAACCCTTCATCCATATACACCACTTCCACCATCTTACGAATGTCTAGGGATAATTAGCACCGTCCTCATTTAAGTATTGTAGATTTGATTCTCGATCAAGCTTATGACAACGGAAGAGCTACATGACTGGCCCCTGAGTGAATTAGAAGTTAGGAAACCCGATACACTTGAGTGAATTGAGTGACCACCTGTGAGGGCCCCAGTCATGTATATCTTACATTATGAAGATTGAAAAGAAAGCTTGTTAGAACCAAAGGTTTGGGGAAACATCATAGGATGGAACCTCGTCCGAAATCTTTTTACCAAACTTGCAGGAATCAAAGTTCTCCGGAATACAAGACACCCTTCCTACCTTTCATCACAATTTTATGAAGATTTGCTTGAGGACAAGCAAAGCTCTAAGTGTGGGATACTTGATATCGCGTAAAAAGTCACGTTTTTACCACTGATATCTCTCTCATTCTTGAGAAATACTTAGCATTTGGACTTAAATAACGCAAAAATCATTGATAAAATGCTAAGAAGATCAAAACAAGGTTGCACGAGCAAAATCAAGCAAAACGGCCGAAAAACGAAGATTCCACGCGCATTCGAAGACTCCAGACATCAAAAAGAGATTTAAAGATAAAAGAGCCCATCACCAACATCTATTTGACCCAAGATGTTTGTTTTCGAATTACGAATCCAACAGAAGAAGAATCAACAAAAACGGACGAAGAATGAAGATTATACGTACACCGGAAGATCCAAACGATTCGTACGGCACATCTAGAGCTCAGAGACATATTTTTGGGATTTCTTTTCATCAAAAGCTTAGTTTTTGAATTACGAATCCAACGCAAAAAGAATCGATGCAAACGGGCGCATAACGAAGAAAACACGCACGAATCGAGAAACGAAGCAACGGGCAGCGAACCGGTGCGGGGGGGTTCCAGCCGCCGCCGGCCACCACCCCACTGCCACCGGCTGGCAGTAGGCCGCCGCTGGCTACCTGTCACCCGCATGGATTGCGCTTTTTTATCCTTTTTCGTACCCGGTGCTAGACCTTTACATGCTTTTCGTACCTGGTGCCACTACCTTTTCACCTTTTCGTACTTGGTGCCACTACCTTTCCCACCTTTTGCTAATGTGTGCTTCCATTTGCTAAAATGCACCAAAACTCCTCTATAAATAGGAGGCATGAGTCTCATTTGAAAAACACACCAACACACCTCAACACACTTAAGAATACCAACACATTTGGTTACACCTACTTGTATTTTCTTTTCTTTTATTCTTCCTAGTTAATTTGGCTAGCTAATTAACTAGCCAAGGAAGATTTGTACGGAGGTGCTCCGGGACGCATATTTTAGCTACGAGTTATTGTACTTCTTTCCAGGTGTTAATCTATCTTTCATATTTAATATGTTTGTCCTTTCTTTAATAAATTTAAATATGTATGCTAGAATTGCCATGATTAGTTAAATAACTCAATTGTCTGCTATGATAGTCGTTTAGAAAGTATCGAATATGTGACTAAGTGGTATGTTGTGAGATTGCGGATGGTTTATATTACAAATGGATATAGGAATTAAATCTTTGTCGTTTATCGGCCCAACTCATGTTATGACTAAAACTTTATCCAAAAATGAACGTAGCTAACTCATAGGATACAGGTCACTTAGTTATACTATGTTAGATTGAATCATTGAGCTCGGCATGGCCGGTGTTCTCTAGACCAAAATAGGATCCAAGAGATACGGAACATGGGAGTAGAGGTAGATTAAGATTAAATTCATATAGACGATATTTTTGAGACAACTTTCAGAATATCCTCAACTTAGATAATACTTTTGTATGCTTAAATTAAACTGCCGCCTTGATCATCTTATTGCATGTTCTTGTTTGATTGTTGCCTTAGGATCATCATAATAGTAAAATTTAAACAGCATTAATCATCTTGAAATAATATGACGGCCCCTATTCGACTGTTCTTTGATATAGTACTGGAAACGCTTACGGCGGAGTACAAATGTATGGAAGTCAGAACAACCGAAGGTAGTTGTATTATGAATCGAATAGCAAACGTATTACCTAGGTCTCCATTTGTAACACAAATCATCCCTGTCTTGTAGCATCCCCAAGTAATGATGATAACTCGTACGAATAAGTGATGACATGTTGTCCGACCGTCTAGACCAGTTAGCCCAACCTATTCTGGTGAGGATAACCCTCGTTCATAAGATTGTTTATTCAACAAACTATCCCATGATTCAGGCATCTCTGACGACCGAGATTGGGGAATAGGATTCGAGGTTAACTGTTGGATAGTGTGGGTGTACATTTGAGAGAACTTTCGGTGTACACTTTAATATATTATGCAATCCCTGTGACATTCTATTTTCCTGATTGTAGACACCTCTGCGTCAGCCCGATAGAAGGATTGTAGAATAGCTCACATCAACTTACGAACTTATCCTAATTAGAACTTTCCATATTTAACTACTTCTAAATCACGTTATCGTAGACAATCGCTTTAATTGCTGAACGCCTGAAGTAACCTCCACATTTTAATTCAGTTCAGTTTAAATTAGGATAAGAAAACCCAAAACCAAAACCAACTCTTTCAACCCCAGCTGAACACATAAAAGCTTCTAAACCTCCTAGTTTCAATTTGTCGCACTTTGAAGAACGATCCTAGGTCATACTTGTCCTGTGCTAGCATAATAAGTAACCCTAGGCCCCAGCCTTATAAATTAAAAACCCACTGCTGTGTCACGTCACCATTAGAAATCTCAACGACCGGTGCACATCACAACATGACGCCTCACTAATGGAGTGTCGCCACCTTATGCGTCACTTACCTAAGTGACGCCCTAAACTCAGAATTTCCAATTTTATGCGACACTTCCTAAGTGTCGCCCAAGCCACTAAGTGACGCCTCACTATGCGCCACTTCCATAAGTGACGCCATAAGTGACGCCCTTACCCAGACTCTGCTATTTCATACGTCATTTCCTAAGTGACGCCTAAGACCCTAAGTGTCGCTATAAGTGTTGCATGAAACAGAACTCCGATTTTTACTAAGTGTCGAGACCTAAAATTTTATCACTTGATTTTACCCAAATTCAAATCTTATACGCGTTTTTCTCTATAACAATATGGTGGAAATAAAAAATTTTTGAGCGGACCTGGCATCTCGACCCCAGCCAGGGGCCAGCCCCTTGGACCCCGCCAGGGGTTACCACCCCTGGGACCCCGCTAACTAGGGGTGCTGCCCCCGGACCTCGTCACCTAAAGTTTATAAATACTTAATAAGTATAACACTTCGACATAATAATAATATTATTGCAAATAATCACCAATGGGCCGTACACGTTTTCAAAACTCGGACTTACCAATCAAATCAAATCATTGGACATTACTAGTTGGATGAACAACTAGCATAGGTTATCTTTTAAGATAGCTACTTATTTTATTCAACCTTGTGCGTTATAAACGCCCAGCAGGTTACAGTCTTCGAACACCCCATTTTACTTCACTACATTTGCTTCATTGCAACTCTCCAGGCTCAGGTGAGTCTCATAGCCCTGACTTTTTACTATTTTTACTCCCGGGGTGGGAATACATGCTCTAACTGTTTTACACGTTAACACGAGTACAAAACTCGCTATATTCTGCATGAGCTGTTTTCTAATCACTTTTAAGTCCTCTACGATCATAGTTCTGGTAATACTTTATGTAGCGCGAATGTTAGTGTATGGTACCATATATGACTGACCATCCTCGTCCGGGTCAGCAAGCACTGACTGGTTAAACGGACGCATTAACTTTTGTTCATACGAGTGTGGATTAGACCCTCGCCCGGAGGCACCCACGATCAGGCACTTTATTGTGATCCTGACACCCACGTTAAGCGCAGACTATGACCTCATGGCAGACATATACATCATTTGATTCATTTCAAACGGTTATTATTAAATCTTGTGGTTCACACTTACATATTTATTATGCAAACCTGTGAGCTCACCAGCGTTAGCTGACCTTTTTAGCATGTGTTCTCAGGTACCCAACAGTAGTAGGACTGCTCAGGATTAGCTAGCTCGAGTCGCATGCAGATCTCAGGAGATTCATATGCATTTCTACATTTTGTAAAATAGATATGCCTTAGAATCTCTTACATTTTGGCTCACAAGCTTTTGTAACTATTATAACATTGTAAAACTTTTGAATTATCAATGTAATGTTTAAAACGACGCATATAGAGTCGTTCATTATACGCCTTGTGTGTTTTGATTATTGATTAGTAGCACCCCAAAGCTTGCTTTCGCTAAACCGTAAATTTGGGGGTGTTACATAATCTCATTATTATTATTATTATTATGATTTTGAAGTGTTAAGTTTATAAACGTATCCCGATGTGTTTTAAAGGTCGTATCGTGTAAGTGTTTGAAGTTATACAAGTTTGACACTTATACAAATGATTTGTAAACTTTCTGTTTTTAGCGACACTGGGCTAGTGTCGCAGGCCGTGACTGAGACATTGATCATGGCGTCGCTAAGTGCGACATCCGCAATTTGATGCGACATTAAGTGTTGTGTCGCTATATGCGACGTTGTTGGTTTTTGCGACGTAATAGTCTGTGTCGCTATGTGCGACGTTAGCAATTTAATGCGACGTTGAGGCTGATGTCGCACCATGCGACATCGTGATAGGTTTTGCGACATTGTGGCTGATGTCGCAATTTGCCAGGGACAAAAGCGACATCAGCATCTAGTTGGGTTCCGGTGGCCGGAAACACGGCCGGACGACTTTTGTTCTGTCCGAAACTTTTACCCAACCCTTATTTGGATATTCTAAGCTTATATAAACAACTTTTATGAAAATAAGATGAAATCTAAGAGTTTTCGAGAATTGTCAGAAACTTACGAATCGTCACGAGAGAAATCCGAAAAGATAGGATTGTAGATCGTGACGCCGTGAATCTTTTTCTCCAAAGGGGTGGAGTGATTGAAGGTGATTTGGTGGTGTTTTTAGGTGGTTGAAGGTGGTGGTAGGATGGTGGTGTTTGAAAGAGAGAAGAAAGAGAGAGGGAGAAAAGTATGTAAGTGAGTGTGTGTGTTTGAATGAGTGAAAGGGTGAGGGGGTGATGTAAATGGCATAGACGCTTGTTTGTACGATACGAATTAATTACGAAATATTATCAAAATAATATTTTGAATAAAATAGTGTTATTAAATAATGTTATATTATTTAATAAAATTGTTCACCAACGTCCGTATTAATTGAATCGAATTACATTCGATTTGAATTGTGTACGATTTAGTCAAATCACATAATTGTATATATTCCACAATATATATTTTGATACATTAATTAGCCTAACACAGAACTAATTACATGTATTTACAGTTGATTAGGAACTAATTACTAGTTCTAATTTGGCAGGTGTCACATTCTCCCCCCTGTTAGGAGAATTTCGTCCTGAAATTTAGTTCGAGGTCGTGTTTGGAGTAGCTTCAGCGAATAAACGAGGATACTTGAGTCGCATTTGGTCTTCCCGTTCCCAAGTGAATTCTGGCCCACGCCGCGAATTCCACCTGACCTTGACGATGGGAAAATGACTTTGTTTGAGTTGTTTGACCTCACGGTCCATGATCTCAGCAGGTTCTTCAACAAAATGAAGTTTGTTGTCGATATGAATTTCATCGAGTGGAATGATAAATGTCTCATCAGACAGGCATTTCTTCAAGTTAGAAATGTGAAAAGTGGGGTGCACGCTGCTGAGCTCGGGTGGTAGCTGCAATCGATATGCCACTGGACCAATCCTCTCGAGGTTCTCAAAAGGTCCAATTGTCGCACCCCCAGAACACGTGGCAGCGGAAGTAGGAGGTGTCATGGGGGCGCCGACCAAATTAAATATCACAACACAAAGATTAAAGCAAACGACCTCTGTATGAGACGTTTGAAAATAGTTACATTACATTAATTCTGATGTTTACAAAATTTATCTGGAGTTCGCATAAACCGTTAAGAGATTTCTAATAAATTAATGGATTTACAAAATACAGCTACATGCAATCTAATCTCTTGATGTTTTGAAAATAATGCGACTCGAGCTATCCAATAGCTTCCTACTGCGGCGGGTTACCTGAGAAATACATACTAAAAGGTCAACATAAAGTTGGTGAGTTCATAGGTTTGCAAGTAGTTGTAAATATAAGTAATAAATATGAGATTTCCATTGTGTTGCACGTATGCAAAAACAGTTGTAAAAATATCAAGTTATCATTAGTTATTCCTTGTTTTCCTTTGTTATCATTTGTTATCCTTTGCGCCATGAGTTCATAGTTTGAAGCTTAACCCTCGTTGTTGCTTCGGCAAGTGTCTAATCTGGAACACTCGTTTAAACAAATAATACTGCGTCCGTGGGTTGGCTAGAGCGACTAGCCCGGACGGGGGTGTCAATCCCCAATAGATCTATCCAATAGTATTCACGCTTCAAAATTTAACGAACTATGATGTGCGAGGGCTTTGCTGGATTATGGTCTCACTCATGCGTTATCCTTGTTTCCTTTGTTTCATTTGTTTTCCTTTGTTTCCTTTGTTTATAAACAGTTGTATAAAAACAGTTGCATAACAACAGTTGTATAAAGCATGTATAAAGACGGTTGTATAAAACATGTGTGTATGTATTCTCACCCCAAAATAGTTAAAACGAGTAAAAATGGGCTATGAAACTCACCTTAGATTAGCAAGTAGCAAGCAAATATCAAATAAGCAAGCAAGCCGGTGTGCAACCTGCTAACGTCCTAAACGTATAAGGTTGGGTAAGTAGATGTCTCAAAAGACCATCTATAGCGATTGTATAAGTGGGGGTTAATGTCCACTTAAGCCAATCGGGTAGGTGGGAGGTTTATGTCCACTTCAAGCTAGTTCATCAACTAGTATGTCCAAATAAGTTGTTGTTCGTTTATCAAAAACGTGTACGGCCCGTTGGTGAAAGTTTGTAATAATAATTCATTTAGACATTATTATTAAGTTTGTTTTGTTGTATACTATTCATTAGTACATATTGCGTGTTACTAATAGATTATTTAGTTCGTAAAGACCTCTAACCGTAGGTCAAAGTTGGTCAACTTGTTGGTCAAGCTGGTCAAGGTTGGTCAAACTGGTCAAGGTTGGTCAAACCTGGTCAAACTGATCAAGGTTGGTCAAACCTAGTCAAACTGGTCAAGGTTAGTCAAACCTGGTCAAACTAGTCAAGTTTGGTCAAACTGGTCAAGGTTGGTCAAACCTGGTCTATTTATGAGTCACTTCTCAGTTTATGAGACACTTACTGATTTTATGAGTCACTTCTCAATTTATGAGTCACTTACTGATTTTATGAGTCACTTCTCAATTTATGAGTTACTTCTCAATTTTATGAGTCACTTCCCAATTTTATGAGTCAATTCCCAATTTTATAAGTCACTTCCCAATTTTATTAGTCACTTCCCAATTTTATGAGTCACTTCCCAATCCAAGTGTTCTAAGACTCGGTTTTTAATTCGGGAAACTTTCTAAGTTTAGTTTTTGGTCCAAGTTACTAACTAAGTCACCTAAACCCATTTTTGTTACCATTTTCCAAAATAGTAAGTTTTTAGAAACCGAGCCGTTTTTGTTGACTTGGTCAAACCTACTCGGTTTGACCCGAAACTTTTACCCAACCCATATATCAGTTTATAGAGTCCATAAAATTTATCGGTTCATGTCGGAGTTCAACAAAAGTGTCTGTTTTACAAAAGTTCCAAAACAGCCCCTAAGTTAAGTTTTCGGTTTTTGTCGGTTTGTTTTGCCATAGGATCTCTACCATTTCTAGTCCACATCAAGTCTCACAAATATTAACAACTGATCATCATGGTTTCTAGTCTAACATATAACTTTTACAACAACTATAGTATCCATTTACATAGGTAATTAATTTTGCTAAGGAACCGAACTCGGTTTTCGAATGTGCAGACCAGACTCAAAGATGGGTTTATTCATAAAAATCCGTACAAATCTAGAACAAGTATAAAACACGAAAGTTGTAGATCTTCAATACGCAACTTTTAAAAAAATTCATTGTCTAACTCTTCCTAGAACTCGAGATATGACCATTTTAGTGAACTGTGTTTTTCTGGACAGATTTATGCATGTTGGTGTTTGCTATATAAAAAATGATTTTTAGCAAGAGTTTTGGACATATTCAAGTTAGATGAACTATATAACATGTAAATAACATAGAGAAGAGTAGAACTGAGTTTCCTTAAAAAGATTTTGATAAAGATGATGGTGCTTGTGCTCTTGAGCTAATTATTATTACCAAAAGTTAAGAAATTAATTGGTGGTTTATGGTGGTGATTGGAGGTCTTGTGGTGGTGATATTTTCTGAGATAATCTCAGATTATTTGAGAAAGAAATAGAGAGTTGAGAGCAATTGGTGAAGTGAGTTGAGTGTGGAATGAGAAATGGTTTGATAAGAAAGGTTTGCATGTAGTTTGTATGGGGGAATCAAAATGATCATGTGAGGGCACATGGGGGGAAAGGTGCCAGCTTATAGGGGCCCCATGGGGGCTGGGTTTTGTCCAATTTAATTCCCCAAGGTTGTGTTAAGTCTCGTGTTCCTTTACCCAATCGTTTCGTTGTCCGTTTAAGTGTTAAACGTTTAATGTGCGTGTCTTAAATGATGATTTAAATTTCAATATTTTCACATGAAAAAATTATTTTTGATACTTAAATATACTTATAAAAATATTCCGTTAATTTACCGGTCTCGATTTGCGTGTCCGTTTTACGGAAGTTTAATTGCGTAACGTTTTAATTAGACGCTTTTCGTTATCATTTTAAAATACGATATTCTAAATGAAAGTTTTACTTGATATAATATATTTTTAAATTTATAAAATATATTTTGGCTCACGTTAGGTCTTCGGATGCGTTTCAGGCGTTTTCGTCGCGTTTGTGTTACTTTATACGATATTAATGATTCGTTAAATATTATCACCATAATATTTGCGAGTTTTTGAGTTTATTTAATAATTTTATATTATTTAATATTTTGTTCACCAACGTCCGTATCTATACTGTGTCGGACTCCGTCCGGTTGTTTTGCACAATATCGTCAAATTGCGTAAGCGTAATTATAACCAATTATGTAAGCGTAATATAAATCAATTATGGGGGTGTATATTCACATAAATATACAAATAGTTACAAGTATTTAGCCTAATACTAAACTAAACACACGTAATTTGGGTTTCTAGCAGGTCAATCAGTAACCCTAAATCGTCGGGTGTCACACCAATGTATCTGGGGTTTAGTTTTCCGCATTTAACAAAACGAATGACACCTTTCCAAGGTGAAACTTTGAGTAGTACTCGATCCCCAACCTGGAATTCGAGTGGTTTGCGTCTCATGTCAGCGTAACTTTTCTGACGATCACGTGCGGCTTTGAGTTTGCTTTGAATCTCGAAGATTTTCTCGGTTGTTTCGTGAATGAGTTCAGGACCAGTGAGTTGACTGTCTCACACTTCGGTCCAACAAATAGGTGATCGGCACTTATGACCGTACAATGCCTCGAAAGGTGCAGCCTTAATGCTGGAGTGATAACTGTTGTTGTACGAAAACTCGCACAACGGTAGATGTTTTTCCCAATTCACACCGAAATCAACTACGCAGGCTCGTAGCATATCTTCTAGTGTTTGAATCGTTCGTTCACTTTGCTATTCGGTTTGAGGGTGGTATGCGGTACTCATATCAAGACGGGTACCCAACAATTTCTGGAGTGGTTGCCAAAAGTGAGATGTGAATCGACTATCCCTATCTGAAATAATCGAGATTGGAACACTGTGCCGAGAAACAACTTCTCGGATGTAGATTCGTGTGAGGCGTTCCATTTTATCGGTCTCCTTGATCGCAAGGAAATGAACAGACTTTGTAAGACGATCCACGATCACCCAAATGGTATCGCAACCGCTCGATGACTTGGGTAGTTTGGTTATGAAATCCATGGCGATTTATTCCCATTTCCATTCAGTAATTTCGGGTTATTGGAGTAAACCAGAAGATTTCTGTTACTCAGCTTTGACTTTCGAGCAAGTAAGACACTTTCTGACGTATGTGGCGATTTCAGCTTTCATATTCGGCCACCAATAAAATTCCTTGATGTCGTGATACATTTTGTCGGATCCAGGATGGATAGAATATTTGGACTTGTGAGCTTTATCCATCACTAAGTCTCGTAGGTTCCCAAAACTAGGCAACCAGATTCAGTTAGAGAGGTACCTAACTCCGTTAGGTTTGATTTTGAATTGTTTATCCATGCCTCGCAAGGCTTCGTTTTTGACGTTATCGGGTCTTAGAGCTTCGAGTTGAGCAGCGAGAATCAGAATGTTTAGATCATTGTGAATTGTCATTCTGAGGGCTCGGACTCGAATGGGTTTCGTTCATTCTTTTCGACTGAGGGCATCAGCAACAACATTTGCCTTACCCGGATGGTATTTGAACTCGCAGTCGTCGTCGGTAAGCTACTCGACCCACCAACGTTGACTCATGTTGAGATCCTTCTGATCGAATATGTGTTGGAGACTTTTATGATTGGTAAAGATGGTGCACTTAGTGCCGTAGAGATAATGTGTCCAGATTTTGAGAGCAAAAACGACAGCTCCAAGCTCAAGATCGTGGGTGGTGTAGTTCTTTTCATGAATTTTCAGCTGTCGAGAAGCGTAGGCAATGACTTTGTCCCGTTGCATCAATACGCAACCAAGACTTTGATGAGAAGCATCGCAGTATACCACAAAGTCATCGGTGCCTTCGGGTAAGGATAGAATAGGAGCACTGCAAAGCTTTTGCTTCAGAAGTTGAAATGCTGACTCTTGTTTATCAGTCCAATCGAACTTTTTGTCTTTCTGAGTCAGAGTCGTGAGTGGTTGGGCTATTTTCGAGAATTTGGCATATAACTTGGAGAATTGAACGGATTGTATCAAGGAATTGAACGGATTGTATAACTCCTCGTGTCTGAGTAGTTCTAGGATGGTTTTGAGGTGTTGCACGTGTTCTTGTTCGCTTCGCGAGTATATGAGAATGTCGTCGATGAAGACAATGACAAACTTATCGAGGTAAGGTTTACACACCCGATTCATAAGATCCATTAATACAGCTGGTGCGTTTGTTAAATCGAAGGGCATCACCAGAAATTCATAATGCCCGTAGCGAGTTCGGAAAGCAGTTTTCGGGATATCGGTGTCGCAAACTCGGAGTTGATGATAACCTGACCGAAGATCGATATTTGAATAAAAACTCGACCCTTGAAGCTGGTCAATCAGGTCATCGAAGCGAGGGAGTGGATATCAGTTCTTGACGGTCAACTTGTTCAACTCTCGGTAATCGATACACATTCTGAAAGAACCGTCTTTGTTTTTCACAAATAAGACCGGAGCTCCCCAACGCGAAGAACTTGGTCTGATGAATCCCCTATCCAGGAGTTCCCATAACTGGGTAGACAGCTCCTGAAGTTCGGAAGGGGCTAAGCGGTATGGTGCTCGGGCCACAGGTGCAACACCTGGCACGAGGTCGATTGAGAACTTAACCTGTCTTGGTGGTGGTAGACCAGGCACTTCTTCGGGAAAGACTTTTGGAAAGTCTCGAATTATGGGCACATCCTTAAGTCACTTCTCCTCCGACTTTTTCTCCGTGATGTGTGCAAGGATTGCCGGATACCCTTTTATCAGAAATTTTCGGGTTTTCAGACAAGAGATGATGTTTAGTCTCGTCCTATCGGTCTCCCCCTGTATGATCAAAGTTCTACCGGCGACGAGAGGGATGCGAACGATCTTATCGTAGCAAACAATTTCGGCTCGGTGTCTCGACAACCAGTCCATTCCTATGATGACGTCGAAACTTCCGATTTCAATGGGCATAAGATCGATTGAAAAGGTTTCGTTGACTAAGCTTAAAGTGCAATTAGGTATCACACTATCGGTTTCTATGAGTTTACCGTTTGCTAGTTCTACAGTGTACTTAGCATCTAGAGCAACATGGGTGATGTCAAGAAATGGATAAAATTCATCAGAAATAAAGCTTCTATCAGCACCGGTATCAAATAGAACAGAAGCAGTTAAGTTGTTGAGGAGGAACATACCCGAGACCACATTAGGGTCTTTGCGGGCCTCCCCAGAGTTGAGTACGAATGCTCTACCTCTAGCGTTGTTGTTGTTGTTGTTGTTGTTGCCCTTGTTCTTCAGTTTTGGACACTCATTCCTGAAGTGTCTAGTGTCTCCACATTCATAACAGGCCCTAGGTTGTTTGGTGTTGTTGTTGGAGGTCTTGTTGTTGGATTTAGGAGTTTGGCAATCTTTAGTCAAATGCACGTACCTCCTGCAGTTATTGCAAGGGGTATTGCATTGACCCTCGTGGTGGCGTTTACACTTGGAACAATAGGGTTTGCTCCCAGTATACCCACGTTTGGGTTCAGTGTTGGAGGTATAAGCTTGGATGGAATTGGGTTTCCTGTTGGGTTGGTCGTGGTATTTAGAGGATTTGTGTTTGTTGCTGGAAGGGGTGGTGGATGTCTCACGGATAACAATCATTGCCATGAGCTAGTGTGCAAGCCGGATTTCACTTTGGATGGTAGTTGGTTTGGATGAGACGACCTTTCCCTGGATGTTTTCTGGGAGGCCACGGATGTATCTCTTGATGCATTTTTCGTCCGTGTCTACCAAGCACAGACATAGGAGTGCGAGTTGCTGGAATTTGGTGGTGTAACCAGCGATATCATTGCTTGAACAGTCAAGTGCCATAATTCTTCCTCCAATCGATGGACTTCTTCGATAGGGAAATACTCATCCTTCAACATTTTCTTCAGATCTACCCAGGGCAATTGATTATCTGACACCCGTCAATTTAGGTTTACTTTTAAACTTAACTGAAACCCTAATTACGTGTATTTAGATGTGATTTAGGCTAAATACTTGTAATTACTTGTAACTATTTGTATATTATTGTGAATATACACCTACGTAATTGTTTTATATTACGCCTACGTAATTAGTTGTAATTACGGGAAACAACCGGACGGAGTCCGACAGACTATACGACATTGGTGAAAAACTTTCTATAAATAACTTTAATCTACTTTTAGAAGTTATTTATCACATATTATTATTTTGAAATAATTATACATGAAAAACTTAGACGTTTTGTATAAAACGTAACAAACGCGGTGAAAACGCGCAAACTGAACCCAACAACCAAACGAAACCCTAATTAATATTTTGACAACTCAAATTTAAGTATTTTAATAATACTTCAATGAAAAATAATCCCAATTATATCGTAAATTAAAACGATGAAAGAAAACGTTACGCGAGTTAACCGAATAGCGAGACGAACGAGTAAACGACCACAGAACGCAACACAATCTGGAAGTTTAAATTGAAAACATTTTCAGCCCTTGTGGGGCCCCCTAAAACTGACCACCCCTCCCCTCTACCACTCCCCCTTCATGAAATTTCCACTCATTATCTCTTACACCCACCTCCATTCATCCTCCATGCAAGACTTACAATCCCCTCACTTCACTCAACATTTTCTCTCAACTTTTTCCTTAACACTCTCTCAAAAATCTGGAGAGAACTCAGCCTTAAACACCACCCTTCCACCACCATAATCCACCACTAAGCCACCATCAACCACCACCTAAAATCGTCACCATTTTTCAAGGTTTTTCAAGAAGATTCAAGCTCACAAGTTCCTCATCACTTTGTTGTCATTATTTCTTCATTTCCATCATTGTGAGAACTTTTCCAACACCTATTTATGCTTATTAACATAATATTAAGTTCACTCAACAAGTATTATAACAAAACTTTACTCAAAACCATTTCTCTTAACTTGTAATTAACAAAAAGTAAGATATACTTTCTGTCCAGAAAGATATGTCTACTTCCATGATTTTTAGAAAAATCATATCTCCATGAAAATGGATGTTTTTATAGTCAAAACTTAAGTTCAAGAAGTAAGTTTTCCAAACCCAAAAACCTCATATTTTTCTGAGCTCGTTTAGTATTTTTAATAATTTATAAAAAAACACATATACAATCTGTTCCAAATCCAGAAACTTTACTCTTAGTATTTTGGTCATATCTTGAGTTCTAGGAAGAGTTAGACAACGAATATTTTTTTAAAAGTTGCGTATTGAAAATTGATACAACTTTATGTTGACCACTTTTACTTATTCCTTGTATATTTTTCTCAGAAACGTTGATAGCATGCATGTGTTCAAATCTGAACTTAGAATGGAAATGTAATTTTTAAAAAATACTTAGACTATTCTATAATGCATGAAAAAATTACTGGAAGTAAATAAAATATAAGGGAACAATTAGTAATTTTGTTGGGACTTTTACGGACTGTAGATTTTTATAAAAATCCAACAATGAGATGTATTTTCTGGAAAACATAAAGTGTGGGCTGGTTTTGGTAAAACTTGAAAACCGACACTTGCGGACTTGCTATTTAGGAAAAAAAAAGTTAACTTTTTGTGACTTATGAACATATTTAAGGGTTTGGGAAAAGATTCGGGTCAAAGCGAGTAGGTTTGACCAAGTCAACAAAAACGGGACTCGACTTCTAAAAAAAAACCCGACAAACTAACTATTTTTGAAAAATGGTAACAAAAATGGGTTTGGGTGACTTAGTTGGTAACTTTGACCCACTTTTACTAGGTTTGACCACCTTTGGCCAGTTTGACCAGGTTTGACCACCTTTGACCAGGTTTGACCACCTTTGACCAACTTTGGCCAACGAGTTGACCAACTTTGACCTACGGTTTAAGGTTTTTATGAACTAAATAATCTGTTGCGATACACGATATGTACTAATGAATAGTATACAACAAAATAAACTTAATAATAAAATCTTAATGAATTATTATTACAAAATTTCACCAACTGTTCGTACACGCTTTTAACAACTTAATTGAACATATTAGTTAAGTGAACAAGCTTTAGGTGGACATAAACCCCCCACCTACCCGATTGGCTTAAGTGAACATTAACCCCCACTTATACAATCGCTATAGATGGTCTTTTGAGATATCTACTTATACACAACCTTATATGTTTAGGACATTAGAAGGTTGCACTTTGGGACACCTTGCTTGCTTATTTGATTATTTGCTCGTTAATTGCTTAACTCAGGTGAGTTTCTTAGCCCCTTTTTACCGTTTTATATCCAGGGGTGAGAATACATACAAGTGCTTTTACACAACTATTTTTATGAACACAAGTACAACAAATAACGCTATACGGATTGCATGAGTTAACACACTAATCCATTTAAAGTCCTCACACATCATAGCTTCGTTAAATTGGACTAAGCGCGAGTATTAGTAAATAGATCTATTTGGGACTGACAATCCCCGTCCGGGTTAGTCGCGTTAACCTATCAAACGGACGTATTAATATTTGTACACACGAGTGTATCGGATTAGACACTTGCAGGGGCACCAACGATCTTGTACTCGAAAGAGGCACGACACATATTGTTAAGTTTCGGACTATGTCATGGCAATAGTATACATATTTGATTGATTTCAAACATTAGTAAATCTTGTGTTTCATACCTATATCTTGATAACTGTTTAGCAACCTATGAACTCACCAGCTTTATGTTGACCCTTTTAGTATGTATTCTCAGGTTTACAGACGCAGTAGGACTACCCACAGGAATCAAGACAGTAGGATGCTTTTGGATAGCTTAGTTCGAGTCGCATTGTTTTCAAACATCAAGGAATTTGAATTGCATTTATTATATTACTAGTTATAATTATGTAATTCTACTTTTATTATGCGAACTCCAAATACTTTTGCAAACTTTTGAATTATTGTAATGTAACTATTTTCAAACGTCTCATATAGAGGTCGTTTGCTTTAATCTTGGTGTTATGATATTTGATTTGGTCGGCGCCCCCATGACACCTCCTATTTCCGCTACCACATGTCTTGGGGGTGCGACAGATTAGCGGTCTCGATTCCCTCGGCACTAGTATAGGTATTCTACCAAGTAAGGACACCTTCCTGAAAAGTGTAGGCAACAAACTTGACTTTGCTGTCTTCGGCGCAATTGCATAGGCTAAAGACAGATTTCATACGTTCCATCCACCGGATCAAACCAATGGCACCTTCTGTGCCCTTTAAATACAATGGTTTGCAACTGAGAAAATCCTTGTAAGAACAAGGTTTGATGACAGGAGTATTGTCAGCAGTGTCATCACTTCTTCTAGAGGTTGGTGGTGATTCTCGAGTAGCCAGAGCTTCGACCACAGCTCGGGAAACGAGAGCAGCAATTTCAGCATCGCTGTAACTTTTCTTCTTTGGTGGCATAATTCTTCAAGAAAGAAACAAGAGGTACATGAGAGATTGCACCAGAATTGATAATTGAGGTAGATGTATATAAAAGTGGTAATATACACATCACAATGTAAAGACCAATAAAAGTGGTAAGCAGCAGAGTTGGATTAGTGGTTGAGTCCCTTGCCTCTGAACAAGAGGTCAGGGGTTCGAATCCCATCCCCTGCAAAACGTCGGAGGTCCTTTCTACCTTAGGTAGAACTCTAACCAGCCTCTCTACCTTAGGGTAGGGGTAAGGCTGTCTACATCGATACCTCCCCCATACACTGTCCTAGATGGTATTGGGCCCTAACCCGCAGAAGGCGGTATGGTATGTTACTTTTAATGTAAATACCAATAATGTCGAATGATGGAGAGAAATTGTCAATTGATATTACAGAGTTAAACGATTACAGACAATTTCGAGTTACGAGTTTCAAAAGTTACAGACTTAGGTAGTTTGCAAAAGATGCCAGGAATTGTTACATCCGGTCGAATTACATAGATCCTACGGAAGTACAATAGATTACTAGATATTTACTACACTAATATTGGTGTAGATTGAGTTGTGGAAGCAGTGAGGAGAGATGGTCCACAGACTCTGCAAGTCTGCTAATCATTCTGAGAGCATCCTCGGATTCCCGCAGGCGCATCTCACATTCTTGCAACCTTGATTGTAAAACGGAGATCTCCTTTCAGTTACTGATTACTTGGTTATGAACGATCTCCATGGTTTGTGTGGTATTTTCCATTTGATCGTGAGTTCTGGTCAAGGTTTCAGAGATGTCCTCTTGACCTATGTATAACTGGGCGATACCGTCTTGAGTTTGCTCCATCCAGTTAGAGCAAATATTGCGTTGTTTGATTTCCATGTTGTGTAGCCTACTTTCGTGGCGGTGCACTCGAGCATCTAACACAGGGACAGTGAAGTGTGCCGGTTCTTGGGTATAGGGAGAGACTTCCATGCTGGAAAACCCTCCATTAGTTGCGGGGATTTGGATTCTTTCCTCGTCCCTCTAAGTGTCGAGTCGGTCTGATAACCATCGCCATTGGCTCGTTGTTGTTTGCCTTTGAGGCTGGTTATTGAGTTGGTTTTGAGTGGGATATGGGCTAGCTCGAGGCAACCCAGTGTTCCTCCTAGCTACCCTTGAGTTTCGTGATCCATATGGATGAGAGCGAGACGAATTGGGTGGTGTATTTGCCATTTCTGAGACGAAACGTATAAAGAATGAGGCCTATATTCGTATATATAATATAGCCTAAAATTTGTAAAGAGGTCTATCTATGTGTGTGTGCATATATATATATATATATATATATATATCACATAATAGCCTATTGAGTGTCTATCACAGACATGTTTGAGTCCCGGTTCTCTCGAGGTCAGAGTCAACTAGCGTATCCTGTTCAGTCATGACTCTTTTCAGCTCTCACGTCATATTCTTTTAATTATACATAGTTGATCAGGCTATGTTAAATTAAACCAATACATTGTAGTCACTGAACCTAATCATACTTAATGAGGAATACTGCCTACTGGTCATAGTCTAGGCCCACTAAATGCAACATAGTTCACTATAACCTTAGGCTCTGATACCAATCTGTCGCACCCTCAAATTAGGGTTGCGGAAGCGAATCGGGTCGGGGCGCGACTAATCAATAATCACAGCACAAAGATATAGTGAATGACTCTATATGCGTCGTTTTACAACTTGTATTGATAAAATCAAAGTTTACATGAAAATATAGTTTACATTAGCTCAGTTTGAAATTGAGAGATTTACATACATAATTAAATTATACAAAATATAATAATGCAGCTAAATCTATGAATGTTTGCATGCTGATACGAGCTAATGATTCTTGATTTGGGTAGTCCAATCTACTGTTCTGTACCTGTGATACATGCTAAAATGGGTCAGCAAAATGCTGGTGAGTTCACAAGTTTGTATGTCAACACATATTGTATGAACCGCAAGATTTAATTAAATTTAAATTGCAATTAAGAAAAATAAAAGTTTTACAGCCATGAGCACATAATCTGAGCTTAACTCGAGGTGTCAGGATCACATTTAAGGTATCCTGATCGAGGTGCCTCCCACGAGTTCCTAATCTACACTCGTCTGAACAAATATTAGTACATCCGTTTACCCAGTTAGTGCATGCTAACCCGGACGAGGAGGGTCAATCCTATATGGTACCATATACTAATATTCACGCTACAACGTATTCCCAAACTATGCTGAGGAGGGCTTTGAAAGATTAGTGAGATAACTCATGTAGTAATTCTTTGTTTTCGTACTTGCGCTCATATAGTTAAAATAAAATGAGCAATTATATCACACCCCTAAGTAAAACAGTAAAATAGGGGCTATGAGACTCACCTGAGTCTTGAGAGTTTAACTTAATAAACTTGAGTTGATTATCCGAAATGAGTTGTCCGAAGATTGGTGTAACACCCCCAAATTATATGTTTAGCGGAAGCAACTTTGGGGTGCTACTAATCAAATATCAACAACACAAGGATAAAGCAAACGACATCTATATGCAACGTTTTAAAAATAGTTACAATTCATAGATACAGAGTTTGAAAACATAGTGTTTTCGGTTACAAAATGTAGTTCCCTAGAGTCCACGCGTGTAGCGGGGGATTCTATTACATAATCATAATGTACAAAAGATAATGCTAAGAATCTCCGTCATATGCAATGTAGAAATCATGCGACTCTAGCTAGTGTCCAGGGGTAATCCTACTCCATCTGTGTACCTGAGATACAAAGCTAAAAAGGTCAACCAAAAAGGTTGGTGAATCTTACAGGTTTAGTAATAAGTAATTATTATGAACCACAGTATGTACCAGTATTACTATCAGTAAAATGAGTAAATTAGTAAATCATCACAAGTGCCATGAGCTCACAAGTTGAAGCTTAACTGTGTAGTGTGAATGGTACAGTTAAGTACAGCATCACGTACCCCCGTGAGTGCTATCCGAACACTCATATATAACAAGTATCAAACGCCTGTTTCTACGGAAGAGTTCGTGGTAGCGCTACTACCCCGGGCGGGGATTGTCAGTCCCGAATGGATCTATCCTACTAATACTCGCGCTTAATGCTATAACTAACAACTTATGATAGGAGGTTTTCATTGGATAAACAGTAACTCATGCGTTGTATGTAAAAGCAATGAAATCAGTATAGTACATCGTGTTCATACGTAAAACAGTTGCTAAGTATCTCACCCCAAAGTATAAAAACAGTAAAATGGGGCTGTAAGACTCACCTGAGCCCAGCGAGTAAGTAGGCGAAATCAAGTAAGTAAAGTGGTCGTAAGTCCGTGTATCGGTTCTCAGAACCCTGCAACCTTCTGACGTCCGGAACGCACAAGGTTGTAAGTACATAAGTAAATAAGTTGGTGTCCTGAAAGGTCACCCATGCCAGTTGTCCACTCAACTAGAAAACGTCCAAGTGTTTGTTCGTAATCAATTAGGGCCCGTTGGTGATGGGGTCTAATAATAATTTATGTATTATCATTGTGTTGTATTTTGTTATGTCGGTTCTTTGTAAAATGTATCTGTAAGTCTGTCATTCATATTGCGTCGTGAGGGTGTTGTCCGAATGCGAGTTCGGACAACACTTTCACTGTTTTATTCCTACTACATCGTTTACTAAAAGTCGCATCTGTAGTTTAAACAAAATCAGGAAACTTTTACCCAGTTTGGCTGCGGACTAAAAGTGTTGTGAACTGAGTTCGCGGTGCGAACTGAGTTTCGCTCGCAAGGCAGTTGGCTGCGAACTAAATTCGGTTCGCAGCGTAAGGTTCGGTTCGTAAAACTCAACTCGCAGGTCGGTTCGCAGGTCAATTCGGTTCGCAGGTCGATTCGCAAAAAAATCTCAGCTCGCAAGTCGAGTTCGACTCGCTAAAACTCGACTCGCAGTTACGGGTTGCGAACTGAGTTGGATCTCAATTCGCAGATCGAGTTGTTCGTGATTTTTTGTATGGGTTTCAATTTTTAAAGCGTTTTCCATGGGATTTTGGACATAATCTTGTTGTGTGAACATTCTAGCGTGTAAATAATAGTTTTACAAGTAATTTAAAAGGGCTTTCAAGTATTCTTACCAAGAAATCGAAAATGGAGGAGATGGGGGAGATGAAGATGAAGTTCTTGATACTCCTTGCTTCCTTTTGATGATGATGGCCGATTTAATGGTGGTGGTGTTGTTGATTTCCTTAGTTTTTAGAGAGAGAGAGGTACGAAAGTGAGTAGAGAGAGAGAGATGAGAGGATTTTTGGTGGAAGTTGTGGGTGTGAAATGAGGTGAGTGAAGGAGGAGAAAGGAAGAAAAGGGAAAGGGGTTGTTGTGTTGCATACCGGTCGTTGAGATTTCTAATGGTGACGTGACACAACAGTGGGTTTTTAATTTATAAGGCTGGGGCCTAGGGTTACTTATTATGCTAGCACAAGACAAGTATGACCTAGGATCGTTCTTCAAAGCGCGACAAATTGAAACTAGGGGGTTTAGAAGCCTTTATATGTTCAGCTGGGGTTGAAAGAGTTGGTTTTGGTTTTGGGTTTTCTTATCCTAATTTAAACTAGACTGAATTAAAAGGTGGAGGTTACTTCGGGCGTTCAGCAATTAAAGCAATTGTCTACTATAATGTGGTTTAGAAGTGGTTAAATATGGAAAGTTCTAATGAGGATAAGTTCGTAAGTTGATGTGAGCTATTCTACAATCCTTCTATCGAGCTGACGCGGAGGTGTCCACAATCAGGCAAATAGAATGTCACGGGGATTGCACAATATATTAAAGTGTACACCGATAGTTCTCTCAAATGTATACCCACACTATCCAACAGTTAACCTCGAATCCTATTCCCCAATCTCGATCGTCAGAGATGCCCAAATCATGGCATAGTTTGTTGAATAAACAATCTTATGAACGAGGGTTATCCTCACCAGAATAGGTTGGGCTAACTGGTCTAGACGGCCGGATAACATGTCATCACTTATTCGTACGAGTTATCATCATTACTCAGGGATGCAACAAAACAGGGATGATTTGTGTTACAAATGGAGACCTAGGTAATACGTTTGCTATTCGATTCATAATACAACTACCTTCGGTCGTTCTGACTTCCATACATTTGTACTCCGCTGTAAGCGTTTCCAGTACTATATCAAAGAACAGTCGAATAGGGGCCGTCATATTACTTCACGATGATTAGTGCCGTTTAAAATTTACTATTATGATGTTCCTAAGGCAACAATCAAACAAGAACATGCAATAAGACGATCAAGGTGACAGTTTAATTTAAGCATACAAAAGTATTATCTAAGTTGAGGATATTCCGAAAGTTGTCTCAAAAATATCGTCTATATGAATTTAATCTTAATCTACCTCTACTCCCATGTTCCGTGTCTCTTGGATCCTATTTTGGTCTAGAGAACACCGGCCATGCCGAGCTTAATGATTCAATCTAACATAGTATAACTAAGTGACCTGTATCCTATGAGTTAGCTACATTCATTTTTGGATAAAGTTTTAGTCATAACATGAGTTGGGCAGATAAACGATAAAGATTTAATTCCTATATCCATTTGTAATATAAACCATCCGCAATCTCACAACATACCACCTAATCACATATTTGATACTTTCTAAACGACTATCATAACAGACAATTGAGTTATTTAGCTAATCATGGCAATTCTAGCATACATATTTAAATTTATTAAAGAAAGGACAAACATATTAAATATGAAAGATAGATTAACACCTGGAAAGAAGTACAATAACTCGTAGCTAAAATATGCGTCCCGGAGCACCTCCGTACAAATCCTCCCTGGCTAGTTAATTAGCTAGCCTAATTAACTAGGAAGAATAAAAGAAAATACAAGTAGATGTAACCAAATGTGTTGGTATTTTTAAGTGTGTTGAGATGTGTTGGTGTGTCTTTCAAATGAGCCCCATGCCTCCTGTTTATAGAGAAGTTTTGGTGCATATTAGAAAATGGAAGCACACATTAGCAAAAGGTGGAAAAGGTAGTGGCACCAAGTACGAAAAGGTGAAAAAGGTAGTGGCACCAGGTACGAAAAGCATGTAAAGGTCTAGCACCGGGTATGAAAAAGGACAAAAAAGTGCAATCCGTGCGAGTGGGTGGCAGCCGGCGGCGGCCTACTGGCAGCCGACGATGGCCAGGTGGTGGCCGGCGGCGGCTGGCTGCCACCTGCACCGGTTTGCTGCTCGTTGCTTCGTTTCTCGATTCGTGCGTGTTTTCTTCGTTATGCATCCGTTTGCGTTGATTCTTTTTGCGTTGGATTCATAATTCAAAAACGAAGCTTTTGATGAAAAGAAATCCCAAAAATATGTCTCTGAACTCTAGATGTGGTGTACGAATCATTTGGATCTTCCAGAGTACGTAGAATCTTCATTCTTCGTCCGTTTTTGTTGATTCTTCTTCTGTTGGATTCGTAATTTGAAAACGAACATCTTGGTTCAAATAGATGTTGGTGATGGGCTCTTTTATCTTGAAATCTCGTTTAGATGTCTGGAATCTTCAAACGTGTGGGGAATCTTCGTTTTTCGGCCGTTTTGCTTGATTTTGCTCGTGCAACCTTGTTTTGATCTTCTTAGTATTTTATCAATGATTTTTTCATTATTTGAGTCCAAATGCTAAGTATTGCTCCAGAATGAGAGAGATATCGGTGGTAAAAACGTGACTTTTTACGCGATATCAGGGGTCTCGGGTCGGGTCCGCGGGTTTGAGCCGACCCGCTTACGGGTTTAGGCTTGTGGATTCGTTTCTTAAATTTGCGTTGCGTTTGTTAGTCGTCTAAAGGTCATTTCGCGTTATGTGTTAAAGTATATCCGAATATTTTTAACTGAAGTATTTTATCGAAATACTTAATAATGGGTTATAAAAATATGATTTGATTTATTTTCCTTTGTTGGGCGGGTTTCGCGTGCTTTCGTTGCGTTTAGAGCATTTTAGAAAAATACGGGATATGTGTAATGTATTTTCTCAATATATTAATGCAAATAATGTTTGTTTGAATAATTCCACATTATTTAAAAGGTTTTGTCACCAACGTCCAAGTTAACTCGTGTCGGACTCATTCCAGTTAAATCGCACTATTTAAACCAAATCGCGTACGGATATATATATATATATATATATATATATATATATATATAAATCTCATTATATACACAAATAGGGTCTGTAATTAGTCCTATTACATACCAACCACAGATAGCTACACGTAATTAGGCATAACTAATCATCCTAATTAGGCAGGTGTTACAACTGGTAACCTGAGGGTGTCCAAGACATGCGATGGTTATAAATGTGCGCATGTATCTATAAAGACTACCTTTGTAGTTGTTCGTTCTACTAGAATGTCCAAATTACTACGATTTGGTTGATTTGATTATGTTTTGAAAATATGTACGGCCCGTTGGTGATTGTTTGCAATAATAATCTCATTATTATTATTATGATTTTGAAGTGTTAAGTTATACAAGTTTGACACTTAAACAAATGATTTGTAAACTTTCTGTTTTTAGCGACACTGGGCTAGTGTCGCAGGCCGTGACTGCGACATTGATCATGGCGTCGCTAAGTGCGACATCCGCAATTTGATGCGACATTAAGTGTTGTGTCGCTATATGCGACGTTGTTGGTTCTTGCGACGTAAGAGTCTGTGTTGCTTAGTTAATCGAAAAGAGAATATGAGTTTTAGGTTTAAGATCACACGATAAGTCCGTTCATAAAGTTTCCATTTTTATAACGTCGATCCATAATACAACTACCTTCGGTCGTCTACCGACTTCCACACGTATGTACTTTGCTTAAAAGCATTTCCAGCACTATACAAAGTAAACAGTTGAATAGGGGCCATCATATTATTTCACGACGTATTTAAAGTCATCCCATAATTATATGTGCTAACTACATCACAACAAATACAATAGTAATCTACTCGCAAATTATGACACAAACTAATTCTAGCATAATTAAAGCATACATATTTAATTAAGATAGAATAGGAAAGAAAGAACCCGGATTAGAATGCGAGAAGGAATAGGCTTGAATTAATAAGCGTAATTCCAAGCGTACACCCAAGATTACAAGATGTTCCTTGCTTTCGTTCTACTCTAAACAAGCTTCCTAACTAGCTAATAGAATGAGAAAGTAATATCACTAATACATATGGTGTGTAAAGTGTGTTTTTGGTGTTTCTAAGGTGTGTTTTGAAATGAAGCCTCATGCCTCCTATTTATAGGATAAATCCGGCTCATGTTAGCATCTTGAGGAGCACTTTAGCAAAAGGTGGAAAAGGTGGTGCACCGGGTACGTACAATCATGCAAAGGTGTGGTATCGGGTACGTACAATCACGTAAAGGTGTGGCACCGGGTACACGAAAGGACCAAAAAGAGGAAACGATACGGGGGAGGGGGGCCGGCCACCATGGTGGCTGGCGGCGGCATGGTGGTGGCCGGCAGCGGTTGGCTGCCACCCGCCCCGGTTCGCCGTCTTTTGCTTCATTTCTTAATCCGTGCGTATTTTCTTGGTTATGCGTCCGTGTTCATCGATTCTTTTTTCGTTGGATTCATTTTTCAAAAACAAAGACTTTGATGAAAAGTAATCCCAAAATTTAGCTTCCTATTTTCATATATTACATACGAATCATTTTAATCTTCCAGCGGGCGTAGAATCTTCATTCTTTATCTGTTTTTGTTGATTCTTCTTTTGTTAGACTCGTATTTTGAAAACGAATATCTTGGATAAGATGGATGTTGATAATGGGCACTTTAGTCTTTAAATCTTGTTTTGATGCCTTGAATTTTCAATCGTGCGTGGAATCTTCGTTTTTCATCTGTTTTGCTTGATTTTTATCGTGCAACCTTGTTTTGACCTCCTTGGCAGATTCTCATTGATTTGAGTGTTATTTGAGTTCAAATGCCAAGAATCATTCCAGAATGAGAGAGATATTGGTAGTAAAAACATGACTTTTTACGCGATATCAATTATCCCACACTTAGAACTTTGCTTGTCCTCAAGCAAACTCGTTTCAACATGGTTAAAGATAAGCAGTTAATGAAATATTTTGAGGCGGAACTTTTTACTAATGGGGGTGTTTTGGAAAAATGAAATATTTGTTCTTTGAAAAATAAGGTTTTGTAATCTCTGGGAGCATGCTTTTGATCTTTGATCTTGGGTACATGACTAGGCGATCCTCTCAAGGTGGTCACTCCAATCACTCAAAGTGTTTAGGGTTTCCTATTCTAGTATTACCAATCACTCTGAACGCCAGTCATGTATCGTTTATCGTCATAGGCTTGATCGAGGATCAAATCGTTACCTTTTTAGTGAGTGCGAAGACGATCTACTCACAATCATTCTAAGGGAGGTGATGTAGGCCTTTTGGGGTGAAGTGTTGGTGATGTGAGAGGGGGTTTTATTGGTTTTTCATTGGTCTCTTTTTAGTGAAGTTTGGAATTTTTGGGAGGGTTGACGCCCTTTTCTTTTGGTGTTTGCAGAAGGAGTCTTTTTTCTCCAATTGAGTTTCTTTTCTTCGAATTTTTTTTCTTAGGCATTTTTTTTCTTTGATGTCATATCCTTGTAGCTTCTTTTCTTTCATCTTTGGGACTTACTATGAAGTTTGAGAAGGTAAGGATAACGTGTTTATGGATGGGTTTAAGAATGAAGTGATTTGATCTCCTCATTACTCACCAATCCGGATTTGAAATGCATCACAGGAGCAAGTTCTGATTCTAAACGCATACATCGGCATATTCAAGAATCGAAAAAGTGAAGCATTAAAAATGAATGCTTTATATGGCTCAAGATACCTCACGAATCGAAAGTTGGTTTGTTGTGTGCCTAGTCATGCGATGCTCTTTATGGGATTACTAAACTAATTTTTCAAAGGAATTCATATTTCATTTTCCTTCTTCCCCAAACTAAATCATTCTTCGTCTAAAATTTTTTCATTTTCAACATATTTTTAACTCAATTTTGATTATTATTTTTTTCGAGTTACTTTTTGGAGAAGGATGGTCTAAAGAGCAACGATTTTAGAATCAAGCATATACCATTATCCATTTCACAGTAGTGCAACTACTGCTATTACACACTTAAAGGAACATCGTCCTCGATGTTATTCTAAGCTCTTTCCGGGGTGAAAATCCCACACTTAGGAGTTGAAACATCTAAGACATATTCTTTTAGCGGTGTATGTTGGGTTTGAATCCCACACTTAGGATTTGAAACATCTAAGACATATTCTTTTAGTGATAAGCATAATGAATATGGTATATTTATAACGAGTGAAAGAGACGGTATAGAAGTACTCCCCGGTAGTTGCAGTATTCCTTTGCTTGCATCTGTCGGACTTCATCTTCATAGGTGCATTCTTGATCAAGTCTTCTTGTGATTGGTCTCGTAGGTGTGAACACGTCGGATATACAATTCTTCGGGTGTTGATACTTTCTTGCAGGCTGGGACATGTATGATCCGTGTGTGAAAGATAGTCGGAGATTTCATCACTTCTTGGAAAGTAAAATTTGCAGAAATTTTAAAAACACGGGTTGCCTCCCGAGAAGCTCTCTTTTAAAGTCGAGAGCTCGACTTAGTCCTTTCTTCTTCAGATGATGTTGGATGTGTCCCTAGTGCTGGAGTGGTCACTGTGGATTCTAGGTAGGGTGTATCTTGGAGGAAAGTATTGGAGGAATTGCTCTGTCATGTTGGCAATAAGAGTTGGTGGGTTGGTGGATTCCATTCTGAAGCTTTTGAAGTAGTCAGTGGCCAATCTGTCGAGGATTTCCATCCCGTAGCTGATGTATCTAACTGACCGTGTAACTAGTCCGTTAGGGTCAATTCTGGTGCAGGTGTAAGTTTGGACAACCTCACGCTGGGGGTGGTTTCGACCTATCGAGATGATTAAATCCATAAACTCAGTTCTTACTTCTTCAAAGTCACTAGCCAAAGGATCTCCTCCAAAGGATCTTGTTGCTTGGCATACTTGTCTGATGATTTGGTGTTGTTCACGGTTGAAGGGAAAATCCGAGTCTGTGAAGATGTAGATTAACTTGCTGAATATTTCACGATATCCATTTCAGTAAACGTCAAGTTCTACGTCTTCTTCTTGGTATATTCCGCGCAGTCGAGTCGTCACATAGGTTGCTAGGTTGATTTGCAACATGTGTGGAATGAATCTTGGTACCTCACGAGTTTCTTCTTCATATGCTGACTCGTTCAGCTCATCAATTATTAGTTCAACGTGATGACCAATGGTGGAGTGAATGACGATCCTGTAATTTTCCGAGGCTGTGAGATGTTCTCCAGTTTCGATGAGATCTAGAAGGGTTCTAAGATCTCCCACCATTCTGATGTCAGCATAATTTCGTGGGTTTCCAGTAGCTCTTTCAAGATTGGTTCTCATTGATGCAAGTATAGCCTTCTGACTAGAAGAGTAGGGAAAAGCAGATCCGGCCAAGGCATAATACACTTTTTGGTATATTTGCCTTTGGTTGTTGTAGAACTCGACCTCTCCCATCGGGTAGTGGGGTCTTTCTGGCTGTTGAGCTTCTCTGGTGATTTGTGCTTGAAGGGAATCGGAGATTCTTAAATATATCTTCGAAGAGCGCGGGGTTCTGGTTCTCCATAATTGACGAGGTATGAATCGTATTCTCGTTTGATTTCCCTTATCAGGTGCCTTTGAGCGGTGTTGTAGTCATTGGTTGATTCTTTGATAGCTTCTACTATGACGCGAACATCGTCATTTTCATCAATCAAGTCAATCATCTTTTGGTGTGTATCTATGAGAGGGATTGCCAATATCTCGGTTGTGGTGATGGGAGAATTTGCTGGAGCGGGGGGAATAGAGCGTTCATCGCAAGAAATGTTGACATATCCATCATCACATTCGCTATTATATTCAGAATCCTTATCACGTGAGTCTGGGAATTGGTGGAATTCTTCATCTGAGGGGGCGTTATTGAAAGGTTGGGAACTGTCGACTTCGATGGTCCTAACTTACGTGGTTGTGTCTTGAAGGTCTCCTTCATAAAAGCCACCTTTTTCCCTTGCCTTATATGCAGCAATTTTCTGATAGAGTGTAGTATATAAGTTTGGGTGCTTTGATGATCGGAGTTCTTCTTCAAACGTATCTATATCTCGGAGTCGGGTACGGGTGAAAGGTTTCGATGGGTCGAGATAAGAGTCAAGAATGTTTCCCATTCTTCTTATATGAGTGAACTTTAGTTCTTGACGGAGGGTTTCATAATCAACGGATTCTTCTGATGAAGAGTGATCTTCGCAGTTTTGTATCCTCTTGACTTCAGCCATTTCTGGTGATTCAACATGATCTTCATCGTCCTCCATTTCTTCGTTCATTTCTTCCTCTTCCTCAGTTTCTTCTTCTTCCTCTTCCTCAGGTTCTTCGTCTTCAGATTCAACTTCTTCCTCTGCTTCTTGAAATTCTTCTTCCTCTTCTGGTTCATATTCAGAATCAGAGATAAAAATTGTCGATCGGGTGAAAGGTTGTTCTTCTTCGCGCTCTGATTCATCATTATAGGTAATTCAGCCTGTTGATATAGCGCAACATTCTTCTTGTTCCGGGGTACATTCTAGTTGGTCGATCTTGTAAGTGATGCTCTCACCGTGTGAGCGTAGGACAATCGTGTGGTTGTACACATCGATCACTGCTCGGGCTGTGTTCATGAATGGTCTTCCAAGGATAATCGGGATATTTATGTCTTCGTGGTTGTCCATTACCACGAAATCCATAGGAAAGAAGAATTTGTCAACTTGAACTAGGACATTCTCAGCTATTCCTTTTGGGTATCTAGCGGATTGGTCAGCTAGCTGGACGGTCATCTTAGTAGGTTTCAAGTTTTAAAGCTCTAGCCTCTTAAACAGTGAGTAGGGCATGAGGTTAATGCTAGCTCCTAGGTCGGCTAAGGCGCTTATTTCTCCTGATTGGTAAATAGAACAAGGGAGTGTAAATTTTCCGGTGTCTCCTAATTTTTCGGGAAGGCTGTTCTTAAGTTGGGCTGAGGTTTCAGAACTAAGGGGAATGTTGTTTACTTCGGGCAGTTTATCCTTAGTGGATAGCAGTTTTCTGATGTACTTATTACGACCGAAAACTCTAGACATGGTATCAAGTAATTTTCCGTCTAACTTAAAAGATGATAATTTTTTAGGTTGGACCTTAAGTCTAGCGGGGTAGCGGATTCTAACCTCCTTGTTCATGGTCGGAGTGGTTTCCACAGCTGGTGTCTTGACCGTTTTTTCTTCCTTTACTGGGACAGCAGCAGGTGGTGGAGTGGCTGCTTCCTTGGTGGTGGTAACTTGCTTTGCCTCCTCAACATGTGGGTTGTGAACCGTGTTGCTAGGTAAACTTCCTCCGGGTCTGTTCTCAAGACGTTGTGCCAATTGTCCAATTTGAGCTTCCAAGTTCTTCAATATGGCCAATTGATTTCTCATGAAGAGATCGGCTTGGTCTTTCCTAGCAGATGTCTTTTGGTTGAGTATGTGTTAGCCTTGCATGAATTGGGTAAAGGCGTCTTCTGAACTTGAAGCTGGGTGATGCGTGTGAAAGCGCGTCTTGTTTTATAATTTATAAATGGAAATACCTAATTAATACTCTTCACACAACCAGGCAAGAATACCCGATCGGAATAGTATAGCTATGGTAAGTCCAGGTCGATCACAAGGAACACAGGAATGGTGGTTTATTTATATAAATAGAAAATAATAATTAACTAATAAAACAGTTTAAAGGGGGACGTTTTAGTTCCGTGCGAACATTTAATATTGAAATAATAATAAAACAATATAAATACTTAAATTAAAATAACAAATAGGAAACAATAGGAAGGAACAAGTAATTGTGTAAATAACTCTACTCAGATTCATATATTCCAATTCATTGCACGTTAATTGTTTAATTGTGATTTCTTTTATATTAACTTAATTACTAATCAAAGTATTCAAGTTAAATGTAAATTAGCGAACGGTTCGGGTCTAACTAATTTCTATAACCTAGGGTCCCACATTAAACATCGATCCGACGTCGCAAGAATGTGATTCTATTGTGTGTTTTTCCCTAGATTATGCTTTAAGTGTTCATGATTAATTATGATTGATCCTAGCGGTATGACTCAACAATACCTACTAATTATTACTTATTAGCTTATTCATTTTAGATTACTTAGTTATTATTCTCTTAACCTGCCAAACTCAATATATTCAGCAATGATCAAAACCTAAATTCTAATCATCAATAATCAATAATACCACAGGAAATCAATCTCAATGATACAATCAATCACGTTAACTAATAACTAATAACCACCAATAAATAAGGATCTACGGATAACATAACTATCTTCAGTTAAACAACATAATAAACGTACAATATAATCAGTCAATAATCATTATCCAAGTTTCATTACTACACAAATACTAAATAATTCAACTCATATTCAAATAAGCATAAACCAGATCATTCAATATCAAAAACAACTTGTAATCGAATTAAACGAAGTAAATGCAAACCGAAAGACGAATCACTTGAAACTAATATGAATAATCTTCAACCATAGTTTCTCGTGCTTCCCGATTGCTCCTAAAAGTCGAAACCAGTCGCCTGGAGTCGAATAGAATAAACCCTAGCCGAATCTCTATTTTTAGGGTTAAAATCGCGTTTTATAGTTTTCTGGAAAATTGATCCATACGGCGTATGGATTTCCATACGGCGTATGGATGAAAAATAAGCCCGGCCCAGCATCGCGTGACTTGGGCCTCCACCGCCTCATTCCATACGGCATATGGATTTCCATACGGCGTATGGAATGAATTTCCAGACTTCTTCAGCATTCGATCATCTTTTACTCCGCTCCAATCTTTTCTTGTCCATTTTTATTCTTTTAGCAATTTTTGTTCCAAATAAGCTCCGTTCCTTTCTGATCCAAGCTCCGATTTAACTCCTAAATGCAAATATGAACGAAATAAGTATATTTTATCAAGTAAATACAACAAAAGTATACAAAAACCAGGGAATATTATTATATAAAAGTAGTACTATTTGATGATATCAAATATCCCCACACTTAAGTTCTGCTTGTCCTCAAGTAGAATACATTTTCATCATAAAACTTGATAAGCATCAAACTAATATTTAAGAATCAGAATACCTAAATTAAAATCTGTTTCATAAATTTAAAACTTTAAACAGTTTAATTAACATGGATAACTATAATGTACAAATAAAAATTATTGTTATTAGTGCAACATATAGTCCATGAATGATTACTAATATATTTGTCCACTTTAAACAATCTATACTCATATCTCTGAATACACCTTTATTGTTAATATGTATATTACTTATGATTTACACATATGATATACTCTTAAACTTAATCATGCAATTTACTTCTATATTCCAAATAAATATATGAAATCCATTTTTAAGAATCAAGACATTGGTGACAGGTCTGCATTTTCATGCAACAGAGCGACATAACTTGATTCAGGTAAAGCAATTTTTAAATCAAACCAGCGGTGACAGGTCTATACCTTAGTATACAAAGCAACATAATTTGATTATTTTAACTTGAAAATTTTTCTTTCTTTTGCTTTATTTAAAAATACTAATTAGAGACCAGGTCTGTACTTACGTACAACAGAGGAAACAATTAGTAGACCCCCAAATGTTTTCATTTAAGTATAAAGACATATAAAATTATTGCATGATAAATCTAAGAATTAAGACTTTTATGTCATACATCGTAATATGTAACATAAAATAATATACAAGTTATTTATTAATTTCTTAAAATTCAGAAATACTCATATAGATTGCCTATTAGTACATCATTTCATGTAACTATATATCACTCATTATTAAGTTTCTTACATTATATGTACAAAACAGTTAATCCATATTAAAGTCTAAACTTTTAAATATAAAATAAAACTTTTAACAAAAAGTATTCTAACTAATAAATACCTAGTTTTTAACTCAAAAATTTTAAATTTTATGAAAATTTAACAAAATTATAATATAAGGACAAGTAAACAAAAAATTTCTTTTCTACCGACCCTTTCCCCACACTTAAATTATACAATGTCCTCATTGTATATAAACAAGTAAAAATGAAAGTGAGAAAAGGAAGAAAAGAAATTAGAACGAAAAACTCCCTTGAATATGGCGTGATTATCTTGATCTGGTTTGGCGTAATGGGTCATCTTCCGATCCTTATTCAAAAATATACAACAGCACACAATTTCGTAGTTAATCACGATTGCAATTAGCATATGCAATAAGCCTTTAAACCCCTCGGTATCCCAAGTGAACGAGTTATAGTCTCGTGAGGGTTTTCATGGGACACACCCACAAAGTTCATTTATTTTATTTTTCAAAAATTCCAATTTCAACTGAAATGGTTGCCAACTTCAAAAAGTAGCAAAGAACATTAAACGTACCAGATAATAAAAATAAAAAATTTAGTAATAAAAATAAAATACAAAAAATAAAATGAAAAATAAAAATAATGTACAAGCACGAGTTGCCTCCCGAGAAGCGCTTGTTTTTGTTCGAGTCACTAGCTTGACTCCAACCTTACTTACCTAAAAATCTGGTGACTTTCCCCACACTTAAAAGTAAGCATGGATGGTAATATCTAAAAATTATCCAAAAATGTAAATTTAATAAAATTAAAGAAAATAGATACTTATCGTTTATCGCAGGCATTTGTCCAGTCCGTGATGCTCCATGATTTTCCAAAAATTGTGAGAAACTTTCCTTCCGATTGAATTGCCAAAAAGGATCTTCATACTGATAAAACAATGAACTTGTGCTTATAGATACTTCAACCGCTGGTTGTGTTGACTCAACCACCATTTGAAATTCAACTGGTTCGGTTGCTATCTCATTACTGCAAGTTTTGTTTTCGATTTCATCTCCAATCCTTACCATTGCTTGATCATTATTTTCCTGGTGATTCACCTCCGGGTGTGATGACTGAGTTTCACTAATAGCTAGATCCATAATGGCTATTAATTCTTCTTCAGTCATAACCCCATCTTGGTTTCTTAATTCAAAGATTTCCTCTTCATTACAATCAAGTAGCGAGAGTATTTCCTCATCAGAATCATAGTGGTCAAATCTTGGCAAAGGCAACCAATCTACCTCCATATCTTCTTCCTGTTCAATTTCACTAAAAATTTCGTTAGAAAATAAGGAGTCAGAGGATTGAGAATATTTATCTGTTTGAACCATCTCCTCAAGTTGTTGAATGGAATCTCCTTGACTGTGATCAATAGTCTTAGTTTCTTCCATTTTTTCGCTTGAAGTCTCCATAGATTGCGTAACTTTCACAATCACTGGACGAGATAAACTTTTAACAGTATCTTTCTTAAGCATTGGAAAGATTGATCCTTCAATTTCATTGTACTTTCTATTCAAAGCAGCTGGATAAGGAGGCGGAGGTGTGTACTTTTTAACAATTTCTTCCGTTAAGGCCTTTGGGTAAGAAGGTGAAGGCTTATATTTTTTTAAATTTGGTTTTGCCTTATATTCTCCATCTTTTGGTTTGTCAATGTTTTCCACCTTGTCGCTTTTCATATCCTTCACAATTATATATTTATTCCAATATGCTATCATCTCATCTAAAGATCGTTTCATATCCTCTTTACTCATAATGGAAATGTTTCTCGAGTTTTGAAAATTCTCAGGGACAGTATTCATGTTTTGATACATACCTGTCAAAATAAAAGAAAAAGATTAGGAAAGAAAATAAAATATGAAAGTGCCCCTTGTCGTGGACCTAGATGTCAATTGACAGCAATAGTAAGGCGGAATCAAACAATTGCTTGTATGGCTAACAAAACACAAACCGAACACAAGGAATTCAATAATGTAAACTTGTATATTAGCTTGTATATCTGTTTGGGAACGATTACAAGTTGGTTTAGTCGACAAATGGTGCTAGGGTTTCGTCAACCCTAGCCGAAAACCCGTAGGTTTGTATTTATACTAAAAAGTCAGCCGACATGCGTCACTTGTGGAAGTGTCGCATGTGGCCGCCTTCATGCGTCACTTACCTAAGTGTCGCTATGCGTCACTCAGGCAAGTGTCGCCTAAACTAAAACACGAGTGTCGCACTATACAAAAACTATATTTCTATTAAGTAACTAACGACACTTATTACAACTCGATAGACCAACTGACAGACACCTAATATGCATCAACAAACTCCCCCGTGTCTTCAGCTTGGTCTTCAAAAATCTTCAAGTCTTCACTTCCAGCCAGCTGGAAATACACCACCAGCGTGTACTCCATTGGCGACGCAGATATCCACGATCTTCTGAAATTTTAACGCTTCAGCTCTATCTTTCGTCTTGAACTCAATTCTGTTTTCATGTAACCTTTTCATATCTTGAGCAGAAAGATTGATCAAACTTAATGGGTCAAAAACACAAAACATTTTCCTCTTAAGACCCCATAACGACCTCTTCGTAGGCTGAACAGCATCCCAAGCTGTTTTCTCGTTATTTCCCTTATCTGCATTAGAAGACTCCGGGTCTGTAGCTGGTTCTGAATTTGGAATAAAAACTATCACAGCTTCACCCGTAATATCATCATATTCCCAATACACCAACCTATTCAAAAAGTCTAACGGAATGATCTCCAAAGGTATCTTCTGTAGACACTTTGCTGGTGGATAGATCATCTTCACAATAGGTTGTCGGGTAACCGGATCTAGCTTCTTCTTAAACTTGTACCTCATACCCAACGTCGGCTTTATCAAGTTATACTTTTTACTATTAATCTCACGACGTATGATCACCTGAAAGAAATCTACTCTTGAATCTCGCGACCGGTTGATCAAGGGTATCTGAGCTAACCTTTGAAGCTCACACTTCGGCAGAGTACTTATTTTATAAAACTTCATATTGAAGTACTGAATGCCGTCACTTCTCTTTATCATAAAAACCGAGTTGTTCTCATCAAATTTCCAACTCTTAATCAATCCCGTGTAATCAGTTCTAACTTTGTAGCATTTACACGTAACCGGTACCTCGATAATCGGTTTAAGCACAATATCCGGTTTTGTTGTAGAAGTTGATGGCTCGTTCGTCTCTTTTTCCGATTCATCTTCAGACGAGTCCAATTCTATAATGGGAGCATCATCATAACATTCATCACTGTGCAATTGCTCCCCCTCAACTTCAATATCCTCATTTTCCTCAAAAAAGTAATCCTCTGCTACAGGATCATCCATCACCTCTTCCTCAGGCATCGTGTTATTATCATTCATCAAGTTTTGCAAATATGTGAGATCTACGAATGAATAATCAACCGCAATAGGTCTTGCCTGACCTTGAACCTCAACAAAATAATCCAAACTGATATTTTCATTCATAGTGGAAGAAGGTTGTACATTTTCAGGTTCAGGGGAAGGAGTTACATTTGTTTCTATTTCCCTAGGATTATCCTCCCCCGAAACAAGTGTGACTGACTCCAATTCTAACAACCTAGAAGACATAGTCGTTATCTGTTGCTGAAGAGAGTCCACTGTAGCAGCTTTAATCTCTAAATCTTTAATCTGTGAAGCTTGAGCTGCAATGATCGCCTGTTGATCATCAAAACGCTTTGATAAAAGCTCCAGTTGAGCTAAAACCTGCTGAATAGAAGCAGTAGCAGGCGGAGGAGAAGTTTGTTGAGTTGGCTCCTCAAGAATAATCGAAGTCCGCTGGCATCGACGTAGAGGTAAATCGGCATAAGATGGCGACGACCCAGCAGGACGCTTACCAGGATTCCTCGGGATATGAACCCAACCAGCAGAAATCCGGCGCAGAATACGCTTAAAGCGTTGGGGATCAGCTAGTTGAATCCCATCAAAAGCAGATTGTGGTCGCACATCACCCTCAAAATCAGGAGGAGTGGGCCCACCATCATCGGAATCGTCATCGACCCGGTCGACACGATCAATATCATCGAGGTCCTGAGCAATGTCAGTGTCGACCAAGTCATCCTCATTGACCGGAGGGATGACATTATCTTCAAAACCATTATCAATCGGCGCAACATAGTTCTCGTTGACTATGTGCCCGAATAACTCTCGGTCAGCCAAAATTTGTTCACCTTTTGGTGCCAGCTTACAGTCATTAAAGACTCGTAAAAGCATCGGTGTTGGCACCAAAAGAGAACGCTGGTCAGGTGCGATATCCAAGTTCAGATCATTTAACAATAACTGGACAAAACGAGGATACTGCAACCATTTGTCCTTCCCAGCCCTGATGTTTTCCACCATATTCCCAAAAATATAGCCACTAAAGTTATAGGGCTTATTATACACTAGGGCTAACATAAGTGACAAAGTCAAATGACTTGCCGCATCATACCCCCCTTTCCTCGGCGATAAACATACAATGATAATGTGGCAGAGATACCTCAAAACGCGGCACAGAAACTGCTTGCGAAAATCCGACAGCTGATTAGCTGGATAACCCATTCTCTGAAGACCCCCGTAGATGAATGTAGTTGGGAAGATAGTGGGCATCGTAGAGTTATCGTTGAACTGTAAAACCCGTCTAATCGAGTTCTCGGTGATCTCGATTTCCTCACCGAACATGTTTGAAACAATCCTCGGTACGTCACCTTGAACTCTGATCACCGCATGATCATAAAATTCCTCAATTTGGTTCATATAAACCGGAGTCGATGCGGTGATGGCGTAATAAATCCTTGATCGGCGGAGAAACTCAATCATAGGCCGGAAGGGAGCCGAGTTGGCGTGTGTTGACTCCAAGAACGCCGTTATATTGTGACGTGTGTTCGTGCGGCGGTAATAATTTTGTAACTCAGCCATCTGTAAGCTAAAATACAAAGAAAAATAAACGAAAGCGTTATCGAGTTAGCCCGAACATAGAAGGGTTAGAAAACGAATTTTTATTTTAGGCGTCACTTATGGTAAGTGACGCATGGCCACTACCGTCACTTAGTGAGTGTCGTATTGCACAGTTATAAAAATTAAAATCAAATTATAGCGTCACTGATTGGAAGTGACGCTATCAAGCGTCACTGATGTAAGTGACGTTTGTATTTGGTGAATTAATTTATACGACACTTGCGAAGTGACGGGTGAAGAACATGCGACAGTTATCATAGTGACGGTATCCTAAAAGAGTCACTTAAGAAGTGACGGTATAAGTGACGTTTAGAAATAAGCGTCACTTAGACAGTCACTTGGGGTAGTGACGCATGTAAAGGCGTCACTAGGAAGAGTGACGGTCTGAACAAGTAAAGCAGTTATATGCGTCACTACACGAGTCACTTAAGAAGTGACGCAAAATCAAGCGTCACTTATTAAGTGACGGTATGGGTTTCAAAATTACCAAGTAGCGTCACTTGAGGTAAGTGACGCACGAAGTGACGCAACGATGAAGATCATCGTGTCACTGTTCATGCCCAGATTTCAAAATTAGGGGTTTTCAAAATCAAGTGAACCGGAGTGTGCGCAAGGTAGAAACGAGTATAACACACCCTTTATTACATGAAATCATTATCTAAACATGCATTAAATTAAGCGAATTCAAATTACCCAAAAACCCGTAACCCTAAGTATAAATTACAGCATGAATATCAAACGAAAAAGGTTAAGGTTAGTACCAAATAGTTCGTATGAATGAGTAGAACAAGAATATAGGACTGGAAAGCGATGAAAAACCACAGAACGCTCGAATCGATCGACGAAAAACGCACAGAAGTAAGTGACGCAGAGACAGTTTGAGTGTCGGTGTGTCAGTGCAAGTGACGCTATAGTAATTTGAAAAGTGGTGAGGTTGAGTGTCGTGGGGAAGGAGTATTTATACACCGACCCTAGTATGCGTCACTCAACCCGGCACTTATAGCGAAGCTTACCCCGGCACTTACTGCGTCACTAAAGTGAGTGACGCAATATCGTATGCGTCACTGGTAGCGTCACTTATGAAAGTGACGCTCAGTTCAATTTTAGTGAAAAAATTGCGATTTTATCGATTTTTCGCGTTGTGATTTCGGTACTCAAAAATGTAACTGTGACTTGGATAATAACTAAAATTACACTAACTTAGAGAAAATAAGAATGTAAATTTATAACTAAAATTACACTAACTTAGAGAAAATAAGAATGTAAATTTATAACTAAAATTACACTAACACATTCTTTTTGGTGACGGAGTTGATATAGTCTGAGTAGGGATCATATCGGAATAACATGCATTTATTAGGAACAGTAAGTGGTATTTCGATCATCAGTATATTTGTCCTCTTTAAATTTACTTGACATACTAAAAGCACTTTTTATAAAAATTATTTCAAAACGAGTATTAGTATGTTTATCCACTTAAACATGTTATACTCACATCTAGGAAGTATTTTATTATTATTGGTATGTGCATTTCGCTGTAGTTTCCACCATAGATATACATCTTAACTTAAGACATAGACCATGCTTCCATTTACAGATAGAGTATAAGAAAATCAATTTTAAGAATCAAGTCAGCGGTGACAGGTCTGTACTTACGAACAACAAAGCGACATAGCTTGATTCAGGTTTAAGCAAAACCAGACTTGGTCAAACCATTTTGGCGACCTTGTAAGGTATCTTATTTTGAAAGACTTTGCAAGTACTTTGACTTGTGTTTGCTTAAATTTAAAGTATATATTAATAGAGACCAGGTCTATACTTACGTATAACAGAGGAAACTATCAATATATACCCCCAAATGATATCAAATAAACATCTTTCACGAAAGCATGTCTAGTATTAGTAAGAAATTAAGACTTTTGTCATACATCTAATTGGTGTTATACCACTTGAAATAGACAGTTAATGATTAAGCTTCTTAAGACTTCTCAAAGAGTTTGCATACCATGCCTACTAATACATCGTATGATGAAGACAATGTTTATAAAAACTGTTTTCAATACGTCAGATAAATCTACTGACACATCCAAGATAAACCTTAAATTTCCATTTTTTATGCATGTCACCCAATGTACTATCATATCCCAAGTTGTTTACAGACACAACTTCAACGTCTATTTTAAAATGTAGCAACCTTGCATTTCTTTAATACTAGAAAGTATAAAGAGTGACAGTTGCTCTGATACCAGTTGAAAGTGCCCCTTGTCGTGGACCTAGATGTCAATTGACAGCAATAGTAAGGCGGAATCAAACAATTGCTTGTATGGCTAACAAAACACAAACCGAACACAAGGAATTCAATAATGTAAACTTGTATATTAGCTTGTATATCTGTTTGGAAACGATTACAAGTTGGTTTAGTCGACAAATGGTGCTAGGGTTTCGTCAACCCTAGCCGAAAACCCGTAACCGACATGCGTCACTTGTGGAAGTGTCGCATGTGGCCGCCTTCATGCGTCACTTACCTAAGTGTCGCTATGCGTCACTCAGGCAAGTGTCGCCTAAACTAAAACACGAGTGTCGCACTATACAAAAACTATATTTCTATTAAGTAACTAACGACACTTATTACAACTCGATAGACCAACTGACAGACACCTAATATGCATCAACAAAATAAACTAAAAACTAACTAAAAAAAATTCCAATTTAAATAATAAACGCAACCGTCCCATGTAGAACAAAAGTCCAACCGGTTAAGTGTTCCCCGACAGCGGCGCCAAAAACTTGATGCGTGTGAAAGCGCGTCTTGTTTTATAATTTATAAATGGAAATACCTAATTAATACTCTTCACACAACCAGGCAAGATTACCCGATCGGAATAGTATAGCTATGGTAAGTCCAGGTCGATCACAAGGAACACAGGAATGGTGGTTTATTTATATAAATAGGAAATAATAATTAACTAATAAAACAGTAAAAAGGGGGACGTTTTAGTTCCGTGCGAATATTTAACATTGAAATAATAATAAAACAATATAAATACTTAAATTAAAATAACAAATAGGAAACAATAGGAAGGAACAAGTAATTGTGTAAATAACTCTACTCAGATTCATATATTCCAATTCATTGCACGTTAATTGTTTAATTGTTATTTCTTTTATATTAACTTAATTACTAATCAAAGTATTCAAGTTAAATGTAAATTAGCGAACGGTTCGGGTCTAACTAATTTCTATAACCTAGGGTCCCACATTAAACATAGATCCGACGTCGCAAGAATGTGATTCTATTGCGTGCTTTTCCCTAGATTATGCTTTAAGTGCTCACGATTAATTATGATTGATCCTAGCGGTATGACTCAACAATACCTACTAATAATTACTTATTAGCTTATTCATTTTAGATTACTTAGTTATTATTCTCTTAACCTGCCAAACTCAATAGATTCAGCAATGATCAAAACCTAAATTCTAATCATCAATAATCAATAATACCACAGGAAATCAATCTCAATGATACAATCAATCACGTTAACTAATAACTAATAACCACCAATAAATAAGGATCTACGGATAACATAACTATCTTCAGTTAAACAACATAATAAACGTGCAATATAATCAGTCAATAATCATTATCCAAGTTTCATTACTACACAAATACTAAATAATTCAACTCATATTCAAATAAGCATAAACCAGATCATTCAATATCAAAAACAACTTGTAATCGAATTAAACGAAGTAAATGCAAACCGAAAGACGAATCACTTGAAACTAATATGAATAATCTTCAACCATAGTTTCTCGTGCTTCCCGATTGCTCCTAAAAGTCGAAACCAGTCGCCTGGAGTCGAATAGAATAAACCCTAGCCGAATCTCTATTTTTAGGGTTAAAATCGCGTTTTATAGTTTTCTGGAAAATTGATCCATACGGCGTATGGATTTCCATACGGCGTATGGATGAAAAATAAGCCCGGCCCAGCATCGCGTGACTTGGGCCTCCACCGCCTCATTCCATACGGCGTATGGATTTCCATACGGCGTATGGAATGAATTTCCAGACTTCTTCAGCATTCGATCATCTTTTACTCCGCTCCAATCTTTTCTTGTCCATTTTTATTCTTTTAGCAATTTTTCTTCCAAATAAGCTCGTTTTCCATTCCTTTCTGATCCAAGCTTCGATTTAACTCCTAAATGCAAATATGAACGAAATAAGTATATTTTATCAAGTAAATACAACAAAAGTATACAAAAACTAGTGAATATTATTATATAAAATTTGTACTATTTGATGATATCACTGGGGCATTTGTCTTGTTAGGTTGTTCAGTGGTTTGGTTTGTGTCTGGGTCCAGGAAGTGCGAGGGGTTGGTTGTAGGTAAGTTGTTGTTGTGGGTAAGGTGGGTATCTAGGTGGGTATCGGGGTTGGAAAGGTTGGTTGTTTCTTTGTGAGAATGGAGGTCCTCTAGGTTGGTTGTTGTTTTGGTTGAAACCGGGTGGAGAATTTTGTGGTCGAGCGGGATAATGAGCATAGTAAACGGTGCCGTCTGTCTCTTCATATTTAACTTGATATTCACCGGGTGGTTGCGAGTTGGTGCAGTTTTGACAGGCTTGCACTTGGTGTACTTGGTGTTGTTGTTTTTTAAGTTCTCTGAACTGTTTGACAAGTGTGTCCATCTTCTCTGTTAATACCTTGATTGCTTCGACTGGAATTGGATTTGATGCAGCGAGAGGTGCTGAAGATGTCGAGTGATCTCCAGAGTTCCAATCATGGTGATGCATTGTCATATTTTCTATAAGGTCCCATCCTTCTTCATCTGTCTTTGTCATAAAGCTTTCTTATGCGGCAGCGTCGAGGGTGGTTCGGTGGTTAGGGTCTAAACCATTATAGAAGGTATACAATTGTGCAGATTTATCGAGTCGGTGATTAGTGCATTTCTTCAGTGCTCCTTTGAATCGTTCCCATGCGGTGTATAATGACTCATCAAAAGCTTGGTGGAAGTTCATGATGTCATTTTGGAGTTTGGTTTGTTTAGAGGGCAGAAAGTACTTGGTTAGAAACTTTGTCGCCATTACCGTCCACGAAGGGATAGAGCCGGTTTCTAAACCTTCAAACCATGTTTGCGCATGATGTGTAAGCGAATAAGGGAAAAGATACAAGCGGATTGTATCTTGGCTAACTCCATTTTGTTTGTAGGAGTTTGAAAGAGATATGAACTTGTCGATGTGAGAGTTTGGATCATCACTTGGTAATCCATGAAATTGACAGTGGTTTTGGATTAGTTGGATGATGTGGTGCTTAAGCTCGAATGATTGTCTTGGGGTTTCTGGGTAGAGAATTAGGCCTCCTCTTCCTTCAATAGAGGGCTTACTGTTGTCAGCAAGAGTGATGCGATCAGCCATTGCTTGTCTAATTGCAGATTGCTTCTTTTCTCGTCGAATAGTAAGTTCTGGATCAGGAAAGTTAAAAAGCGGTGCAGATCTAGGGGAACAGGTCATATACTAACTAAAAACAGACAATAAAGAAAAAATATATATATATATATATATACATATTTATAAGGTTTTATCCTAAGGGTATACTAGAAAACAGGATTGGTTGGGCCTCTGTATCAGACAGTTAGTCTCCTCGGCAGCGGCGCTAAAAACTTGATGGTCGTCCGACCGTCACAAACGCGAATGATCACAACGCCAATCGATGGGTGTTTTAAATTTATATTTGATGGGGTCTAAGTATAACTTACTAATACTGAACCAAGGGCTAGTAGATGGTAAGTATGACCTAGAGTCGTTCTTAAAGAGAAACTGAATTGAAACGGAGGTGATCTAATCAATTTACTTTCTAGTTCAGGTTTTTAAAAGAGTGCGTTTAGGGTTTGGTTCAGTTAACTAAGTAAAGTAAATAAAGAGAATAAAATGTAATAATAAATCAGATAATAGAAAGTAGTATTTGTTGTGAGTTCATTAGCTAATAATATGGGATGATGACTTTCATGGGAAAAATGATTAACTAAATTAGAATTATTTGCAAGATTCTATAAGTTATGGTATAACCAATAGATTCCCTATTAGTCGGTTATCAACTAATATGTCACGAGGAACTAAGGTGTCATAATTCTGGTCAGACAGATGATGCTCAACTCTCCACACTCTCCTGTGAGGGAGTCAGTGGCCCATATTATTGAACGCATTTGCTCGTAGGCGAAGGAATAGAGTAGCAGGTCCATAATACGTCTAGCCGTTCTTAATACAATAAAGATTATGAGTCTTGTAAACAACTAACTTGGGGTTTATGTTCGGACTTGTTTACCAATTCCTATTAGTAAAACTTAAGAGTGATAAGTGAGGGAAAACGTTTAGGTTTCTTGCATATCTTTCTTTAGGGTTTTACCGGTTAGGGAAGAGTATCAGTTTAGATTGGATTTTAAACTTGTCTTTCTTGATATAATTAACAAATCCCTAGGTTTTCGTAAATGGTTATTTAGCCTATAGCCTACCTACTCTAATCTAATCTAAACTAATCTAATTAAAATGCTGACGGCTTTTTGTAGAAAGTTAAACCCAGACCATGTCAGAAAATGCTATGGTAGTTTACAATGTATTTAACCGTTTACCGATGTTTCCGTTTTGAATTTTATTGCTTCGTAATGTTTACATGATAATTACATTGTGATTGGAAGTGTACTATACTCATGGTAATTTCGCATAATCACATTGCTTTTTATGATGCTTGCATGACGTTACAATTAAACCATAGTTTTGACGCAAATAATTATTGACCAAGTATTAAGGTTCGCGACTCCTCTTTACAAGGTTACAATAACGTTTGTTAATCGAAAGGCGAATGTGAGTTTTAGGTTTAAGATCACACGATAAGTTCATTCATAAAGTTTCCATTTTTATAACGTCGATCCATAATACAACTACATTCGGTCGTTTACTGGCTTCCACACGTATGTACTTTGCTTAAAAGCATTTCCAGCACTATACCAAGTAAACAGTTGAATAGAGGCCGTCATATTATTTCACGACGTATTTAAAGTCATCCCATAATTATATGTGCTAACTACATCACAACAAATACAATAGTAATCTACTCGCTAATCATGGCACAAACTAATTCTAGTATAATTAAAGCATACATATTTAATTAAGATAGAATAGGAAAGAAAGAACCCGGATTAGAATGCGAGAAGGAATAGACTTGAATTAATAAGCGTAATTGCAAGCGTACACCCAAGATTACAAGATGTTCCTTGCTTTTGTTCTACTCTAAACAAGCTTCCTAACTAGCCTAATGGAATGAGAAAGTAAGAAAGTAATATCATTAATACATATGGTGTGTAAAGTGTGTTTTTGGTGTTTCTAAGGTGTGTTTTGAAATGAAGCCTCATGCCTCCTATTTATAGGAGAAATCCGGCTCATGTTAGCATCTTGAGGAGCACTTTAGCAAAAGGTGGAAAAGGTGGTGCACCTGGTACGTACAATCGCGCAAAGGTGTGGCACCGGGTACGTACAATCGCGTAAAGGTGTGGCACCGGGTACACGAAAAGACCAAAAAGCGAAAAAGAGATGGGGAAGGGGTGGCCGGCGCCGCCACCATGGTGTCCTGCGGCGGCATGGGGGTGCCCGGCGGCGGCTGGCTGCCACCCGCCCCGGTTCGCCGTCTTTTGCTTCGTTTCTTAATTTGCACGTGTTTTCTTCGTTATGCGTTCGTTTTTGTTGATTCTTTTTTTATTGGATTCGTTTTTCAAAAACGAATACTTTGATGAAAAGTAATCCCAAAATTGAGCTTCCTATCTTCAGATATTACGTACGAATCATTTGAATCTTTCGGCGGGCGTATAATCTTCATTCTTTATCCGTTTTTGTTGATTCTTCTTTTGTTAGACTCGTCTTTTGAAAATGAACATCTTAGATAAGATGGATGTTGATGATGGACACTTTAGTCTTTAAATCTTGTTTTGATGCCTTGAATCTTCAATCGTGCGATCTTCGTTTTTCATCCGTTTTGCTTGATTTTTATCGTGCAACCTTGTTTTGACCTCCTTGGCAGATTCTTATTGATTTAACTGTTATTTGAGTTCAAATGCCAAGAATCATTCCAGAATGAGAGAGATATCGGTAGTAAAAACGTGACTTTTTACGCGATATCACTCTACATTAATTATTCTTTGATCAGACTCCATTGAAGCAAAAATAAAGAATTTGATACGTTTTTATGTTTTTGACTAAATGAGTAAAAAATGGAGATTAATTTTCAAAAGTGTCTACACAATAATGTTACTTTTAATTTTGGAATTTTAATTAATTATAATAATATACATTGTTATAATATTTATCTTCATCATTTGTTAATTTATATATATATATATATATATATTGTGGAATAATTAAGAGGGAAGTGCATTTTTAGGGGAAGGAGGAAGCGTTACTATTCATTAAGAAGCATATTACATTCACTTATAAAAAAATTCATTTTCTAATTCATATTCTATACATTGTATTTAACAAATATTATCATCATCAACTACCATGTTTTAAGAATATTAGTTTTAATAAAATATTTGAAGTTGATTATTTTCTATACATTTTGGTATATATTAGTATTGACATTCAGTAATAAATTTTAAACTTTCAACAATATTAAAATACAAATGAAAACCTAAAAAATATATGATCAATTTTTATTTTTTTAATTACCTTGCATTGCATAGACTCAACAAATGTATTAAAAGTTAACAAAATAACTTACAAATTAATTTAATTGTATTATGTATTTAAACTTAAACATAATAACATACAAACTAATTTAATGGTATTATATAAATGGTCTTGCATCGTACGGGCTCAATGCTTAGTTTTATATATGAAATAAAGTTTTTAAATTACCTATTAGAACATATTATTTAAGTTAACGATTATGTGTGATTAATTTACAAACTCTTGAACATTGTTTACAAAGAATTTTTGTTTATAACTTTTTGCTGAAAAGTAAAGAAATTATATGAAAAATATTGAAGTAAACGTAATGTAATTGGTCAACACGACAAATTAATTGTGCTATCGATCACATTAATTATATGCCCAATAATATATTCGACTACTTACAAATTACTATATAATAACTCATTAAGAAGCATATTACATTCACTTATACAATTCTCACAAAGAACGAACTAAAATTCTGTAAATGTTAATCATAATCGATGTTATGAATGTTAAGCATCATTGATAAATTATTTGTGTAAGTTATAACATCAATTAATGAATATTAGACCCAAAATCGTTAATATTCATCACGGTGAACGTTAGTTAATATTCATTGTGATGAATATTAAAATTAAAGATATTTTTCAAATAATGTGATGTGTTAATATTCATCGTAATGAGTATTAGTTAATATTCATCACGGTGAATGTTAACAACTTATTAAATAAATATTCATCAACTAATGCTATGACTAAAAGGTGAAATTCGTTCTTTAATATATTCTTTATAGCATCAATTTCAATTACTATTTAGTCGTAAAATAATTTTTTGTTGAAGTTTTGATTGATAATTGTAAGATGATTGTTGATGAATATTAACGCTTCCTCTCTTCCCTCAAAAAAGCACTTCCCTCTTAATCACTACCCTATATATTATATTACTTATATACTTTTTATATTTATATTTATTATATATCTAATATCTAATAGCTAGATATAATCTCTTTTAAAGATGTTTTTGAAGGTGTAATATGTTTGTTCCCCACCAAATTTAACTACGTACACCTTAATTGTTATATGATTTAAAGTAAGAAAATTAAAATAGAAATACAATATAAATAATTAAATTGAGTTTAATTGACCAAAATAAGTTTCCTAAAATATTGAAGAAATAATAAAAATAATTTCATTTTGAGTTGAAGGGTATTATTGGAACTTTGTTGTTAATTTGGTTTAAGCTTAATTAATCATTGTTAGGGATGTTAATCAATGGTTTAAATAATTACCACTATCTTTTAATAGATAAGAGAGATTTGTTGTTTAAATAATTGAGTTACGACTATCTAATGTATCTTTGATAACTAGAAAAGTGAGCTCCACTAAAAAATAAATAAATAAATTATTGCTACAAATAGATAAATTATTGTTACAAATGTTTGTTTGTTTTTTATGTCATACTAACTAAAATAGTATATATATATATATATATATATATATATATATATATCAATTTGTATGCCAAATTTGTTAAACTTGTTTTGGTATAACACAAATCTTCTCTTTTCATAGCTTGTTAAATTGAATATAACGAATTTAAACTATTTGTTTCATACTCAGAAACATGATAAAATCTAATTTTTTTATAATATACAAAAAATGAATGTACATAACAAAATTTGGAATAATACTTGTTGACTTAATTGTAATCGTAGTTGTAATTTAAAATGAAATATTACTAACATGTGTTTTAATATAAATCAAATGTGATCTTTTTATAGTTTGTTAATAATAATGATTTAGACTCAAATTTATCGAATAAAAATTTCTTGATCATTGGGCCGTTTTCGAGTGACCATGTGACTTTTAGCCCAATCCGTTATAACAAATTTTTCATCGAGAAGCTACCCTGAAAACACTTGTGAAATTCTTCGGTATTTTTACAAAAATTGTTCCGTTTGAGTAATCTAGCCGTTCGGCTATGGAGCACCTAGCCGTTCGGCTATGGAGGACCTAGCCGTTCGGCTAAGGGAAACCTAGCCGTTCGGCTGATCTACTCCAGCCGTTCGGCTGATCAAGTCCAGCCGTTCGACTCATCAAGTCCAGCCGTTCGGCTCAGGGACCAGTTTCAGGTCTGTTCGCGAAATCAGTTGGGAAAACGAGTATAGGTTCGATTTTTGGACATAATCTACTTGATAGAACACTAATATATGATGATATAGGTTATTTAAACATGTAATTTGGATAAAAAGTGAGTGATTCCTTACGTATTAAAATGAAGACCGTGGATGGAGGTGGTGATGGTGATCCGAAGATGATGATGGAGAAGATGATGAAGATGGTGATGATGAATATCACAAGCTGCAGCTACTCTTTGTTGTTATAAATTTGATGTTATTGTTGTTAAAGATAGAGAACCGAGAGATAGAGAGGAGGAGATGGAGGATGATTAAGATGAAATGAAGGAGAAGAAGAAGTATAGGCCGGCCAACTCCAATTATTGGAGTTGGTTGGCTCCCACGCGTAGCACAAAATACCCGTATTTTTGTACCCGATCATAAAAGTAGTATAATGTTTTTAATTGATAAATTTCTAAAAATGAAATCGTACATACTTTTATTCGAAGTATTTTATAAAAATACTTTTAGTGAGATATAAAAATATATCTTTGTTTTAAGTTTGAATGACGGATATGGTTCAAATGGTTTCGTCGCGTTTGAGTAAGATTGAATAAAACAAATATGTTTTATTTTTGTCTAATGTAAATAATAATTATTATTTCCAATAATAATACATTATTTATAAGTTTTGTCGCGAATGTTTTTACTTTGTACGATACGAATACTTTATATATTATCGAATTAATATATAATAAATACTGAGTATATTAAATAATAGTTTCATATTACTTAATATTTGTTTTCACCAACGCCCGTGTAAATGAATCGGAATTTGACCGATTTGAAAATGCACGATTTAATTTAATCGCGTATTGATATATATTCAACAATATATATATTGATACATACAATTAGCCTAATACATAGCACTAATTACATGTATTTCGAAATGATTAGGAACTAATAGCTAGTCCTAATTTGACGGGTGTCACACTTATAATTATTATTCCTTTTAAAATTTGATTGAGCATTAATCATTTAGAGTTACTGTCACACGTCAAAAGTTAGAAAATAATTTATTAGTTGTTAATATTGAAATGTTGTCTATAAAATCAGAAGACAATATTATTATTATTTAATGATGACATGTTATACAACAAACGCACTATCACGTGTAACAAAATTTGATAATTGAGTTATTACCACTGTATTGTGCGGGTAATGTGCTAGTATACAAAAAAATCAATAGCTGATTAAACATATATAATATATCAAAAAGGTAATTTGGTGACATATCTTTATTTAAATTCCAAATCCTAACTTGATACATCAAATTTGGGGCTAAATATGTATTTTTCAAAATATAAAGGACACAACCTGTAATTTCGTTCAAAGATTTGCTCCAAATACAAGCGCATTGTGGCACCGCTCGGATCTCCGGCGAACCATGGAGGAACCATCGGAAAACAAATCAACCACATCACCACCGTCGGGAGGTGATTTCGGCATAATAGAGAAAGTGAAACCATTCTCTGGTGATTCTGCCGTAGAGTGGATTGATTACACCGTTCAACAGGCAGTAATCGCACAAAAAACCGTAGTGGAAACCCTAGAATCCACAATTTCTCTCACCAAATCCCGCCTTGATCAAATTAAATCAACTTCTACTGCTCATTTTCACATGACAATCGTAAGTTCCTTTTATTCAGTTGAAGTTATCTACTCTTTGTAGTTTGTACCTTTTTTTTAATTGCTTAAGCTATGAAAACTATTACTGATTGAAACAATCAAAATATACGGAGTACATGATTCAAATAACACAAGAAGGATATGAAAGCTTCCAAACCTGATTAAACATCAACTTAATGCAGACAATGAGTGAGAAAGATGAGAATGTTAAGGTAGACATTACGAAGTAATGCTCGTTCTAGTTGGATATGTAGATTTAACATCATAGAAATGATAGAGCAGTTCGTGTCATTATGAGTTGAATTCGGTAGAAATGACTTCTAAGGGTTGGAGATTATAAACTATTGACCAACAGAAGTGATTGTTGTGATAGTGCCATATTACACAGTTCGTGTAGTGGAGAATGATAAAACCGCCATTATATCATATGTAAATGTTGGCAGTTGAAGGGGTTGAGTAGTGCCATATTACACAGTTCGTGTTCTTAGTAGTGGCACTTTATGGTGTGGTAAGGTCATTCTCTTGTCTGCATCCTGTGACATATACTGAATGACCTACATTTCTGTTATGCGAATGGTAATACATTGCATTTTTAGTTTGGCGATAAATAATAGTTGATTTGTCTTTGGACTATCTGGAAGCTTTTTCGGAATGTGATCAGAATAGTATGATGAGACAAAGTTATTTCAGACTCGGATGCTTTACACGTGACACTTCAGCTGCTAGCAATTGTTTTCAGATAGATCTAGGATGTTGTTTTTCATATCGTTCATGGATATGTTTATTTGTACTGTACCTTCCGTATGCTTATTTTTATGTCTAAATACATACCATCTATCTTTCCTCTCTAACATTTTTCTCTACACGTTGATTTGTTTTTGCATTCTACAAATTTAAAAGTTTATTGCACTATAAAATAAAATATTAAATAAATCAGTAGGGTTTGGAAATGAAAAGAAAGTATTATCTTTTCTAATCCCCATAAATCAGTAGTATCTGAATTATATAAATTGATTTGGTTATCAATCAGGAGAGTTGGTTTACCTCTCGAAAGCAAACCTAGGAGAGCTTATCGACCTCTCGAAAGTAGATTACCTATCTTTATTTTACTGTTTATTCGTCCTTATTACAACATCAGAGTTCGGTTCATATTAGTTCGAACCTCACTAAGTAAACATTTTGGGGGTGGCCAGGGAGTCGGAAACAGTCACGGGGATACCCTGGTTAGGCTATGTACATATGAGTCAAAAAACGACTCGCACTCTCCGGTAACCGGAATAGGGAAAACCGCATTTGTTTAAGAAAAATGCGAATATTACAGCGTTAACCTATATATATTATGCTTTCTTGTTATGAGAATGACCACCAATCATGCCACGGCTACATTTCAGTGTTGGTGCCATGCTTCACATAACATGCTGCCATCTTTGCAACAAGTTAAAAAGAAAAGGATGTTACAAAAATACAAAGGCTAATTTGATTCGTGTTTGTTGCTACCAGTAAAACATGCCACAGTAATCTTGAAATCTTTTTCATCTTATAGGAATCTTTGCGAGATCTCAAATCTGATTATGATGTTTATGAGGATATCGTGTTTGGAAAGATCAAAGGTTAGTAGTCAACTGCTTTCAATATTCACTTATAGCATCTATTTTCGTCTATCTTGTTGATTAATGATAAGTTTTCATGAATGCTGATTAACAGAGGGTGTTTACTTTACTGCTTCCCATCCGTTTGCTACAAGTGGACTGGTTGTTGGTTCGGGAATTCTGGCTCTAAAAAGTAAGGCTCTTAAACAAATTCTAATTCTGTATAGCTTACGCTCAACAATGTAATGAAATAATCTAAAAGCCACTGCATAAATGTCGGTATTAGTTTGCTCGTTTGTGCCTTAAATAAGTGCAAAGACCGAAAGCTTCCAATAACGTTATATGTTAACAGCTATTCCCTTGATAACTTGTCTACTGCTGCAGGCACAAGGCGTTCTTTGTACTATAACACAATGCGCTTTTTCATCAATGATGAGGTAAATGACATGTTTTAAAATCCTAATGCAGATCAAATTTATTCCTCTTGATTTAATTTGCAGAGTGGGCTCCAGCTTTCTTAACCAGTTAGCGGAGAATATATTTTATATGTAGTATATAGTATATACGTTTGAATGTTAATATGTTGCATGTTTGTATATATCTTCATGTGTAGTAGAAGTTTAATATAATTTCATATATTTAATGTATAATGTAATTACGAATTTTTGCACATCCTTATGATGTCAATGAAGTGGTGCTTCAATTTAATAATGCATTTGCTCATTTTTTGTTGCTGAAAACAGGCTATGCTTGCTAAAGCTAGTGCTAAGGCTCAGAAGTTACGTGACTCAGTGAGAACCTTAACAGAAGAAAGCAAGAAATTGGAGGTACTCATTTTCAGCTTTGGTCGATATTCATAACTAAGAGTCACTTTCCGCTTTGTGGTAAAGTATTAAATAATATCATGTTATACTAGCTGAAAATGTTAATGTGTCATTTTGTGTCGATACAGAAGGTTACGCTTCATGTATGTGCTGAGTGAATCTGTTACATAGTATAACATACCCTTGTAAAGTCGCCACAGTTGTATCTATGAATGGGAAGCTAGACGGTATTGTTACAATTATATAGTGTGACTTCGTGTAACACAAAAGATCATTTGATAATTTATATCACTCCTTGTCATAAGCTGGTCAAGGGAAAATTGGATTATCATTTTACTGATATATATATATATATATATATATTGAAATTATTTATAATAATTATATATATTGCTTCTTTTTTTAAGACAAAAATTGGTAGCTGCTTAACCCAACTTGTCCAAACATTTACGTGTCACCTAATTTGCCTGACCTGTACATTTTGCCATCTTTATATTATGTGGAGTATATATAACTAATAATTATTTATTTATTTTTCAGAATTTCTCTTCAAAGGCAGAATTAGAGCTAAAACGAGGAAGGACAAAACTCAGGTTTGCGTATTGTGAATGAATTTGATTGTACACTATGTTGTTATAAACCTGTCTTTATTGCTCTATGTTTTGATCATTATTCAATTTACAGACAAGCAGGGAAGCAAATCCAGGGTGTCATCAGCTCGGCTTATAAGATCGAAAGACAAGCAGGGGGTATGCGATGACCATATTCTTTTCGGTGCTATGTAAATTTAGAACTATTGACTCATGTTATTGGTACCATGAACCTCACACATCTCTCTGTCTCTCTCCCCCTTTCTTTTCTCATATTCAGGCTTGAAAGACATACTCAAAGAGCTTCCTAACAGAGATGCATCAGGATTCCGGTCAGAGGTAATATACCTAGTCAATCCACTAATTTGTTAAATGCTCATTCTTCTTATGAAGCTTGAAATAATCTATGTAGGGTGGTCATAGTTGCTTATTGAAAGGTGTTATGCAATTTGTCAGTTTAAACTCCCATGTATAATCTATTTGTTCAATTTCTGAAAACTATTATTCTTTTGTATGTGCATATTATAGATTAATGGACAGTATAAGCATATAAGTTGATCTTTTGGCTTGTTACAAGCTGCTTACTCTAATTATAGATCTTGAGTAAATGATAGAACACTTGAAAGTTTCCTATATCAGGCACTGGGTAGTTGCAACATATAGATAAAGTTTTTGTATATCTTATGTTAGTTTAAAATTAATATATAATCTGTTAATTGAGTTTCTTAAAACTTTGATCCTTTCGTGTGTGCATGCTATAGATAGTTTAAGCATATCATTTGATTAGTTGGCTTGTTACAAGCTCATTATTAAGAATCTATACCCTTAGTAATTGAAAGAACGCTTGAAAGTTGCTTATATACGGCCTCGGGTAGTTGAAAGTTTTATACTAATTCATTTGTATATCATATCTCTCTTGAATTTCCGTCTATCCATCTGAGATGACTTTAAGCACATAACTTCAGTTATTTTATTATTTTTCTTAACTTAACTTATAGATCTTTGATAATTCGTAGAAAACCTGGCTAAAACATTTCTGTAAACCTGTTCACTGTTGTAATAATATGTTCATCTTAAAGTTGATTATGGATGATAGTTAAGTTTGTGAAACGAGATGCAGCTTTATATTAATTTTCTCACATACCCGTTAGGCAGTTACCACCGTCATTTAACAAACAATTGTCACGCGTCTTTGTGTCAATGAAGTGGGTGGTGTTTAAGTTCGATTCATCTACTTATAAACGGGTGAATTTGAGTTATCTTTAGTGGGTCACACAGGTCCGAAGTCATCCAAAGTGTATTAATTTTATTAATATTTTTTATATACATAAAACCTCCTAAATCATTTTTCTTACAATGATTATTTTCGAAATGAACAATAATTTTAATCTTGTTTGGGGTCAAACTGTTGTAACCCAATACGTGAACCACTCATTTTATCACATCTAGTCGATGAGAACCTAGTAGATGAAAAAGCTTCTTACTAAAAGTATTATGGTTTGTAGGTGTCCCAACTTGCATCAGAAGCCAAAAAGGAAAGGAGGATCCTTAGTAAAGAGGTTAAAAAGATATCTAATTATGGTATATCTGTCTGAAAACATCACTATAAGGTGAGGGCATTAAACCTGCAAACAGTGATAATCTTGTTAAGAAGTCCTATGACATGCTTCTTGAGAAGGTTCTGTTGCCGACTTGTATTTGATGGTGTACTCTGTGCTAATAAGTTTCATATTTTTCGTGCCAGTAAGGACATGATTTTACACCCCTACCCACTTTTTGAGAGTTGTGACATATGACTTTCACTACATTTTTTACAAGTAAATGTAATGCGAGTGTGCTCGATTTTGAATTCTGGAATAAAGCTTTAGTTCATAGAACAGATGACTTTATTATTGAGGCTACTTGTATGCTGTAAGTTTCACGTATTATGGTCTTGGTTTTGTGGTTGTCTACTGTGATGTTTCGTCAGCCTTCTTTTAAAGGTGGCAAAATATGCTCACTTGTGGGTTTTGGTTGGGTTGAGTTGAAATGACTACTTTTTTCTTTTCTTTGATAAACATATGGGGTTTCAGTCATGAGGTTCACATTGGTGGCTTTGGGGTTGGTGTTATGAATCACTAAGGAGTAAGGACAAGGTGCCAAGGTTCATAAGCAGGGTGGGTATTTGGATCATCTATTAACAAAATTATTGTGGGTTAATTCTCACTTGAGACAAATGGACCTAAAGCAGTAGGTTAGTAGGACTACGAGTGTGATTCTTCACAAGATAATAAAAATGATAACTTGCAAGGGCAAATTAGATAAGAGGTGAGTAAGATACAGTACTTCAGTTTAATTATGGTTTGGATAAATAATTTAGTAGCACAAAATTGGTAACATAGTTTTTGCTTCGGGTAAATCTTGTAAATTGATGGCCGTTAGCATATACAGGTGTTATGGCTTCTACTGTGGTGTGTTTTTGTAGTTATTGTATTTGAAGTCAGCAGAACGCTTTAAATGAGTGTAAGCCTATATTTTTCATTCGTAGAAACTAGACAGACCCAGTCTCTGTGATTCGTATCACACTTGATCATTGCATATCTATTTTCAGCTTCATCTGAAGGTGCAAGACATATAGGTTTGTAAAGAACGCACACAAGAATAGTCACCGAGTGCTAACATTTTCAACACACAAGAGGTCAATAACCATCTTATTAGCATATACCAACTGCAATACACAGTAAACCTTGACAAACATGAGTCAAATTTGGTAAAATGCCCAAATGTTACATATGGCAAAGTTCAAACTTGTTCGAGAAATGCAGATTTCATAATTTGTGCTATGAAATGGCAATGTTTTCTCATTCCGATTGTGTTGTATACCAACTATAAGAAGAATAAAGACAAACTAGTGTAGCGGAAACGAAGATTTCAAGATAGAGTGAATTGTAATTCACTATGTTTTCTTCGTCACCATTACTTTTTGCATAATCCTTGGGATCAATATATTTGTTTGTCATGATTTCACTTTTTTCATTATAGCATTGTTAACCATTCACTTACAAGCTACAACACTTGCCAAGTACCATTCAAGACGATTTCTAAATTAGTCAATTGTATTTAACACCCTCGTATATTTCGAACGTAGCGTGTATGTATATCATCATTATCATTATTATTATATTTCGCATTGGCATGTATACATAATTCTATATTTTATAAATGGTTGCCGCAAAGTATTAATAGCCAAAAAAAAGCCGGGTTTTATTATCAAATACGGATACAGGACCGGCCTATCACGTGGAAAGTCATGACTCCGGTAGTTGAACATTTAAGTAACCCCCCAAAAAGAAACAATTATATTCCCTTGATTAATTGATTTTATTCATAAAATTCAACAAAAAATCAACGATCATCATCATATCGCGTACAGCAATCTGAATTTAATTAATTCCTCAAACTATATTCTACTCGATGATCAGAAATGTGGAAAACAAATACGAAAAACCTGTGAAATAATCAACGCCGGTAAGATTCCGACACGTGGCTACATGACGTCAGCAAACCTCATAGTTGTTACGGTTATGATGCTGGTGTTGATGTTGATGGTGGTGGTGATGATGTCCGCCGCCGTAGAGTTGATAGTCCGACGACGGTGACTGTTGTGGTTGACCACCTATCATCATCATCTCCTTTTGTCTCCGGAGCTCCATTACTTTCCGGTGAGAGTTAGAGTGCTGAGTTAGCACAAATGTCGGACTCGCCGCCGGTCGATACTCCGGCACCAACCGTCCTGACTTATACCTCACGCCGCAAGCATTACACAACGTTTTCGGTCCTAACGGTCCGGTTCTCCACTGCGGCGTCTTCTCCGACGCGCAGTGCGTGCACCGACGGATCACACCTCCTTCCGACGTCGTATCGGAAGATGACGACGTCGGCGATGAGTACGGTTCAATCTTCATCGTCGTTTTTTCAGGTAACGGCGTTGTTGTTGTTGTTGATGATGATGTCCATGTAGTATTGTTAGTAGGTGCTCTGGTTCTTTTACTTCTAGATCTGCTGTGAAATGACGTGTTTTCCGGCCGGTAGTTAATCGTTCCGGCGATATTACTCGCCGGGAAATCACTGAAGGAATGATGCACGAAGTTGGATAGCCATTCGAGCTCCGCCACGTCATCACTCTAATAACAAATCAAAAGATAACACGTAACAGAAATTAGTTACAAATTCTGCTCCAGTCACTGTCAATTAAATAATAGTAAAAAGATAGAAGGTGTGAAGTGTACTTACAGGGACACAGAGGTCATCGGTGAAGTTAGTGGAGTGATGGTGGTGGTTATTAGAAATATTATGATGATCATGATTATGATTGTTGTTGTTGATGACGTCATAATGGAAATGGGAGGGAGGAATGTGGTGGTGTTGATGATGGAGGATGACGTCAGTGGTAGTGGAGGAAGGGGTGATAAGGTCGTCGTTGGAGAAATCGAGTAGTTCGTCAACGCCGGAGAAATCTTGACCGGACGATGACATGCCGTAGATATCCATGTCTCAGGTAGGGAGCTAGCTAGTTCCTAGAAGTAGATAGATTTAGATGTTTTAAAGATAAAGAATAAATAAAAAGGGAATTAATAAGGGAAATTGGGGATTTAGTAAGGAAGGGAGATGGAGTGGGAAATGAAGGGGGGTTGATATAAGTATAGAGTGAGAGGAGGAGTACGTAGGTAAGAAGGTAGCGTTGGTGTGAAGGGTTTTGGGGGGCAGGGGAACGTGGGTAGAGTGACCATGCAATGTGAGGCCTCTCATCTCTCATACCATACGATACCCACACCCATTTGCCTTTTTTATTTTATTTTGCCTTTTACTTTTTACTAGGGTCATAACACAAATAAATATATTCCCTCATCGGTCCATTCAAAATGTTCATAGTACTATTTTGATATTGAAATATTAGTTGTTAGGGATGTTATTTGATTGATGAGGAGTTTAATTAATGGTGACATTTTGACTGGGACGGAAGGAGTAGTATACTATATCCGTTTTAATTGGTGAAAAAATTAGTTAGTGGGAACATTTTGACTGGAACCGGGGTAGTAATATACTATATATCCGTCTCAATTTTATTTATTGTTCATATTTTCTTTCTGAGACGTTTTAAAATACATGTTCATTGTGTACAATTTGTAGTGAATAATTAAATTGGAACAAACGAAGTAATTAGGTTTCAATTCCTACAAGAGAGGATTAATTAAATTGGTGATGGATCAAGAATTTTGATAAGAACTTAACGTACCATATTTAATCTACTTGTACATATATGAGTATAGTCTCTTTATCTTAGTGGTAAGAATTTGAACTAGTATGACTAATAAGGTAAAAATGAACGTTGTTATTGATATGACTAACTAGTTCACGATATTAAATGTATTGTTGTATATATGTTAAGGTTTTTTTACTTTATCTTTACGAGTTGTATTTACAATTATGGTACAAGATCTCAGCTTCGAGTTTAGGTAGCTGATCTTGACACAGTGTCTTGAGTTTTTATATAAGTAGAAAAGAAGATAAATGAAGAGAATTGTTATGTTAAAGTTAGAAAATAAAATGGAAGGTGGTTAATCCAATATAAAAATTGTCTCATCCACCGCATTCTGTAAGAGTTGAAACTTACATCGCACTATATTCAATATCATAACTTTGGTAATTTAAATTGATTTATTTGATAGTATTTATCACTTCGTTAGGTGAATTCTTTAATTTCTAACTAATCTAGAGCGGGGAAAATTTTAAAGGAGAAACGTATTCAATTTCCTCTCATTTTTCTTCCTCTACTTCGATTTCCCCTTGCATAAGAAAGAAGATAAGAGTAATCTGTAACTACGCCTAATACTCTGTTTTCACTAATGAGAGTGGCTTTGAGCTATTATTATGAAATCTTAGTATCATAACTATTTCCTAAAGACGTTGAAGCTCGAATAACAAACATCGGATGTCACGTTCTTTTTAAGATAAACAAATAGGAAAATCACGTGACCGACACTATTGAATCACGTGATGAGTGAAAGATAGGGGATGATGATCCCGATGCGCTAACAAGCAAGTCACGTGCCTCCTCATGTGCTCACTCGTTAACTACAGCTTTTCCCTCATTCATAAAATTCTTAACTATCATTAATTTAATAATCCCAATTAATTACTCTCACTTTCTTACTCTTTTTCACTAATAATGTAGTGACATGCAAATTATAATTAATTTTCATGGTTCACACGTTAAAAAATCCCTTGTATTTTTCTGGTATTTTTCTGTGTAGTAACTCCATTTTAAAAACAAAGATTGTTTATCATGATTGTTTAGCTCGCATAACCCTTAAATAATGTACAAATGTTGAATTATGTGAACATGTGAGAACATAGATAAATACATTTAAAAAGGAAAGGAATCCTATCTAGACTCTAATTTTAAGGATAAATAAAAGCATAATAAAATATAAACATTCATTGGTTACGGACTTACGGGGGTTCATTAGAAAATTATAGTTAGCACGTTCAAATTTGGACTTTTTGAGTATAAAAATCGAATACAGCTGGAGCTGGTCGACCCAGTAAATTGTGGGGTTATGATACCATGAAGTGTATGTTAATATAGAACTCTATTTTTACACTTATGATACCCAGTGGTTAATTAGTAATTACTCGAATATTTACACAATTCTTCTTCTTTATTGGTATGTTTAGTGTTTCTAGCTTTTATCATCCATAGAAGTATTTAAAATTTGTACTGTACATGTTTTTATTTGATGTCCTCACTTACATTCGATTGCCCACTAACGATTATTCTATAAAAAAAAAAATTAATTAGTAAATGTCTTAATTTTACGGCTTTTCGTTCCATTTTTATTGTCCACCAACAATTTTTATGAAAATTGAAATAAACTAGATAAATGTCAATTTTGTCCTTATGTACAAGTTAAGTTTGACAGGAGATAGTTAAGAGTTAAATGATTGATCGAGAATAAATCTCATTCCACAAAAGTGTACAAATCTCTTACGACATGAGAATTGGAAGGCGTATACCTTACGTACTTTTTATTAGCCGGTGTGTTGATGATCATCGTGTTAGAAATTCTATCTATTAGTTGATGATCGAGCTCTTTATGATTGAATGAAGTGAAAGTTAAATGATTGAGAGTTTAATGATTTTAATTTTTTTTTTCATTTTGCAAGTAAGCAATAATTTTAGAAGAAACAAAGATACGGAGACAATAATGATTAATAGATAATCGAGTTGTAAAAAGGTTTACATTCGTGTTCTTAATTCAGAAAACCTGTAACAAAACGCATCATGTAAGCCGCCATCAGTTCAGAAAATTTTAACAAAATGATTCACATATATAATGTGATAAACATAAATGGTGAGAAGGTAGTACGTACAGCCCTTTGGCAAAACTAGAATTGTAGTATGAAAATCTAAGTATGAGGTAGATTTGTTAAGGTAATGAGAGACATATGTGATGAAACAAATGTAGTTACGACTTACGAGTGAGTTGGTACACTAATAACGAGGATAATTAACGAATTAATTAGCAAAAGGGGAATTTAGAAGTATGATAACGAGGCACATGAAACCATTCAATTTAGAGTCAACCAATGCACGTGTGCCCATATGATGAGCAACTACACACTAGTATTTTTCTTTATTTTCCTTTTATATAACTCACTATACGACGTCGTAATTGTGTACATACTTTTCGTTAGTTCAATAGAGAAAAAAATAATTCGAAGCTAGAAAATGGAGCTTAATATATTTTATAAGTGTATTAAACTAGCTGAAGATTGAAGCTTATAAATTGACTTGAAAGAACAAAAAGATATATGATAAATAATTATATGAAGGGTATTCATATAATTCACCATTTCATAAGTAGGAGTTTAATTATTATAAAAGCTAGTTCAACAAGCATTCCCTTTTAGAGCTTTATTTTAATCTTTTTTTTTTTAAGTAAAAAGAATTTTAGAAGTTCTATAACTTTTGTCAATCAAACAATGCAACTAACTTCGATATTTGAAGAACTAAACTTAATTTTCAATAAGTTTTCATAAGCTTGTCAAACACACCCCATAACAATTTTTTTTTTCTTATGACCAAAACTGTAACATGAAAAATAAAAAATAAAAAAGCTAATCTGACAATAATTACTCGAGAAACAATATTTTACACAAAATATAGTGAAATAGTGAAAACTAAAAAAGCAATTACTTTTGTTTAACCGAGTAAAACGTGAAACTGCATACATTAGAGGATGTGAAATAATCAACATTGCTCGTCATGTTTGAAACATATCAAGATTCTTTGTTTTCACTAGCCACTTTTTATTATTATTTTAAATTCAAAAGAAACTAATGAATCCAAGTCAGAAATGTAAGGTGTAGTTGGAAGCTTATAGCTGTAGCTGGAACTTATTTTGAAACTGAAAGTCGAATCATATATATATATATAGATAGATAGATAGATATATATATATATATATAGAGAGAGAGAGAGAAAAGTGTCTTTCTTGAGGGAAGGGGGGAAACGTTAGTATTAATCAAGAAGCATATTACAATTTTCAATCAAAACGTTAACAAAAAATTATTTTTACCGGTAAGTAGTAATTAAAATCGATGCTATAAAGAATATTTTTACGAATGTTAATTTTTAAGTCATAACATTAATTGATGAATATTTATTTAATAAATTGTTAATATTCAATGTGATGAATATTAACTAATATGCATTACGATGCATATTAAAACTTCACATTATTTGAAAAATATTTTTATTGTTAATATTAATCACAATGCATATTAACTAATATTCACCGCGATGCATATTAACGGATTTGAATCTAATATTCATAAATCGATGTTATAACTTGCAGAAAGAATTTATCAAGGAAGCTTAACATTCCTAGCATCGATTCTGATTAACATTTACTAAATTTCAGTTTGTTTTTTTTCGAGATTTGTATGAGTAAATGTAATATGTTTCTTGCTGAATACTAACGCTTCCTCCCTTCCCCAAAAAAATGTACTTCCCTCTAGATCATTCCACTATATATATATATATATATATATATATATATATGTATGTATGTATGTATATATATTATAAGTCAAGTGTTTGGTAAAGTAGCTGAAGTTGAAACTTAATAGGTGAATAGACATTAAAGGACAAAATTAGGTAATTTGATAAATTCATAACTTTAATTATTATTTATTTAATATGTTAGAAATAATTTTATGTTATTGTGTTTAATTGTGAAAAATTAGGTAAAATGCCAAATAATTTATTGTGATTAGTAAATTATTATTTGTTTTAAATTAATATAGTTGTCGGCAAAATAAAATATTGAAATCACAAATGATTTTTAGATTTCAGACAATAGGTTTAGAAGGGGATACATTTTAAATAAACACCGAGTCGGTTAAATGAGGTGTCGACCTAATATTCTCTAACTTTCCTAAATTTCCCTAACTTTCTTCATCTTCTTGAGAACTCACTTATAAAAACCTAAAATACAAGAAGTGAACCTGAAGTAGAAATTAGAAAGGGACTTAGAGGAGAAAGATTCTGATTCTCTGTTTTGACTCATCATCATCGTCTTGCTATCTTCAACTAGTAAGTTTGATTCTTTGAATTGAGATTCATGAACTTGCTATAATTTAATTTGATGAATAAATGATTTGAGATGAAATTGAAGTTGATATTGATGTTATATGTTGTTAATGATTACTAGGTGCTATATTTGATAAATTGGTAGAAGCAGGAACTGTGTTTGCTGTGTTTGGTTTGGTAAATTCAGATTCCGGGCTGTTGGAATTGGGTTCGCAGGTCTGCAGAAAACCATAAGGTCGCGACACGATCAAGTATATATCGCGACGCGATATATCAAGAAACGTGACGTGATTCGGTGAACATCACGACACGATTTACTCTTTATTAGTCCAGTTTCGATTCTTTTTGCATATATCTGGTAGGTTGATTGTATGTTAGTAAAACCATAATGTATACATCAGCAATAACATGTTATGATGACTTAGGACTTATATTTTAGTCAATAGGTATGATGATAATTATAGATTAAGTAATGAAGCTAGTAAAGCAAATGGTAAACTAGTTAATGAAAATGGTTATAATTATGGTAGTATAAATGCTAATTGCAATTTGATTATTGTTATGATGATGTGCTAAAGGCTTAAGTGATAATGTGACACCCGACAAATTAGGACTAGTGATTAGTACCTAATCTTCTCTAATACATATAATTAGTTCTATGTTAGGCTAATTAATGTATCAATTAATATATATTGTTGAATATATATCTATGCGATTTAATTAAATCGTACTTATTTTAAATCGAATGGAATTCGGTTCAATTAATACGGACGTTGGTGAACAAAATTATTAAATAATATAACATTATTTAATTACACTATTATATCCAAAATATTATTTTGATAATATTTTGAATCTAATTCGTATTGTACAAATAACATCTACGCGATTAAAATATTAAACGCGCAAACAGTGGAAACAATTCTAAGTTATATTTTATAACTCAATTTCAAAGTATGGGATGAAGTTTTCAACAAAATATCGAATAATTATTCGTATTTATTTAAACGCGTATAAAATTATTTAAACGTTTAAACGACCGGGGAAACGAACACCACACGAAGCGCAAACACAGGAGATTAAATTTAGAGCCAACCACACATGGGTGGGGCCCATGTGGGCTGGCTCCATTACCACCACCCTAACACCCCTCACTTTGTTCATTCCCATACACAAACCCACACCCATCTTTCACTCAATCTCAACTCTCTCATCTCTCTCTAAAAACCTACCACCACCGGCCACCCTATCACCACCGAAAACCACCACCAAAACCCACTAAATCACTTAGCTCACTTGAAGAGAAACGATCACAACGTCAAGGGCTACACATCCATATTTTCAGATTTCTCCCGCATTAAGTTGTAAGAATCCCGACACTTTCGAAAACCGCATTTTGATTTTCTTGCTTGATTGTTGTTCATCTAACTTTGTAATGTCCAAATATATGTTTAAAACTTGATTTTATAACCTTTGTCGAAAAATGTCGATTTTGGTCATTTTAGTCAAACCGACACCTCGAGTACTCCCGACACCAACCGATAATTTTTACAAACATTATAAACTATTATAAGCATCGTGTAAAAGTTTCAGGTCAAAATGAGGTCGTTTGACCACAAACCCGACACATGTTAACTTGGACAACCTGTTATGTCGCAGAAAGGCTGAGCCTTCTGCGACAGAAGCCCTTATGTCGCACTACATCATGAATGTCGCACATAGCGACACAAAGCCTTATGTCGCAAACTATTACCTACGTCGCATATAACGTTACAAGCCCTTATGTCGCATTGAATTGCGGACGTCACATGATGCGACACAGACACTTATGTCGCAGACGTGACCTGCGGCACAACAGCCTATGTCGCACAACTTTTTCATCTCGCAATATTGTGACATAAACACCTATGTCGCCATTGGTGTCGCACCCAGTGTCGCACAAAACAGAACCTTGAAAACACAGATTTTTACTAAGTATAATGACTTAAAATTTTATCACTAAACGATGCCCAAATTCAAATTTTATATGCATTTTTTACTAAAACAATACAGTAGAAATAACTATCCATACTGCAGCCAGGGGCTCTGCCCCTTGGACCCCGACCCCAGCACGTACGTCACCTCGTGCAATACGTAGGTCACCTCGACCCCAGCCAGGTCACCTCGACCCCAGCCAGGGGTTCTGCCCCTTGGACCCCGTCAGGGGTTGCCACCCTTGGAACCCCGCTAACCAGGGGCGCTGCCCCCGGACCCCCGTCACTTAAAGTTTGAAAATACCTTATATACCGAGTATCAAACTGTTACAACGACCAAACCACAGGTGATGTACTTGTACGTAATAATCATATACTTCGATAAGTATACGATACAACGGGACATATATATATATATATATATATATATACTTTTATAAGTATACAAACAACTCAAGTTTAATAATAATAGTTGACCTGTAACACTCACCAAATTTGGACTTTATTTAGTGCTTAAACTACTTGTAATAGCATGTATTTAGTTTTGTAATATTCTAAATATATGTAACATTTTGGTGTAATTGCATACACGCGTACGTGATTTATTTAAATCGTACACTTATGAACCGGACGAGGTCCGACTTTATTTAACATGGATGTTAGTGACAAAGCTTAAAAATATTGTGGAAATATCCAAACAAGCATTATTTGCTATAACATATTACGTTATATATTACACGAACTGTATATATAGTTTAAAACATATTCTATGCGAAGAAACCGCGTGAAACACACCTCAACAAGCAAATAATTACCAAGTTATATTTTTATGATTTTATAACTTGAAACATAGTATATTGATAAAATACGTTGGATTAAAAGTATTTTGGATAAACTTTAACATAAAACGCGGAACAACATTTAATCAATCACAGGACGTAACGCAAATCGAGGAACGAGTCCCCGAGCCCAAGCCCGTAAGCGGGTCAGCCCAGACCCGCGGACCTAACCCAACCGACCCATCATCATTTTTATCTCATTTCTTCCTCATTTATCTCATTTCACACACACATAAACACCCAAATCTCTCTCTCTTTTTCTCTTAAAATCGCAGCCCAAAATCGTCCCAAGTCATCACCAAAAACTCACCATTTCGCGAAGTTACTTTAGAAAAAAGGATCACCACATCTCAAGCTTCATCTCCATATTCTTCGATTTTTGATTTGTGGTAAGAAACTATAAAACTCTTTTAAATTACTTGTAAAGCTTTGATTTACATGCTAGAACATTTACTCAACGATATTATATCCAAAACTCGGCTTGAAATGTGTTTAAAAATCAAATTTGCACTAACAGCTGCATCTGCGAACTGAGATCCGTCTCAGCTCGCAGATCGAGCTGCAGACCGAGATTTACCTACCAAAAACTGAACCTGCAAATTGACCAGCGAATTGACCTGACCTGCAAATTGAAACGTGCGAGTCGAGACTTGCAAACCCACTTTTTCCTTGCGAACTCGATCTCAGTACGCATCACGAACTCGGTTCGCACTACATTTCAGTCCGCGGCCAACCTTAGTCGATTTATCCGAATTTAAATTTCAGATGCGTTTTTCACCAGCCATTGGCTCTGCCCCTTGGACCCCGCCAGGGGCTGCCGCCCCTTGGACCTCGCTACCAGGGGTGCTGCCCCAGGACCCCCGTCTTACAGGAACTCGAAAATACTCTCACACTAAGTGTTGAACACATACGACAACTGAACTTTACGCGTTAATACTTGAACGTGCAAATACATATACTTTATAAGACTGTAATGAAACCAACATAATAATAATGTTTTCAGAAATTAATATCATGTAACATCACCAACGGGCCATACTTGTTTACAAACTAAAAACGAAATACTAAACGAACACTTGGACATTTCCTAGTTGAGTGGACAACTAGCATGGGTGATCTTTCAAGACACCAACTTATTTACTTATTTACTTACAACCTTGTGCATTTCGGACGCCAGAAGGTTGCAGGGTTCAGAGAACCGATAGACGAACTTACATCCGCTTTACTTGGTTGATTTCACATCATACTTGCTAGACTCAGGTGAGTCTTACAGCCCCACTTTTTACTATTTTTACTATTGGGGTGAGATAATTTGCTACCATTTTATGCATGAACACGAGTACTAGACTGACTATACTACTTTTCTTACACACATTGCATGAGTAATTTTTATCTACTGAAAGCCTCCTATCGTAAGTTGTTAGTTATGGACTTAAGCGCGAGTACTAGTAAATGGATCCATTTGGGACTGACAATCCCTGCCTGGGGTAGTAGCGCTACCACGGATTTCACCGTAGAAACATGCATATTAGTATTTGTTACATATGAGTGTCGGGATAGCACTCACGGGGGTATATTATATGATTCTTAATTGATTCACACTTACACACTGTTAAGCTTCAACTTATGAGCTCATGGCAACTGTGTTGACTTACTGATTAACTTACCTACTTACTTTGCTTGATAGAAACACTAGTACGTACTTGTGGTTCATAACTATTTCTTAATACTAAACCTGTAAGATGCACCAACCTTTTGCTTGACCAATTTTAGCTTTGTATCTCAGGTACACAGACGGAGTAGGATTACCCAGGGACACTAGCTAGAGTCGCATGATTTCTACTTGAGTTCAATTTCAGGACGAAATTCTCTTAACAAGGGGAAAATGTGACACCCGCTAAATTCTGACTGTAATTAGTGCTTAAACTACTTGTAATTTCGTGTATTTAGTTTTGTATTAATCTAAATATACGTGACATTTTATGTAATTTCATACATGCGTTCACGATTTGTTAAATCGTATACTTATGAACCGGATGAGGTCCAACATTTATTTAATATGGATGTTGGTGACAAAGTTAATAAATAATGTGGAATTATCCAAACAAACATTATTTACTATAATATATTACAATAATATATTACACGAATTTTCATATTTGTTTAAGACATATTCTAAGCGATGAAACTGCGTGAAACGCACCCCAACGAGCGATTAATAACAAAAAGTATATTTTTTTAATTATATAATGTAACACCTAGTCCAAAAGGTCAATTTTCGCGCCAAATTTAAACTTCAAATAATCGTATTTAGTACGCGATTATAGCAAAGTATTCGAAAACTTTATATATATATATATATATACACACAACGATTATCTAATAATCACAATTGAAATAATCTGAAAGAATGCAGAATAACGCGTTACATTTTTGTAATTCAAGTAAAATATTTTTATTTAAAATATTTATGAAATTATATAGACAAAATTATAAATTTAAAATATCAAATTTATGTTACGATCGAGTATAAAAACACGAGTATTCTGTAATGTGGTTGGAGACCACAGTCTCTAAAATGGGATCTGAGTTTTGACAAAAACCCAAACCTCCCCCCCTCCCCCCCCCCCCCCTCCCCCCCACTCTCATTTCATTTTTCTTCTTCTTCATCAATCTTTTTCTGCCATCTTCAACAACAACAACTAACAATAACAACCACAAAAACAACAACAATAATCAACAACAAAAACCATCATCATCATTTTCAGACATCATCATCATCATCATCAACGTTAGCAACAAGCTTCATCATCATCCTTCCCCTATCATCTCCATCCATTCTCCATTTTCAAGAAAAAGTAAGATTTTATGCTCTCTCTCTAGAAATCGTTTCTATTACTGGAAATCACTTAGATATTACAAGAATGCATGTTAGTAGCGTCTTATAACATCAAAACGCCCAAAAATCGAACCAAAACTCGATTTGAAACTTGAAATCGTCGAACAGGTTCTGATGTCGCACCGGACCAAAAACAGTGTTGCAGCATTGTCAATGTCGCAGCACAATGTCGCATGGTGCGACGTAAACCACAATGTCGCAGTAAATCCGAACTTCGCACATTGCGACATATCACACAATGTCGCATTAAATTGCGAACGTTGCACGAAGCGACATAAGTCCTTATGTCGCACATAGCGTCGCACGTAACGTCGCACCTAATGTCGCAGGTCACAGAACCTTAAAAACCTATGATTTTCACCAAGTGTCGGGACAAGATGTTACCACTTGATTTTATTCCAAATTTGAATTTCAGATGCGTTTTTACTAAAGCAATGTAATAGAAATAAAAATTTTCTATTACAGCTCGACCCCAGCCAGGGGCTTTGCCCCTTGGACCCCGCTAGCGGTTGCCACCCCTTGGACCCCGCTACTAGGGGCGCTACCCCCGGACACCCGTACACGGTTTCCAAACCTGAACGACAAATGAATACTTACACAACTCGCTTAGACAAACTGATTTGTCTCGTAGTCATATAACCTCACGTGTTTAGGACACTGTTGTGACATGCACCGGTCGTTGGGATTTCTAATGGTGACGTGACACAGCAGTGGGTTTTTTAATTTATAAGGCTGGGGCCTAGGGTTACTTATTATGCTAATCAAAGGGCTAGCATAGGATAAGTATGACCTAGGATCGTTCTTCAAAGCGCGACAAATTGAAACTAGGGGGTTTAGAAGCTTTTATGTATTTAGCTAGAGTTAAAAGAATTGGTTTAGGTTTTGGGTTTTTCGATCCTAAATTAAACTAGACTGAATTAAAAAGTGGAGGTTACTTCAGGCGTTCAGCAATTAAAGCGATTGTCTACTATAACATGGTTTAGAAGTTGTTAAATATGGAGAGCTCTAATGGAGATAAGTTCGTAAGTTGATGTGAGCTATTAATACAATCCTTCTATCGGGCTAACGCGGAGGTGTCCACAATCAGACAAATAGAATGTCACGTGGATTGCAAAATATATTAAAGTATACACCGAAAGTTCTCTCAAATGTACACCCACATTATCTGACAGTTAACCTCGAATCCTATTCCCCAATCTCGGTCGTCAGAGATGCCCGAATCATGGCATAGTTTGTTGAATAAACAATCTTATGAACGAGGGTTATCCTCACCGGAATAGGTTGGGCTAACTGGTCTAGACGGCTGGATAACATGTCATCACTTATTCGTACGAGTTATCATCATTACTCAGGGATGCAACAGAACAGGGATGATTTATGCCACAAATAGAAACCTAAGTAATACGTTTGTTATTCAATTCATAATACAACTACCTTCGGTCGTTCTTGACTTCCATACATTTGTACTCCGCCGTAAGCGTTTCCAGTACTATATCAAAGAACAGTCGAATAGGGGCCATCATATTATTTCACGATGATCAATGCCGTTTAAATTTCACTATTATGATGATCCTAAGGCAACAATCAAACAAGAACATGCAATAAGACGATCAAAGCAACAGTTAAATTTAAGCATACAAAAGTATTATCTAAGTTGAGGATATTCCGAAAGTTGTCTCAAAAATATCGTCTATATGAATTTAATCTTAATCTACCTCTACTCCCATGTTCCGTGTCTCTTGGATCCTATTTTGGTCTAGAGAACACCGGCCATGCCGAGCTCAATGATTCAATCTAACATAGTATAACTAAGTGACCTATACCCTATGAGTTAGCTACGTTCATTTTTGGATAAGGTTTTAGTCACAACATGAGTTGGGCAGATAAACGATAAAGATTTAATTCCTATCCCTATTTGTAAAGTAAACCATCCGCAATCTCATAACATACCACATAGTCACATATTTAATACTTTTCTAAACGACTATCATAGCAGACAATTGAGTTATTTAGCTAATCATGGCAATTCTAGCATGCATATTTAAATTTATTAAAGAAAGGACAAGCATATTAAATATGAATGATAGATTAACACCTGGAAAGAAGTACAATAACTCGTAGCTAAAATATGCGTCCCGGAGCACCTCCGTACAAATCTTCCTTGACTAGTTAATTAGCTAGTCTAATTAACTAGGAAGAATTACCACTAATATTACAATAAAGAAATGTGTTTTCCAAAGTGTGGAATGTGTATATGTGTAGGTGTCTTGGTGTAAGTTCAAATGAAACTCATGCATCCTATTTATAGGAGAGTTTTGGTGCATTTTAGCAAGTGGTAGCTCACAATAGAAAAAGGTGGAAAAGGTGGTGGCACCGGGTACGTGCAGGTGGTGGCACGAGGTACGTAAAGTTGCGTAAAAGTGGTGCACGAGGTACGTAAAGTTGCGCAAAGGTCTAGCACTGGGTATAGGAAAGGACAAAAAAGCGCAAACCATGCGGGTGACAGCCGGCCGGCGGCGGTGGGGTGGCTGGCCGGCGGCGGCTGGCACCCCCCCGCACCTGTTCGTCGCCAGTTGCCTCGTTTCTTGATTCGTGTGTGTTTTCTTCGTTATGCGTCCGTTTGTGTCGATTCTTTTTTTGTTGGATTCGTATTTCAAAAAGAAGATTTTGATGAAAAGATATCCCAAAAATATGTCTCTGAACTTTGGATGTGTCGTACGAATCGTTTGAATCTTTCGGCGTGCGTAGAATCTTCATTCTTCATGCGTTTTTGCCTATTCTTCTTCTGTTGGATTCGTAATTTGAAAACGAACATCATTGGTAAGATGGATGTTGGTGATGGGCACTTTTGCCTTGAAATATCGTTTTGATGTCTTGAATCTTTACACGTGCGTGGAATCTTTGTTTTTCGGCCGTTTTGCTTGATTTTGCTCGTGCAACCTTGTTTTGATCTTCTTAGCATATTATCAATGGTTTGTGCATTGTTTGAGTCCAAATGCCAAGTATTGCTCCAGAATGAGAGAGATATCGGTGGTAAAAACGTGACTTTTTACGCGATATCAAGTATCCCACACTTAGAGCTTTGGTTGTCCTCAAGCAAACCTTCATAAAATTGTGATGAAAGGTTGGAAGGGTGTCTTCGTATTCCGGAGAACTTTGATTCCTGCAGGTTTTGTTAAAAAGATTTCGGACGAGGTTCCATCCTTTAATGTTTCCCCAAACCTTTGGTTCTAACAAGCTCTCTTTTCAATCTTCATAATGTAAGATATACATGACTGGGGCCCTCACAGGTGGTCACTCAATTCACTCAAGTGTATCGGGTTTCCTAACTTCTAATTCACTCAGGGGCCAGTCATGTAGCTCTTCCGTTGTCATAAGCTTGATCGAGAATCAATCTACAATACTTAAACAAGGACGGTGCTAATTATCCCTAGACATTCGTAAGAGGGTGAAGATGGTGTATGGGATAAGGATTTTTGTAGGTAGTTTAATTGGGAGTTTAATATAGCCTAAGAGTTGTCTGTGATGACTTATCTTTGACGTTTTAGTTGATACCTCTTTTTGGATTTCTCTCTTTGAGAGCCTTCTTTTCGTAACTTTTTCTTCAATGAAGAAACTTTCCCTCGGCTTTAAATGATCCTTGGGTTTTTAGCTCTTTGATTTCTTTGGCAGCTTTGGTTACGCCTTTCTTTGGTTACAACTTGGGTGTGATTCCTACTAGAAGTGTGTTTCTTGCAGTGATTTTGCTGACAGAGCAGAAACTTAGGCTATGGCCAAGAGATGTAAAGAAAGGGTTGGTTTTGAAGTGAGTATTCGAAACGAAAAGGCTAAGGCTCAACAGGTTTTCTAAATGATCTTCAATGCCAAAGATGGCCATTGACCGGGTTAGGCTTGAAAACGGGGGTTTTAAGAGAGGGTTTTATCCTAGGGAATGTCAGGATCCTCTAATTGCACCTTTGCCACATGTGACGCTCATTTTTGTAATTTCAAATTGTATTCTTCGAACAAGTTCTAACTCAAGAAGGCATTCATCGGCACACTCATAGTCGAGAAAAAAAAATTGAAGCATTAAAGGTGAATGCTTTTATATGGCTCAAGATTCCTCACTCATTTTGGGTGGTTTTGTGCCTAGTCATGTGATCGCTTGTTTTGAAACTTGGTTTGAAAGTTAGCAAAGAGTTTTGCTCGTCATAGTCGATATGCCAAACCTTTTGAACTTTTGTTGACTAGAAATACCCTTTTTGACTATCCTTGATTCAAAATTTTTGAAAATTTTGCTGAAAATCTGAGTTTTGCTAAAAAGTTTGATCAAAAGTTTATGTTGCAATTTAGTAGTCAACACTACTGCTATCCCACACTTAAAAGAACATTGTCCCTAATGTTCTACTTCTTAGTTAGGCCAATCCCACACTTAGATTTTTGAATAAGGGTCAATATTTTCGAAGTCATTCTCTATTTGCGAGTAGTAATCCCACACTTAGAGTTTTACTTAGAATTTTAGCGTGTTAAATCAAGCAAAATAAGGTTAGAAGAGATACTTCCTTGTGCTGTGTGCGTTGCCATTGGATTTTATGGACCAGATTCAAGTGTGTGAATTTGCTAGAAATGGACCAGGCTCATTAAAAATGAACTTGTTCCACAAATTCTACTTTGAATTCTGCATAGTACACATCCTTCAGAAAACACAAGTGTCAATATAAGTTAATATCAAACATAAAATAACTAATAAAAGCTAATCCATGTCAGCATAGTGTGCCTCCCAATCGGTGAAGTCATCATCCATAAAGATCGTGTTATCCACGATCGATGTAGGAGATGCTGACTCTTCGATGGTATAGACAGGAGATGCAGTGCCATCCTCTGGATCCTGAATCCAAGCGTCTAGTGCAGCAATCTCCTCCTCTAGTGGGTCCATGAAAGTGAGGTGGTCCTTCGCAGTCAAGCTCCAAGGTGGGAATAAGTCCCACGGTAGAATGTGCGGAGCGGGATCAGGTCCCATCTGAAAGGGGCACACAGGTGTGGAGGTAAGGCCCAGAGCAGTGTGGATCTCAGAGATGGCGGTGTGCTGGACCTCAAGGGCTCTTAGTATAGACCAAGTGACAACAGGGTCCGCAGTAGTGACCCCATGCTCAAAAAGGTGGGTACTTTGGAGGTCCCTGCGGTCTGTCCCGCTGGTCGGTGAGATGAAGGTAACCTGGAATGGATGGGACGTAACAGGAATGACTCCTGAACGTACACCTCCACCGAGTCTGCCGAAATCTCATCCAAACTAGGAGGTGGTGACTGGGATCCCCTGACAGTCCTTATGCTACTACCCGGTGATGAACTCCGGGAGTGATGCATGGCACGCGAGCGTCTCTAACTGGGGGCTCGTGCTCTGTCTGACTGCGAACTCATCCTGCAAAATACAGAAGGTTAATGGTCTAAAATCATTAGTCTTTTGTAAGGCGAGGTACTGCATAGAAAAAAAAATGGATTAGTTCAAACATAACAGTAAAGGAAAATTAATGCTGAAAACATAAGATAGGCTTGGGATGCCTCCTAAGAGCGCTTTGTTTATCGAGTCTCGTAGCTTGACTCTTTTATACCCATTTTTTTATTAGGGCGATTCGTAGTTGTAGACTTCCTCATTTGAGGGAAAGTCTTCTACGTAGTGTTATAATCGGTGACCGTTTACTTTGAAATTTCCGTCTGGAGCTTCGAGTTCGATGGCACCATAGGGAAATACTTTAGAGATTGTGAAGGGACCGCTCCATCGTGTTTTGAACTTACCAGAAAATTTCTTAAATCGGGAGTTAAAGAGTAGAACTTTATCACCTGGATTGAAGCGTGTGGGGCGGAGCTTTGAATCGTGGAGCAACATGGTTCTTTCCTTAAATTTGTAGGAACTTTCGTAAGCTTGATCCCTCAACTCCGCTAGCTCATTTAGCTGCATTCTTCGGTGCATTCCTATTATCGTAGGATCTAAACTACAGTTCTTCAGTGCCCAGTAAGCTTTGTATTCTAGTTCAATCGGGAGATGACATGCCTTTCCATAAACAAGCCTATAGGGGGTTGTTCCTAATGGCGTTTTATAAGCTGTCCGAAATGCCCATAAAGCATCGTCTAGCTTGTCTACCCATCTTTCCTTGTGTTGACCAACTATTCGTTCCAAGATCCTTTTTAGTGCACGGTTTGTAATCTCTACTTGCCCATTTGTCTGCGGGTGATAGGCCGTAGAGGTCTTGTGGGTAACACCATATTGTTGCAATAGTTTCATAAACTGAGTATTGCAAAAGTGCGTGCCTTGATCGCTGATGATTGATCGAGGTGTTCCAAACCGACAGAATAGCTGTTTTAAGAACTTGGTTACGACTCTTGAATCATTTGTTGGAAAGGCTTGGGCTTCGGCCCATCTTGATACGTAATCGACATCTACTAGAATATATTCTTTTCCGTAAGATTTCGGAAATGGTCCCATGAAGTCTAATCCCCATATGTCAAATATTTCACATGCTTGGATATTTGTCAACGGCATTTCGTTACGCGTTGTGATATTTCCAAACCTTTGGCAAATATCGCAGCGTTTCACCAAGTCTTGTGCGTCTCTGAAAATGGTAGGCCAGTAGAATCCTGAGTCGTAGACTTTCTTTGCTGTCAGATTAGCTGCATGATGTCCTCCGGTGGGTCCGTGATGGCTTTGGTGGAGTATATGTTCGGTTTCTTTCCCATCGACACATCTTCTTACTATTTGGTCAGGACAGACCTTGAACAAATATGGATCATCCCAAAAGTAATGTTTGACGTCGCAGAAGAATTTTTTTCTTCGCGATGAGATCATCCCTTTTCTTGTGATCCCTCTAACTACAAAATTGGCAATGTCTGCAAACCAAGGATCGTCAGTGAATTGCGAGCCTTGTATTTGTTCTCCTAAACTCATTAACCGCTCTTCTGGAAATTGATCTTTAATATCTCTTTCTGCAAGTTGTTCCATGGATGGATTTTCAAGTCGACTTAAATGAAATGCGGCGACATTTTCTGCTCCTTTCTTATCTTTTATCTCGATGTCGAATTCTTGTAGGAGTAGAATCCATCGTAACAATCTAGGCTTTGCGTATTGCTTTTTGAAGAGGTATTTTAGAGCTGAGTGATCCGTATATACCATTGTTTTGGACAATATTAGGTAGGATCTAAATTTGTCAAAGGCAAATACCACGGCTAGAAGCTCTTTTTCTGTAATTGTATAGTTTTCTTGAGCATCTGTAAGTGTTTTGCTAGCGTAATAGATTGGTCGAAAGTGATTATCCTTCCTTTGACCTAGAACTGCCCCAACTGCGAAGTCACTAGCATCGCACATGATCTCAAATGGTAGGCTCCAATCTGGAGCGACCATGATTGGCGCATTTGTAAGCTCCTTCTTCAGGTAGTTGAAAGCCTTCATGCAGTTCTCGTCAAACACAAACTTGATGTCTTTTCCTAGAAGGTGGGTGATAGGTTGAGAAATCTTGGAGAAGTCCTTGATAAAACGGCAGTAGAACCCAGCATGTCCTAGAAAGCTTCTAATGGCCTTGACGTTGGTTGGTGGTGGAAGTTTGGCAATGGTTTCGACCTTTACTTTGTCTACTTCAATTCCGGACTTTGATATTCGATGTCCTAAAACTATTCCTTCCTTCACCATAAAGTGGCACTTTTCCCAATTTAACACGAGGTTTGATTCTTCACACTTGGCGAGCATTCTATCGAGGTTGGATAGACATGATGCGAAGGAGTCTCCAAAGACAGAGAAATTGTCCATAAAGACTTCCATGCATTGTTCAATCATGTCATGGAAAATTGCAACCATGCATCTTTGAAATGTTGCAGGTGCGTTGCATAATCCAAACGGCATTCATCGGTATGCGAATGTTCCGTAGGGACACATGAACATTGTCTTCTCTTGGTCATTCGGATCGAGCGGGATTTGGAAATACCCGGAAAAACCATCAAGGAAACAATAGAATTTGTTTCCTGATAACCTTTCGAGCATTTGGTCAATAAACGGAAACGAGAAGTGATCTTTGCGAGTTGCTTCGTTTAACTTTCGGTAATCGATGCAAACCCTCCAACCGGTAACCGTTCGAGTTGGTATAAGCTCATTTTCTTCGTTTGTAATGACCGTCATTCCTCCTTTCTTTGGTACGACTTGAACAGGGCTAACCCAAGGTGAGTCGGATATTGGGTAGATCAATCCAGCATCTAAGAGTTTGATAACCTCTTTTTTGACCACGTCCTGAATCTTAGGATTTACCCTTCTCTGCCTTTGTACGGATGGTTTGAAATCGTTTTCCATGAGGATCTTGTGTGTGCAATAGTTTGGACCGATTCCTTGTATGTCGGAAATTTTCCATGCAATTGCCTTTTTGTGCGATTTCAGAACATCAATGAGTTGAGCTTTCTCCTCGGGTTTGAACTCTTTTGATATTATCACCGGGAGTTGTGATGTTCCATGGAGGTAAGCGTACTCAAGGTGAGGTGGTAGTTCTTTTAATTCCAGGTTTGGTGGCTCTTCGATAGACGGCTTCATTCTAGCTATCTCTTCTCTATTCATCTTTTCGTATTCAGCTTGGAATGGTGCTTCGTCTGTCTCGGGTTTAGATGTGGAGATTGATGCTATTTCAACCCACTCGGTTTTATTTGAGAATTCATCTGTCTTTAGCTCGTACTTGTTGACTGATGATGAGGAAACTTCATCGTTTCTGGTGATGATGATCTCTCCGTCGTTAGTGAATTGGAATTCTTGAAATTGAGCGGATGAAGATTGGTTTATGGTGAATTCAGGGTTTGAAAATGGCAGTGGTTTGGGTTGGTTGGCTAATTGTAGTTCAAACGATGGTGGCTCAACACTCATTCCTTTGAATGAATCTAAGATCTCTCTAATTGAGGGAAATGGGTTTGGTTCATTGAATATGGGTTTATCTCTCTTTAGCCAAGGTATCGGTGTACCGCATCCTAATGGAACAACGATTGTTTTGCCATCGATGTGAGGAGACTTCTTTTCAAACAGCAGAAATAGTAGTTCGTTGGATGTTGTTGGCGAAGCGATTGCGGAGTGCAACCCAGGGTCCTCATTACACAGCTTTCGAACGGTGATTATGGTGTTGGGTATCAGATCCTGGCTGGATAGTGCTAGTACTTCGTGGAGATGCTCATCAAAAATATCCTGCATGGTATCACACAAACCAAGGTCCTCTTCCAGAGGTTGTTTCATCAATCGATTGACATTAAAGGTGACCTCCTCTTTCCCAACTCTCAATTTTAAAGATTTTTTGTTAACATCAATTACAGCCTTGGCAGTATTTAGGAATGGTCTGCCTAGGATGAGCGGGATATGTGTGTCTTCCTCTATGTCCATGACAATAAAGTCCACTGGAAAAACGAACTTATCGACTTTGACCATGACATCTTCCGCAATTCCTCGAGGGAGTTTAACTGATCTGTCAGCTAATTGGATAGTCATACGAGTAGGTAATAGGTCATCTAATCCTAATTTCTTGTAGAGGGAATAAGGCATAAGATTAACACTCGCACCTAGGTCTGCTAAAGCGTTACTAATTTGAATTCCTTGGAGAAAATAGGGTATAGTAAAACGTCCAGTATCGCCTAATTTAGGTGGGAGACCACACTGTACAATTAATGAACATTCAGCATTCAAGGGTAAACTAACTATTTGCCTAAGTTTGTCTTTATTTGAAAGGAGTTCTTTAAAGAATTTAGCATACGAGGGCTTTTCTACTAAAGCATCTAATAATCTAACATTTAAGTGTAGGCTTTTAAATATTTCCATATATTTACCGAATTGGGCTTCTTGCTTTTCCTTTTTAAGTCTACCAGGATAAGGTATTCTCTCGAGGTACATTATCTGGAGTTTTGGCTGGTGATGGGTCAGGTATTGTGACAAGGATGTCAATTGACACATTTTCACTAGGTGTAGGTGTGGGCAAAGAAGTGTTTTCGGGGGTGTTATCTGGTGGCAGTGGATCAACTTTGGTTACTTTTCCCCCTCTAGTCATGATTAACATATCATCACTTGGTGGATGAGTGGTGTCATTAGTGATTTCCGACGTACTTTCCTCAATAAAACTTAAGTTTTTCAAAATGGATTTCATGTTAGAGATTAATTTTTTTGAAATTTTATCATGGCGTCAATGTTATCTTGAAATCAGGTTACTCTTTTGTTTATAACGTTTTGTTCAAACATAAATTCTGACAAAGATTGTTTTGAGGAAGGTAAGTGGTTTGTAGGTGAGGAAACAGCTAAAAGTTGGGTTAAAGACTCATTTGGTGTGGGGTTGGTCCAATCAAAATGTGTTGTCATAATTGGTTAAAAAGTGGTTAACTAAAACTAAACTAATCCTAAGGGTAAAAAGGTAACTCTTGATTGATGTTAATCTTTCAAAAGGATCGCTTAAACACTAAAGTTACTAAATCCTAAAATCGGTTGCCGACGCTCCCCGGCAGCGGCGCCAAAAACTTGTTATGACACGCACCGGTCGTTGGGATTTCTAATGGTGACGTGACACATCAGTGGGTTTTTTAATTTATAAGGCTGGGGCCTAGGTTTACTTATTATGCTAATCAAAGGGCTAGCAAAGGATAAGTATGACCTAGAATCGTTCTTCAAAGCGCGACAAATTGAAACTAGGGGGTTTAGAAGCTTTTATGTATTTAGCTAGAGTTAAAAGAGTTGGTTTTGGTTTTGGGTTTTTCGATCCTAAATTAAACTAGACTGAATTAAAAAGTGGAGGTTACTTCGGGCGTTCAGCAATTAAAGCGATTGTCTACTATAACGTGGTTTGGAAGTTGTTAAATATGGAGAGTTCTAATGGAGATAAGTTCGTAAGTTGATGTGAGCTATTAATACAATCCTTCTATCGGGCTAACGCGGAGGTGTCCACAATCAGGCAAATAGAATGTCACGTGGATTGCAAAATATATTAAAGTATACACCGAAAGTTCTCTCAAATGTACACCCACATTATCTGACAGTTAACCTCGAATCCTATTCCCCAATCTCGGTCGTCAGAGATGCCCGAATCATGGCATAGTTTGTTGAATAAACAATCTTATGAACGAGGGTTATCCTCACCGGAATAGGTTGGGCTAACTGGTCTAGACGGCCGGATAACATGTCATCACTTATTCGTACGAGTTATCATCATAACTCAGGGATGCAACAAAACAGGGATGATTTATGCCACAAATAGAAACCTAAGTAATACGTTTGTTATTCGATTCATAATACAACTACCTTCGGTCGTTCTTGACTTCCATACATTTGTACTCCGCCGTAAGCGTTTCCAGTACTATATCAAAGAACAGTCGAATAGGGGCCGTCATATTATTTCACGATGATCAATGCCATTTAAATTTCACTATTATGATGATCCTAAGGCAACAATCAAACAAGAACATGCAATAAGACGATCAAAGCAACAGTTCAATTTAAGCATACAAAAGTATTATCTAAGTTGAGGATATTCCGAAAGTTGTCTAAAAAATATCGTCTATATGAATTTAATCTTAATCTACCTCTACTCCCATGTTCCGTGTCTCTTGGATCCTATTTTGGTCTAGAGAACACCGGCCATGCCGAGCTCAATGATTCAATCTAACATAGTATAACTAAGTGTCGCACCCCCAAATTCGGGTTGCGGAAGCGAATCGGGTCGGGGCGCGACTAATCAATATACACAAGCACAAAAGGTATAATGAACGACCACTATATGCGTCGTTTTACATTGATATTGATAAAACAAAAGTTTACATCAAAATATTGTTTACATTAGCTCCGCTTGAAAATAAGAGATTTAAGTACATAATTAATCTATACAAAATATAATAATGCAGCTAAAATCTCTGTTTGTTTGCATGCTGACTCGAGCTAATAGATCTTGATTGAGCAGTCCAACCTACTGCTGGTCACCTGTGATACATGCTAAAATGGGTCAGCGAAACGCTGGTGAGCTCACAGGTTTGTATGTCAACACATATTTGTATGAACCGCAAGATTTTATAATTGAATTTATAAAGCAATTAAGCAAAATAAAAGTTATACAGCCATGAGCACATAGTCTGAGCTTAACTTGAGTGTCAGGTCCAATTAAGGAAACCCAACTTGAATGCCTCCTACGAGTGCCTAATCCACACTCGTCTTCCCAAATGCTAATACGTCCGTTTGACCAGTTAGTGCGTGCTAACCCGGACGAGGATTGTCAATCCTATATGATATCATATACTAACATTCACGCTACTATGTATTACCAGACTATGCTATGGAGGGCTTTAAATTGATTAGTTGAAGTAACTCATGTAGTATTTGATTTTGATTTGTACTTGCGTTCAACTTGTAAAACAAAACGAGCAATAATATCACACCCCTGATTGAAAAACAGTAAAATAGGGCCATGAGACTCACCTGAGCCTTGAGTGTTTAAATTAATAAACTTGAATTGATTAGCGGTAGATTGATGTCCGAAGACTTGTAACCTGAGGGTGTCCAAGACACACAATGGTTATAACATGAGTAGGCATCTTGAAAGACTGCCCTTGTAGTTGTTTGTCCAACTTAGAATGTCTAAATTACTACGATTTGGTTGTTTGACTTGTGTTTTGAAAACGTGTACGGCCCGTTGGTGCTTGTTTGTAACAATAATCCCACATTATTATTTTGATAGTTTTGAAGTGTTATACCTAAAACTAAGTTCCAATGTGTTTTAGGAGTTGTGTCGCATTCGTGTTTGATGTTATACAAGTTTAACACTTTGTGTGAAAGTTTAGATGTAACACCGTTACTTATGAACCTAGGGTAAGGGCGAAGCCCGTTAATGACGGGGGTCCGGGGGCAGCGCCCCTGGTAGCGGGGTCCAAGGGGCGGCAGCCCCTGGCGGGGTCCAAGGGGCAGAGCCCCTGGCTGGGGTCGAGCTACCAGGTCAGCTTGGAAAATTTTTATTTCTACTAAATTGCTTTGGTGAAAAACGCACCTGGACTTGAATTTGGGCGAAATCGGGTGATAAAATTTTAGGTCTCGACACTTAGTAAAATCTGTGTTTTCTTGGTTCTGTTTCATGCGACACAAGGTCAGATATGCGACACAAGAGCTTTGCGACACAAGGGTTGTGTCGCATAAGCTTTCGGTGCTAAATCAATAGCGACATAAGGGTTGTGTCGTATAGGGTATACGACACAAAGTGCGACATAATCGTTGTGTCGCAAAATCTACGACACAAGGGTTGATGCAACATAAAATGCGACGTAAATGGGTTTATGCGACACAACCTTGCGACACAAGGCTTGTGTCGCAAAGATGAACACCAGCCCAAAAACAGCGCCTGTCGCGCTTTTTCCGACCCAAATCACAAATCTAACTCATTTTTAGGCTGAAAAATCGTGTTTTCTTCATACATTTGGACAATACTAAGTTGTGTAAACATTATAACACCGAAATAATACACCAAAATGAGTAGATCTAATTATTTAGAGAATTTCTTACAATTTCAAATCGAAGCTAGAGGAGGCCGAAAATGATGATGATGCTTTTGTAAACCTTGTTCCTTGCTTGATGGTGATTCCGAAAATACAACTTTTGTTGGTTGGTTTACAAATCCGAAAATTGATGAAATCTTGGGAGAGAATTTAGGAAGTGTGTGTTTTGTTGAAATGGAAAATGGAAGAAAGAGGGAAAGAGAGGTGGGGTGTAGATGAAAGCCTCACCTTTTTTTCAGTCCCCGCAATCGCGCTCCGTGCGGTGTTCGTTCTCCCGTTCGTTTAAATATACGTTTTAAATTACGAATAATTACCCAATATTTTTGTTGAAGTATTTTACCAAATACTTAATGGTTGCGTTATAAACTATAACTTTAACTTGTTCCGATTTGTTTGCGCGTTTAATAATCAAATCGTGTAGTCCTTGTTTGTACGATATAAATTTGAATTGAAATATTATCTAAATAATATTTTGGATATAGTTGTGTTATTAAATAATATTATATTATTTAATAAAATAGTTTACCAACGTCCGTATTAATTGAACCGAATTGCATTCGATTTGAAACTCGTACGATTTAATCAAATCGCATACTTGTATATATATACTCATCAATATATATGTTGATACATTAATTAGCCTAACACATAACTAATTACATGTATTAAAACTTGATTAGGCACTAACTACTAGTCCTAATTTGGCGGGTGTCACACTAAGTGACCTATACCCTATGAGTTAGCTACGTTCATTTTTGGATAAGGTTTTAGTCACAACATGAGTTGGGCAGATAAATGATAAAGAGTTAATTCCTATCCCTATTTGTAAAGTAAACCATCCGCAATCTCATAACATACCACATAGTCACATATTTAATACTTTTCTAAACGACTATCATAGCAGACAATTGAGTTATCTAGCTAATCATGGCAATTCTAGCATGCATATTTAAATTTTTAAATTTATTAAAGAAAGGACAAGCATATTAAATATGAAAGATAGATTAACACCTGGAAAGAAGTACAATAACTCGTAGCTAAAATATGCATCCCAGAGCACCTCCGTATAAATCTTCCTTGACTAGTTAATTAGCTAGTCTAATTAACTAGGAAGAATTATCACTAATATTACAATAAAGAAATGTGTTTTCCAAAGTGTGGAATGTGTATATGTGTAGGTGTCTTGGTGTAAGTTCAAATGAAACTCATGCCTCCTATTTATAGGAGAGTTTTGGTGCATTTTAGCTAGTGGTAGCTCACAATAGAAAAAAGTTGAAAAGGTGGTGGCACCGGGTACGTGCAGGTGGTGGCACGAGGTACGTAAAGTTCCGTAAAGGTGGTACACGAGGTATGTAAAGTTGCGCAAAGGTCTAGCACTGGGTACACGAAAGGACAAAAAAGCGCGAACCATGTGGGTGACAGCCGGCCGGCGGTGGCCTGGTGGCAGCCGGCGGTGGTGGGGTGGCTGGCCGGCGGCGGCTGGCACCCCCTCCCCCTCCCCCCCCCCCCGCACTGGTTCGTCGCCTGTTGCCTCGTTTCTTGATTCGTGCGTGTTTTCTTCGTTATGCGTCCGTTTGCGTCGATTCTTTTTTTTTTGGATTCGTAATTCAAAAACGAAGATTTTGATGAAAATATATCCCAAAAATATGTCTCTGAACTTTGGATGTTTCGTACAAATCGTTTGAATCTTTCATCGTGCGTAGACTCTTCATTCTTCATCCGTTTTTGCCGATTCTTCTTCTGTTGGATTCGTAATTTGAAAACGAACATCATGTGTAAGATGTATGTTGGTGATGGGCACTTTTTCCTTGAAATCTTGTTTTGATGTCTTGAATCTTTACACGTGCGTGGAATCTTCGTTTTTCGGCCGTTTTGCTTGATTTTGCTCGTGCAACCTTGTTTTGATCTTCTTAGCATATTATCAATGATTTGTGCATTGTTTGAGTCCAAATGCCAAGTATTGCTCCAGAATGAGAGAGATATCAGTGGTAAAAACGTGACTTTTTACGCGATATCAGACACTAGGAGGTTACCCATCAGAAGACGCGCGTATCGTAGGATCGCTAACTCCTCAGGTGAGTTTCATAGCCCCACTCTTTCAACTGTTTTACTTTTTTCGGGGTGAGACGCATGCTCAACTACTGTTTTCGAATTTTAATAATAAACTTGTATAATTCACACTTATCTATATTGCTGCCATGTAATACGAAATGTGTAATACTTAGGAATTACACCCATCATATTGTTTTGGAACAATATCATACTTAACCTAGATAGGTTATAACCGTACACTGATAGAATTTAGGCAAACAATTATCACTACATAACTTGACTAAGTTATCAATTATACCTGGACCATATTGTCACGGGACAATACTATCAAACACACTAGGACTATTTATTCCTACCTACTCAAGACAACAACTAGGCTTTTACAGGATTAGTCTTCCTCTTAGGAACTAAAACTGCTCATATATATTCCAGGATTCTTATATTGGAATTGAACTCAAGTAAACAACAACCAAGGATCTAAATATACTTGCTAGGCCGAGGCTAGGAGTATACATTAGAAATATACGTTAGTATGGATCTCTTATACTAATACCAAAACAACTAGGTGATGATTAGTCATACCTAGGCTTATTGCGACACAACAGATAGTTAAGTACTGTATATACATACTTAGCTACAATAAATCAATTTCATGTGCTACATGCTACTCTATCTGAGGTATTTGTTAGTTCGACTTATATATATATGTATATATATACACACATGCTTGTACCTTATCTCGAGCACTTTGTGCTACCTACAATTTAGTTATGTATATAGGTATACATACACTCATACAAACACAATCAAATTAGTCGGGCGTGTCGTAGTACTGCCGGCTCTCATTTACATTAGTCGGGCATGTCGTAGTACTGCCGGCTCTCATTTACACTAGTCGGACATGTCGTTGTACTGTCGACTCAATTACTCATGTCGGACATGTCGTTGTACTGTCGAATCAATTACTCAAGTCGGGCATGTCGTAGTACTGCCGGCTCAATTACATACTTTGCTTGCGAGCAATTCGGTCGATGCCAGATAGGCACAAAACGATGCCACGGTAAAGTGGGCATAAAACGATGCCACGGTATTGTAGTGGGCACAAGTACGATATCGCGGTAAAGCGATACACTCGATGGATGGGCGAGCTTATGCTCGTGATCCGTACAATTAATGGATCGACGAACTTTCACGCTAGGCCGTTAACTCAGTATTTGACTAAATACTCAATCATAGTCCGTGGGACTACAATTATGTTGCTGGATGCAACACGCTATGCCAAGTGGCACTTCAATTATTACACAACATCATTTGACGTGGTCATACAATTACCAGATAGTCCTTAGGCATGTATTGCCTCGCATGGTTAGATTTACTTAATACATGATAGGTATCCAGGCACGGAGTGCCTCAATGTTTATGTACTTAGGTACCCATCACGGTCACTTAGGTATGAGATACTTTGTAGGATGTATACACATTGGTGTTACAACTTCAATACAATACATATCAAAATAGTAGATTTTGAACTACTTTTCAAAACATATAAGGTTCATTCTTTATGTTTCAACTAACTATCCTATGAACTCCCCAGCTTTATAGCTGACTCGTTTTAGCATGTGTTCTCAGGTGCCCAGCAGGATTAGGATTGCTACAAGATATGCTAGCTCGAGTCGCATATTTTCAAACAACTGGATTTCTCTGCATAACTTTTGTATTACAAATCATGTATTGAAATTATTTTGCAAACTCGTAACTAGTATAAACTTTTATTATGGAAATGTATAACTATTTTCAAACGTCTCATTTAGAGTCGTTCATCATTTACCTTTGTGCTTGTGATATTTGATTTGGTAACACCCGACCCGACCGCTTCCGCAACCTGAAATTTGATGGTGTTACATATAACTTGAAATAAAGTATTTTGATAAAATACTTCGGTTAAAATATTTCGGAGATACTTTAACATATTTATAAATCTTAAAAAGATTTTGCGATTAAACGATTACGGGATTTAACCGACTACGAGACATAAAACAATATTCGGAAACACAAACACGCGAGCCCGAGACCTAAGTTGGGTCGGCCAAAACTCGCAAGCCCAACCCAAACCGACCCACCCAAACCCCCTTTTTATTCTTTCTTTCTTCTCTCTTTAACCTCATTTCTTCCACCCAAATTCCCTCTCATCTCTCTCTCTACCAAATCTCCATATCTCTCTCTCTAAAAACTGAGATAACAAGAACATCATCACCATAATCGTTCATCATCATCATCATCATCAAGACACAAGCAAAAGGATTATCATAATCATCATCATCATCATCATCATCATCATCATCATCATCTTCTTCGATTTTTATTTTCTTGGTAAGAAACTTTTAACCCTTTAAATCACTTGTAAGACATTGATTTACATGCTAGAACGTTTACTCAACAAGATTATGCCCAAAAATTCCCTTGAAAACGCTTTAAAAATCGAATTCCACACAAAATTCACGAACAGCTCGTTCTGCGAACTGATATCCAACTCAGCTCGCAAGCCTTATCTGCGAACCGAGTTTTGCGAGTTGATTTTGACTCGCAAAGTCAAACTGCGAACCGAATTGACTTGCGAGTTGACCTGCGAATTGACTTGCGAGTTGACCTGCGAATCGAGTATTGCGAGTTGAACTTTGTTCTGCGAACCCAACTCGGTTCGCAGCCCACTCTGGTTTGCAAACTCAATCTCAGTTCGCATCGCGAACTCGGTTCGCATCGCGAACTCGGTTCGCACTACATTTCAGTTCGCGGCCAACCTTAGTCGATTTTTCCGAATTTAAATTTCAGCTCGACCCCGGCTCTGCCCCTTGGACCCCGCTACCAGGGGCGTTGCCCCCGGACACCCGTCATCCATGAATTTGTAAATACTTTTCACACTAAGTGTCGAACACTAAAAAACAATGAAACCTAATACATAGATACATATAATCATAACACTTGTGTATTATCACTACAAACCGTAACCAACAGGCCATACTTGTTTTCAAACTACAAACGAAATACTAAACAAACACTTGGACATTTCTTAGTTGAGTGGACAACTAGCATGGGTGATCTTTCAAGACACCAAATTATTTACTTATTTAGTTACAACCTTGTGCGTTTTGGATGCCATAAGGTTGCGGGGTTCTGAGAACCGATATACAGACATACATCCACTTTACTTGGTTGATTTCATATCATACTTGCTAGACTCGGGTGAGTCTTACAGCCCCATTTTTTACTGTTTTTTACTTTGGGGTGAGATACTTTGCTACTGTTTTACGCATGAACACAAGTACTGAACTGCCTACACTACTTTTACACACATTGCATGAGTAATTTTTATCCACTGAAAGCCTCTTATCGTAAGTTGTTAGTTATGGACTTAAGCGCGAGTACTAGTGAATGGATCCATTTGGGACTGATAATCCTTGCCTGAGGTAGTAGCGCTACCACGGATTTCACCGTAGAAACAGGCATATCAGTATTTGTTACATATGAGTGTCTGGATTGCACTCACGGGGGTATATTATATGATTCTTGATTGATTCATACTTACACACTGTTAAGCTTCAACTTATGAGCTCATGGCAACTGTGTACTGAGTTTAGCGTCGACAAGGCAAGTAGTGGATCTTTATTATCAATGATATGGGACTAATTCATCTACGGGTCTTATCTTACAAGCACCAGAATGAGAGAAAGACTTCCTCTTACATACTAATTTACTTACTTTGTTTGATAGCAACACTGGTACATACTTGTGGTTCACAATGAATACTTATTACTAAATCTATAAGATTCACCAACCTTTTGGTTGACACTTTTTAGCTTTGTATCTCAGGTACACAGACGGAGTAGGATTACCCCAGGATACTAGCTAGAGTCGCATGATTTCTACATTGTATCTAACGGAGATTCTTAGCATTATCTTTTGTATATTATAATTATGTAATAGAATCTCCCGCTATACGCGTGGACTCTATGGAACTACATTTTTGTAACCGAAAACACTATGTTTTCATTCATTTTATATATGAAAATGTAACTATTTTTAAACGTCTCATTTAGAGGTCGTTTGTTGTATACCTTGTGCTGTTGATACTTGATTAGTAGCACCCCAAAGCTTGCTTCCGCTAAACACAGAACTTGGGGGTGTTACAAATCTCCTGCTACACGCGTGGACTATAGGGAACTACATTTTTGTAACCGAAAACACTATGTTTTCAAACAATATATATATGGAAATGTAACTATTTTTCAAACATTGCATATAGTTTTCGTTTGCTGTCTACTTTGGTGATTTGATTTCTTTATTAGTAGCACCCCAAAGCTTGCTTCCGCTAACTCAGAATTTGGGGGTGTTACATGACCGCCACCAACGGGCCGTACGTATTTTCAAAACTCAAACTAATCAACCAAATCTAATCATTTGGACATTCTAGTTGGATGAACAACTACATAGGTGATCTTTCTAGATACGTACTCACGTTATAACCATCGCGCGTCTTGGACGCCCACATGTTATAAGTATTCGGACATCGCTTACTCTATTCGCAAAGCTTAACGCTTCAGACTCAGGCGAGTCTCATGGCCCCTATTTTACTGTTTTATCAGGGGTGTGATACATTGCTCGTTTTATTTACAATATGAGCGCAAGTACAAAACTAATCTTTATACTACATGAGTTTTCACAACTAATGATTTCAAAGTCCTCCACAACATAGTTTGGTAAAACTGCTGTAGCGTGAATTCTAGTGTATGGTACCATATAGGATTGACAATCCTCATTCGGGTTAGCACGCACTAACTGGGTAAATGGACGCATTAGTATTTGTTCATGCGAGTGTAGATTAGGCACTCGTGGAAGGCATCTCGATCAGGTCCTTGAATGTTGATCCTGACACCTCAAGTAAAGCTCAGACTATGTGCTCATGGCTGTATATTCTCTTTTATCTTGCTCTTGCAACTTAAATACAATTAAAATCTTGCGGTTCATACAATATGTTTTGACATACAAACCTGTAAGATCACCAGCTTTTAGCTGACCATTTTTATCATGTATCACAGGTACTCAGCAGTGGGTTGGACTGCTGATATCGCGTAAAAAGTCACGTTTTTATGTTACACCCCCAGAACACGTGGCAGTGGAAGTATGAGGTGTCACGGGGGCTACGACCAAATCAAATATCATCACTCAAAGATTACAACAAACAACCTATACATGAGACGTTTGAAAAATAGTTACATTGCCATAATCAAATGTTTACAACTGTTACTCAAAAACATTGGAGTTCACAAAAATAGTCTAGAGATTTCTAATACATAGTTGTTGATACAAAATATCGTAATGCAATTAATTCTCTTGTTTGAAAATATGCGACTCGAGCTATGCTTTCCAAAAGCATCCTACTATCCTGATTCTTGTGGGTAGTCCTATTGCGTCTGTAAACCTAAGAATACATACTAAAAGGGTCAACATAAAGTTGGTGAGTTCATAGGTTTTGTTAAAAATGTTATTCACAAATTTTCCATGTTCGTATTGTTTTTCGGAAGTAGCACGACGTATCCAAACAGTTCATCATGTATAACAAGTATGCATATGTGTATCGGAAGTAGCACAACGTGCCCAAGGAATCTATCAAGTTATAATAGTGTATCAAGTATGCATATATTAAACGGAAGTAGCACAACGTGCCCAGAAGTAGCACATAGTGCCCGGAAGTAGCACACAGTGTCCGGAAGTAGCACAAAGTGCCCGGAAGTAGCACACAGTGCCCGGAAGTAGCACAAAGTGCCCGGAAGTAGCACACAGTGCCCGGAAGTAGCACACAGTGCCCGGAAGTAGCACAAAGTGCCATACAGTATATATATATATATATATATATATATATATATATTCATCAGCTATAATCCACATGTATTCACAGTTTAACGTTTAACACGAAAGTTGGAGCCTCTAGCAGTTTAATCATGCAATCAGTTTAACAGATTTTCAGTTCTTGTATAAAAGGTTATCATATGATTTAAACAAATGTATAGTTCTACAACAACATGGTAATTGTGATTGGTAAGTGTTTAACAGATATATTACTCTACAGTAATATTGTAAATGTAAATCATAAGATTTAAATGTCTGTATTCATAAAACAGTAAAGGAAGCATGTATTCTCACCCCAAAATAACTTCAAAACAGTAAAAAGTGGGGCTATGAACTCACATGAGTTAAGCAATTAGCGAGTAAATAATCAAATAAGCAAACAAGGTGTCCCAAAGTGCAACCTTCTAACGTCCTAAACGTATAAGGTTGTGTATAAGTAGATATCTTAAAGACCATCTATGTAAGTGGAGGGTTAATGTCCACTTAAGTCAATAGTATAGGTGGAGGGTTAATGTCCACCTAAAATTAGTTCACTCAACTAGTATGTTCAAATAAGTTGTTCAAGTTCGTTTATCAAAACGTGTACGGCCCGTTGGTGAAAGTTTGCAATAATAATTCGTTTAGACATTATTATTAAGTTTGTTTTGTTGTATTCTAGTACATATCGTGGGTTGCTAACAGATTATTTAGTTCGTAAAAACCTTAAATTGTAGGTCAAAGTTGGTCAACTCGTTGATCAAAGTTGGTCAAACCTGGTCAAACTGGTCAAAGGTGGTCAAACTTGGTCAAACTAGTCAAAGTTACCAATTAAGTCACCCAAACCCATTTTTGTTACCAATTTCCAAAAATAGTAACTTTGTCGGTTTTTAGAAATCGAGCCCCGTTTTAGTTGACTTGGTCAAACCTACTCGGTTTGACCCAAAACTTTTACCCAAACCTTAGATATGTTTAAAAGTCCATAAAAGTCAATTTTAACATTTGGTTGCATGTCCGGAAGGTGTCGGTTTTCATAAGTTAATAAAATTAGTCCACTTTTATATTTTTCCAGAAAATGCATCACTTAGCCGAATATTTATAAAAAATTATAATCCTAGTTAATTTACAAGAAAAATATAAGTTGTTCGCTCATATGTTTTCTAATTCCAGTAATTTTTCTATGAATTTTAGAGAAGTCTAAGTATTTACAAAAATTACATGTGTCCTCTGAGATCCAACAGTTGACCATTCTGGACACATGCATGAATGTTACATTGCTGGGAAAAATCTACAAGGAACTAGTAAAAGTTGTCAACATGAAAGTTATAGCCAATGAAATTTGTAAAATTTAAGCAATGGTTTCAGGTCATTTGGAGATATTTAGCTCGAGATATGGCCAAAATACTAAAGGTAAATTTTCTGGATTTCTGTAACAGATTATCTATGTGTTTTTATACAAATTACTAAAAAACACTAAACGAGCTCATAAAAATATGAGGTTTTCGGGATTGGAAAGCTTACTTCTTGAACTTAAGTTTTGACTATAAAAACGTCCATTTTCATGAAGAGATGATTTTTCTAAAAATCATGGAAGTGGACACATCTTTCTAGACATAAAGTATATCTTACTTTTTGTTAATTACAAGTTAAGAGAAATGGTTTTTGAATAGTGTTTTGTTAATATACTTGTTGAGTGAACTTTAATACATGTTAATAAGAGTGTAAAGAAGGAGAAGAAATCCTCACAATGTTGTTTATGAAGAAAGGAGGACAGATTTGTAATGAGGTGTTCTTGAGGTCTTGTTTTCTTGAAGCACTTTTGTAAAATGATGGAGATAGTGGTGGTGGTTTATGGTGGTTTGTGGTGATTAGTGGTGGTTGAATGATGGTGAAATATCTGATTTTTAGAGAGAGAATTGAGGGAAATCTAGTGAGAGGTTAGAGGATTTGATGAGAGTGAAATGAATGAAAGTAATCTTGCATGTTAGTTTAGTGGTGGTGTAAGAAAAAGAAAGGGAGGCTTGAAGATGATTGGGGAATGAGGGTGGTGGTGGTTTGGCAGATTTTTAGGGGGCCCCATGGTTGGATTTGTGATTTAATTCTCAGTTTCCAGTCTGTGTTGCGTACGGTGTTCGTTTATTCGGTATTTCAGTTATTCGGTTATATCGCGTAGTGTTTTCTTTCATCGTTTTGATTTACGATATAATTGGGATTATTTTTCATTGAAGTATTATTACAATACTTAAATTTGAGTTGTCAAAATATTAATTAGGGTTTCGTTTGGTTGCCGGGTTCAGTTTGCGTGTTTTCACCGCGTTTATTATGTTTTATACAAAACGTCTAAGTTTTTCGTGTATAATTATTTCTAAATAAAAATATGCGATAAATAACTTCTAAAAATAGTTTAAGGTTATTTATAGAAAGGATTTCACCAACGTCGTATAGTCTGCCGGACTTCGTCCGGTTGTTTCGCGTAATTACATCTAATTACGTAAGCGTAATATAAAACAATTACGTAGGTGTATTCACAATAATATACAAATAGTTACAAGTAATTACAAGTATTTAACCTAAATCACCTCTAAATACCTGTAATTAGGGTTTCGGTTAAGTTTAAAAGTAAACCTATATTGCCGGGTGTCACATTTTACTATCGATTTCTCTCCCATTCTGGAACAATACTTGAAAAATAAACTCAAATAATGTTCAAATCAATGAAACTTTGTCAAGAAGGTCAAAATAGAGTTGCACGAGACAAATCAAGCAAAACGAACGAAAAACGAAGATTCCACACACGTTTGAAGATTCAAGACATCAAGACAAGATTTAAAGGCAAAAGTACCCATCACTAAGATTTCTCTTATCCAAGATATTCGTTTTCAAAATACGAATCTAACAGAAGAAGAATCAACAAAAACGGATGAAGAATGATGATTTTACGTAAGCCGAAAGATTCAAATGATTCGAACAAGACATCCAAAGATCAGAGATATATTTTTGGGATTTCTTTTCATCAATGTCTTTGATCAGAGATATAAACGGATGCATAACGAAGGAGATACGCACGGATCAAGAAACGAGACGAAAGATGGCGAACCGGGGCGGGGGAGGGGCAACCACCGCCGACCACACCACAGCCGCTGCCGGCCACACCTCCACCGCCGCCGGCTGCCCTCCCCTTGTGTCGCACTCCCAAAACACGTGGCAACGGAAGTAGGAGGTGTAATGAGGGCGCCGACCAAATTAAATATCACAACACAAAAATTAAAGCAAACGACCTCTATATGAGACGTTTGAAAAATAGTTACATTACAATAATTCAAATGTTTACAAAATATATCTGGAGTCCGCATAAACCGTTTAGAGATTTCTAATACATTACTGAATTTACAAAATACAGCTACATGCAATCTAATCTCCTGATGTTTTGAAAACAATGCGACTCGAGCTAAGCTTTCCAAAAGCTTCCTACTGCGGTGGGTTACCTGAGAAATACATACTAAAAGGTCAACATAAAGTTGGTGAGTTCATAGGTTTGTTAAGTAATCAGTTGCTAATATGATCCACAAAATTTCACAAGTTTGCATCATTCATCATTGATAAGTAAAAGTATCGTTAGCCAACGACAAGTAAAAGTATTGCATATTGCAATATAAGTATACCATTTGCATGAGTCTCATAGTTCGAGCTAAACGTTGTTTGCCTCCGGTAAGTGTACTACTCCGATACACTTCTAATTCATAAATAATATTGCGCCCGTGGGTTGGCTAGCGCGACTAGCCCGGACGAGGTTTGTCAAACCCTGATAGTACTATCCAATAATATTCATGCATATATTAACGAACTATGATAAGTAGAGGACTTTAGTGGATTATCATAAGGTCTCATGCAATCCGTACGAAAAGTTATTACCAGTACTTGTGATCATAAAGCAGTTTATAAACCAGTTGTATGCATTCTCAGCCCAGTAAAAAACAGTAAAAAGGGGCTATGAAACTCACCAGAGTTAAGCAGGTAGCAAGCAATATCAACTATTAGCAAGTAGTGGGTGTTCTCGTTCCCGTGTGCAACCTCCTAACGCTCTAAACGTATGAGGTTGTATAAGTAGATGTCTCAAAAGACCATCTATAACGATTGTATAAGTGGGGGTTAATGTCCACTTAAGCCAATCGGATAGGTGGGGGGTTTATGTTCACCTAAAGCTAGTTCATCAACTAGTATATCCAAATAAGTTGTTCAAGTTCATTTATCGAAAACGGGTACGGCCCGTTGGTGAAAGTTTGTAATAATAATTCTTTAAGACATTATTATCGAGTTTTTGTTATTGTATACATTGTTATAGTATGTATCATGTGTGGTTATAAGTTGTTACCCAAGTTCAATACTTAGTGAAAAACAAGTTTCATGTTTTCTGTCTTTAGCGACACTAGTAGCGACACTAGGGTCAGTGTCGTAGGTCATGCGACACTAGGATAAGTGTCGCAGTGTATGCGACATTAGGTTAAGTGTCGCAATGTATGTGACATTAGGTTTAGTGTCGCAGGTGAGTGTCGCAAGATATCGACACTGAGCCTTGTATCAGTTGCTAATATGATCCACAAGATTTCACAAGTTTACATCATTCATCAATGATAAGTAAAAGTATCGTTAGCCAACGACAAGTAAAAGTATTGCATATTGCAATATAAGTATACCATTTGCATGAGTCTCATAGTTCGAGCTTAACGTTGTTTGCCTCCGGTAAGTGTACTAATCCGATACACTTCTAATTCACAAATAATATTGCGCCCGTGGGTTGGCTAGTGCGACTAGCCCGAACGAGGTTTGTCAAACCCTGATAGTACTATCCAGTAATATTCACGCATATATTAACGAACTATGATAAGTAGAGGACTTTAGTGGATTATCATAAGGTCTCATGCAATCCGTACGAAAAGTTGTTGCCAGTACTTGTGATCATAAAGCAGTTTATAAAACAGTTGTATGCATTCTCACCCCAGTGAAAAACAGTAAAAAGGGGTATGAAACTCACCAACTTTATGTTGACCTTTTAGTATGTATTTCTCAGGTAACCCACCGCAGTAGAAAGCTTTTGAAAAGCTTAGCTCGAGTCGCATTGTTTTCAAAACATCAAGAGATTAGATTGCATGTAGCTGTATTTTGTAAATTCAGTAATGTATTAGAAATCTCTAAACGGTTTATGCGAACTCCAGATATATTTTGTAAACATTTGAATTATTGTAATGTAACTATTTTTCAAGCGTCTCATATAGAGGTCGTTTGCTTTAATTTTTGTGTTGTGATATTTTATTTGGTCGGCGCCCCCATGACACCTCCTACTTCTGCTGCCACGTGTTTTGGGGGTGCGACACCCTATTTCCCGTGCGCTTTTTCTTCCTCGCCCGTACTCGTAGGGTACATGTGCTAGGCCTTTTCCGCAACTCTAAGGTACACGTGCTAGACCTTTACGCGTTTTAGGGTACATGTACTAGCAACTTTTCCACCTTTTACTAACATATGCCCCAAGTTTCTAAAATGCACCCATTTTCTCCTATAAATAGGAGGCTCCATGGCTCATTTGAAGACACACCTCAAAATACACTTTCACACATCTTTTCACATACTTACACCTTCCATATCTTTCCCATTTCTCTACTTTTACTTTCTAAATTAGTATAAGTTTAGGAAGTGTTGTTAGGATAAAACGAAAGCAAGGAATGTGCTTGTAATCTTTGGTGTAAGCTTGGAGTTATTCTTATTAATTCAAGTCTATTCCTTCTCGCGCATTTATATTGGTTATTTCTATCCTTATCTATCTTAATTAAATATGTATACTTTAATTATGCTAGAGATAGTTTGTGCCATGATTAACGAGTAGATTACTATTGTATTTGTTGTGATGTAATTAGCATAAATAATTATGGGATGATCTTAAATATGTCGTGAAGTAATATGATGGCCCCTATTCGACTGTTTACCTGATATAGTACTGGAAACGCTGTTAAGCGGAGTACAAATGTATGGAAGTCGGTAAACGACCGAAGGTAGTTGTATTATGGATCGACATTATAAAAATGGAAACTTTATGAACGGACTTATCTTGTGATCTTAAACATAAAACTTATATTCGCCTTTCGATTAACAACCGTGATTGTAACCTTGTAAAGAGGAGTCGCGAACCTTAATACTTGGTCAATAATTATCTTTGTCAAAACTATGGTTTAATTGTAACGTTATGCAATCATCATAAAATGAAATGTGATTACGTGGAATTGCCATGAGTATGGTACACCTCCAATCACAATGTACTTATCATGAAAACATCGCGAAGCAATTAAATTTATAACGGAAACATCGGTTAATGATTAAATAAATTGTGAACTACCATAGTATTTTACGATATGGTATGGGTTTAACTTTATGCAAAAGCCGTCAGCATTTTAATTAGAGTAGGTAGGCTATAGGCTAAATAATCATTCACGAAAACCTAGGGATTTGTTAATTGTATTGAGAAAGGCAAGTTTAAAATCCAAGTTAAAATGATATATTTCTTTAAACCGTGAAACCTAAAGTAAGGTACGCAAGAAACCTAAACATTTTCCCTCGCTTACCATGCTTGAGTTTTACTAATAGGAATTAATTAAATAAGTCTGAACATATTGTCTAAGTTAGTTGTTTGCTGGATTTGTAGTTCTTGTGGTATTAAGAACGGTTAGACTTGTTATGGACTTGCTACTCTTTTCCTTCGCCCACGAGCGAATGCGTTCAATAATAAGGGCCACTGACTCCCTCGCAGGAGAGTGTGGAGAGTTGAGCATTGTCTGTCTGATCAGAATCATGATACCCTAGTTCCTCGTGACATATCAGTTGATAACCGACTGATAAGGAATCTACGGGTTATACCATAAGCTATCAAATCTAGTAAGCATTCCCAATTTAGATAAACGTTTCCTCTGAAAAGTATCGTCCCATATTATGAGCTAATGAAATCACAACAAATACTACTTTCCATCATCTGATTTATTATTACCTTTTATTCGCTTTATTTAGTTTATTAGTTACTAGAACCAAAACCCCCAACGCATTTTTATAAAAACCTGTACTAGAAGGTAACGATTGATTGGATCACTTCTGTTTCAATTAAGTTTCTCTTTATGAACAACTCTAGGTCATACTTACCATATACTAGCCTTTGGTTCAGTAGTAATAAGTCACACTTAGACCCCTGCATTTACAAATATAAAACACCCACTTATAGGCGTTGTAATCACTCGTGTTTGCGACGGTCAGAACACCATCAACTGCACACACATGATACATTAGCTCGAGTCATCATGCAAACAAATCAGAGATTTAGCTGCATTATTATATTTTGTATAAATTAATTATGTATGTAAATCTCTCATATCAGAACATGAGCTAATGCAAACAGTACATTTGATGTAAACTTTTATTATATCAATACATTTTGTAAAATGACACATATGGAGTCATTCATTATGCCTTTATGTTATGATTACCGTAATTAGTTGCGCCCCGACCCGAACCGCTTTCGCATCATAATTTGGGGGTGCGACAGATGTGCTAAAGACTTAAGGTTGACAACTTTGCGATAGTAAAATACTTGTGACATTTGAGTTTTGTATTGGTTATACCATGAAAATGTTAAAGTAGTTTGATGTTATGTTCTCAAGTTATGTTATAACCATTTAGAGATAAGTAACTAACTTATTGTTATTATGTTCTCAGATCAGCAGAAGACTCATTAATATAAGATTTCTGAGCTTTTTGGACTGAGATCTTCAGGTGAGTGGACCTGTACTCTCAGTGTAATTTGGTTGTAACATGTTTGGTTACATCGAGTAAACATAGATTTACAGTTTATAGACTAATTGTCTGATATGATTCCATGACGATTATGGAGTATGTGATTATGTGATATATATAGAGGTCAACTGCGGTTGGGCTTAGTTGCTATAGGTTAATCAACATAGGATTGTGAACATTAGTTGTGAATGATATCCTATGTTGAGTAAAGATAGCAATGAGCTATCGGTAATACCACTGTGATGGCCTGCAGTTGGTTATAAGTGTCGCTTAGTGGGCCACCATGGTTGAGGGCAATGAGGGACCACCGATCCTCTATGATGATTATGTTTTTACGTGTTATTTGTTGTAAACAGATATTGTTATGCTAAGTTAGACTATTAGTACATGTCTATTCACTTAGCTTCGTGCTAATCTCCCACATTACTTCATGCAGGTTATGATTAATATTTGGGCTGGGCAAGAAGTTGACTTGGATGGAATGTTTGATCACATGCTCACTCTGATATTCCTTTTGGACTAGTTATAACATGTTTTGAATTATATAACACCTATTTTGAGATACTCGGTTTAGTATAACTATATCAGTTATGTATCATGTTTTGAAACAGTATGACTTTTGATATGTAAATATTTTATGATGTAAATTAATAATATATCTTGTATTCTATGCTTCCGATATTATATATAAAAAATTATGTTCCAAATTGAGGGGTGTTATACAAAGACATGTAGAGAGGGGTATTAATACAATTTTACATTCTATAAGCTTGTATGTTATTTTAAAAGCTAGTTGGAGTAGCTTAATTTTTAAAGACATTTTTTTATATGCTCTAACCTTTTTGTTTACTAAACAATACTTGTAGCTTGAACTTATGAAAAAATAAGCTTAACCTTTCATAAATTCTTAGAAGCTTGTCATCCAAACACACCCTTGTCACTAACCTTTATCTATAGAATATGTTAGTTTCATGTAGATAGTCCAAGAGACTAAGGGTGTTTGAAAATGCATTTCAAAAATAAATTATCCTTCTCAAAATGTCATTATTTGCTTTTTTAATTGCGTTTTTTCTCTAACACAAGGAAAATAATCACTTTTCCGCCACATTTTTGTTCATAATATTAACGTTTTATGAACGCAGTTATCTAATAATTTCTTCAAAACACAATCCTAAACATCCCGTAATGGTCATGATCGTATAATTTCTTTTCAACCAAACTTATGTAAAATAAATTTATTCTGAAGTTGAGCTTACCTTTCTAAGTTTAGATTTGGATCCATGCTGGGTAATTGGGGATTGAGGAATGAAATTAATCATTGGGTTTTCATTTTGAAATTAAGGTTTCTAAATTCAAACTATACATCGTTGGGTGTTATTTTACGAGTTACATTGATATTCTTGAATAATTTGTTAGAGCACGCGAAGTGGAGAGTCAAATTCTTAGTGTTCAAGCAATTTGAACGTCGAGATCAACATTCAGCCACTCCTCATCAATGTTCAATTCTGGAGTTCAAGTCCAATGAAAGCTTTAACTTTTTTATTTATTTCCTTTTCCCCATTTTGGATTGGCTAAAATTATTTTTGTGGGTTTATTTAAACATTGAGTTGAACATTGAATGACTCCCCTTAAAATCTTATCCGTATTAAATTTCAAAGTTTAATTGAACATCGCGTTGAACACCTAGCACCAGTGGCGGACGTACATTCAATACAGGGTATACTGATGGGGTTCTGACCGTCGCAAACGCGAGTGATCACAACGCCTATCGGTGGGTGTTTTAAATTTGTAAATGCTGGGGTCTAAGTGTGACTTATTACTACTGAACCAAAGGCTAGTAGATGGTAAGTATGACCTAGAGTCGTTCTTACAGAGAAATCGAATTGAAACAGAGGTGATCCGATCAATTGTTACTTTCTAAAATAGGTTTTTTATAAAAGTGCATTGGGGGTTTTGGTTCAATTAACTAAATAAACTAAATAAAGCAAATAAATGTAATAATCAGATGATGAAAAGTAGTATTTGTTGTGATTTCATTATCTCATAATATGGGATGATGACTTTTCAGAGAAAACGTTTATCTAAATTGGGAATATTTACTAGATTCGATAGCTTATGGTATAACCCGCAGATTCCTTATCAGTCGGTTAACAACTGATATTTCATGAGGAATTAGGGTATCATGATTCTGATCAGACAGACAATGCTCAACTCTCCACACTCTCCTGCGAGGGAGTCAGTGGCCCTTATTATTGAACGCATTCGCTCGTGGGTGAAGGTAAAGAGTAGCAAGTCCATAACAAGTCAAACCGTTCTTAATACCACAAAGACTACAAATCCGGAAAACAACTAACTTATAAAATATGTTCCGACTTATTTGATTAATTCCTATTAGTGAAACTCAAGCATGGTAAGCGAGGGAAAGTGTTTAGGTTTCTTGCGTGTTGAGTCCTGAGCCACTGCCAGATTTGCTCAGAAGACAAGTCTTGTGCCACTGCTAGAAGAAGTCTACCACTGTTAGTTAGTTTTGTTTTTACAGTGCCACTGTCAGTTAGAATTAGTCTAACAGTGCCACTGTTGGTATAAGTGTGTATTTTGTATCAAGTACTTAACCACTGTTGGTAATACGAGTACTACCCCTGTTAGTGTATAGCTCAACCACTGTTAGAAGTCGGTTAGAGAGAAATATGGAATAGATAGAATTTCCATAATAGTTTGATTCTGTAAAGGACTCTATGTGATATAAATAGAGATCCTGTAAAACCCTAGTTGATAGACGAATCTCTAGTTATTAGCTTCAAGGTTGTAAACCCTAACACAAATTGTGTGTTCGTATTATTGATAATAATATTGAAGCTTTTGATTAATATTCTGTGTTACAAGTTTATTTCTTCAAAGTTATTAATAAACTATTCCGCAAGCTTATTAATAATTAATCAAAGTAATACATATTAAGATCCTGACTGGGATCAACAAGTGGTATCAGAGCTAGATATTGCTTTGATCTTGAAGAATTCTATTGAAGTTTGCAGCTTTCTCTTCAAATACCAAGATGTCTACTGAAACAATGGAAGGAATACAGGCAACAAAGATTCCTATGCTCAAACCTGATGAGTTTGAGTTATGGCAGACAAGAATAAGGCAGTACATGCTTCTCACAGATTATATGATGTGGGAGGTGGTTATCAATGGACCTAATTATCCAAAGGGTCCAGATGGTGAAAAATTGGAGAGACCACCACCCAAGACAGATGCTGAGAGAAAAGAAAGAGCCACTGAATGGAAGGCATTGAGTACATTACTCTTGTCAATTCCCAATGAATATCAAAAGAAATTTGATAAATGTGTAGATGCTAAGGTACTCATGGAAGCAATAGTCACAAGGTTTGGAGGTAATGATAATACAAAGAAGAATAAGAGGTCTCTTCTCAAACAACAGTTTGAGAACTTTGCTGGAGTAAAGTCAGAAACTTTAACTCAAACCTTTGATAGGTTTCAGAAACTGGTGGGAGATCTTGAAAATCACAATGTCAAGATAGACAAGGATGATCTTAATAGAAAATTTTTAAGATCACTTGGTACAGAATGGAACATGTACACTGTGGGACTAAGACAAAGTGCAGACCTTGATCAGAAGGAAATTGAGGATCTGTACAATGATCTGAGAAACTTTGAGCCTGAGGTTTTGGCTATAAAACAGTCCACTGGTAGTTCTAATAATACTGCTTTTGTGTCTGTTGGTGAAGCTGGAAGTAGTAGCACATCTGGTGCTAATGATAATGTGCTAGAAGCATTCTTTGCTAGCCATGTGAATTCATCATTAACTACAGAAGATTTGGAGCAGGTCAGTGAAGAGGATCTTGAGGAGATGGATTTGAGATGGCAAATGGCTATGATCACCATAAGGGCAAAAAGGTTTATGCAGAGGTCTGGTAACAGAAACTTCACATTCAAGAGAGATGGTGTAGCTGGTTTTGACAAAAGCAAAGTGGAGTGTTTCAACTGCCACAAGTTGGGTCACTTTGCAAGAGAATGCAGGAACACACAGGATGGAAGATCACAGAATACAGTTAATGGAATAATGAGAAATAGTTCTGGTCCTCAAAGAAGATTGGTACCTGTTCAGAACACCACTTCAGACTCATTGGTAGCACAAGATGGAATGGGAGGATTTGACTGGAGTGATCAAGAAGAGCTTGTGGTAAAAAATCAAGCTTTGATGGCTGTCACAGAAGAACCAGAACCTTCAGACATTCCACATGAGGTACAAGTTAAATTATGTTCACCTGAATGTAAGAAAATGGTTAAATTTTACAGGGATCATAATGTTGTTGTGTGCAATGAGTTAAAAGCATTTGAGGTCAAAAGTCAACATGCAACCTTAGCTATTGAAAATCTGGAAAAACAAATTAAAGCTTTTGAAAAGAATGAATCACAATTTCACTTAGATATTAAATATCTGAATTGGGAAAAGAAAGCTTTACAAACAAAAGTTGATATGCTAAGTGCCAAGTTGACTGAGGCAATTTCTGATAAAGAGTCTATAAAGTTGAAAGTTGATGAATTGGAAAATGCCTCAAATGGTGTACAAAACTTAATCAAGTCTCAAATTCATGATAAATTGAAAACTGGATTAGGTTACAATCTTAATGCTGTACCCCCACCTTATAATCATACTTACTTCCCATCTAAAATTGATTTTGACTTAGAAAAACTTAAGGTAGGTGTGTCTGAGGAGGTTAAAAAGGTAGATCCAGTAGTTAATTGTGTTGATAATATAAATTTTGATAAAGTGGAAATATCTGATTGGACTTAGGAAGATGAGAGTGATAGTGATAGCTCATCTAGTGGTAATTCTATGGATGGATGTGTTAAGTCTATTACTGGTCTAGTTTCAGAACTTAAGAGTGATAAACTAGAAGAAGGCAAGAAGTTGTTCATGGAGAAAGTTAAGGTTCAGCTTGAACAAGTGAATAGGACTAACAAATCTAGAACTGGTCTAGGTTATGTGAATAACAAGGTTAATCATGAGTCCAATAAAAAGGCTGAATGTGTTAAGTGTGCTAGCAAACATGATAAAAATCCTGCAAAGAAAATAATCAAACCTACACCTAGAGGGAATCAAAGGAATTGGAATCAATTGGTGTCACAAAGGCTGGGTACTGGGTTTGAATGTGTGAAAAGAAAATCATGTTTTATTTGTGGTAGGTATAATCATCTTCAACAGGACTGTTACCATAATCCTAAAAATAATAGGAACCGTGGTACAGGACAAGTGTTGAGAAATCAGCCTAACAGAGGCAAGGCTGCAGCCACTGTTAATACTGCAGCAGTGCCACTGTCAGAAGCTAACAGAGGCAAGACAAGAACAGGGGAGGGTTTGACCACTGTCAGGCATGGTACCTCTGCTGGTATTAAGCATTTGCAAAGAATGTTTATACCAAGTAAAGCTACCACTGCCAGGGTAATAAATACGAATTTGAAGGTGACCACTGTCAGACCATTAACCCCTGTCAGGTCTAAAACAGATTGTTTTTGGAGATATAAGAATGCATCTACATCAAAAGTGTCCAAAATCAATGAAGCATTGAGATCAATCACCTTTAAGAGGGTTGATGTCAAAAATGCTCAAGGGAAACCCAAAGCCAGATTGGTTTGGGTTCCCAAGAGAAACTAATTATTTCTCTTTTTATATGTGCAGGGCAAGCCAAGCTTATGGCATATTGATTCAGGATGCTCAAGGCACATGACTGGAGATAGGGAGAAATTGCAAGATTTTAAAGCTTTTAATGGAGGAGATGTGGCATTTGGCAGTAATCCTAAAGGAGGAAAAATCACAGGTAAAGGCAAGGTAAAAAGCAGTAAGCTCACTTTCAATGATGTTTATTATGTTGAACAATAGAGATATAATTTGCTAAGTGTGAGTCAAATCACAGATAAGCAAAATCCTGTTTATTTCACTGACACAGAATGCATTATACTTTCTGAAAAACTCAAAATACCTGAAGATAAAATTTTAATGAGCGTTCCAAGAAAGAATAATGTATACTGTAGTGATTTAAACAAGATGGAATCTCAAAATGTTAAGTGTCTTATATCTAAAGCTACTGTTTCTGAATCTGAATTATGGCATAGGAGGATGTGTCACTTGAATTTCAAGACCATGAATAAACTTGTTAGGAATAGGCTAGTGAGAGGCTTACCTGAAAAGTTATTTGAATGTAGTGACCACTGTGTAGCTTGTCTCAAAGGTAAGCAACACAAGACTTCTTATAAGACCAAGCTTGTGAATACAAATACCACTCCCTTACACCTGTTACATATGGACTTGTTTGGCCCTACCAATGTAGCTAGTCAAGGGAAGAAATCTTACTGTTTGGTGATAACTTATGACTATTCTAGGATGAGTTGGGTATTCTTTCTTAGGACCAAGGATGAGACAGGTGAAACACTTAGATCTTTCATAACTAGGATTGAGAATTCAACAAATCAAAAGGTTAAGATCATCAGGTGTGATAATGGGACAGAATTTAAGAATCATGAGATGAATAAGTTCTGTGAGGAGAAAGGTATATAAAGACAGTTTAGTGCACCTAGGACTCCACAACAAAATGGAGTAGCTGAAAGAAGGAATAGGACAATAATTGAGGCTGCTAGAAGCATGCTAGCAGATGCTAAACTTCCAATGTCTTTTTGGGCAGAGGCAGTCAGCACTGCTTGTTATGTTTTGAATAGGATTTTGATAGTCAAACCTCATAACAAGACACCCTATGAGTTATTCTTTAAGAGAAAACCTTTGGTTAGCTTTTTAAAACCATTTGGATGTCCTTGTACTGTCTTAAATACCAGAGATCACCTAGGTAAGTTTCAAAGTAAGGTAGATGAGGCTGTCTTTGTTGGATACTCTATTCAAAGCAAGGCTTATAGAGTGTTTAATAAAAGGACTAGGATCATAGAGGAGACCATGGATGTGACCTTTAATGAAAATACACCAAATGTAGAAGGAAAAGGTCCAGAAGTATTGTTTGATATTGATGCACTAACCCATGCTTTTAGATATCCAGATTTGTCTTCTAGTGCAGGTACAAGTGCAGGTGATGATGCAAATGGAGATAACAGCTCAAGTCAACCTACAAAGGATACCTTGGAGTATGTATTATTTCCAATTTGGTCTCCAGATCCACCAGCAGTCTTTCAACAGGATCACACAGAAACTGATGGATTAACTCCGGAAACAAATGGATCATTTGCAAAGGATGATTCAGATAAGGGTACACATGGTTTAAGAGGTTCACATGAAGATTCAGAAAGTGAATTAGAGATACCTGGATTATCAGATGAAGAGCAGAGATCACCAAAGAACTATGAACAAAGTCCACCATTTCAAGTTTTGGAAAGAACTTCTTTGTCAGATTCTGAAACAACTCCAAAGCTTTCAAAAGATAGAAAGGAAAGAGATTCTTTTTCAGAATCAGAAATGGATAATCTTGTGGGTCCTAATTTGGAAAGAGAATTGCTTGATACATCCACATCTAAGTATCTGGTTCATAAAGATCATTCCTTGGATTTGGTCATTGGTGATATTGGTTCACATGTTCTGACCAGACAGCAGTCAAAGATAAGAGAAGAAGATTTACATACTTCTTTATATGTTTGTTTTCTTTCTCAGATGGAACCAAAGAAAGCAGTGGAAGCCCTCAAAGATCCCAGCTGGATTGAAGCCATGCAAGAAGAATTGCTACAATTCAAGCTGCAGGATGTATGTGATTTGGTTGATTTACCAAAAGGAAAGAGAGCTATAGGCACCAAGTGGATTTTTAAGAACAAGAGAGATGAGAGAGGGATTGTCATCAAGAATAAAGCCAGGTTGGTAGCACAGGGGTATACACAGGAAGAAGGAATTGATTATGATGATGTTTTTGCCCCTGTTGCTATGATAGAAGCTATTAGATTGTTTTTAGCTTATGCATCTTATCAGGGTTTCAAGGTTTATCAAATGGATGTGAAGAGTGCTTTTCTTCATGGTCTAATTGATGTGAGGTGTATGTATGCCAACCTCCAGGGTTTGAAGATCCAACATATCCAGATAGAGTGTGCAGATTGAAGAAAGCTTTGTATGGTTTACATCAAGCACCAAGAGCTTGGTATGATACTCTATCTGAGTATCTTCTCAAGAATGGATTCAAGAGAGGTACTATTGACAAGACTCTGTTTATCAAGAGGATTCAGAAAGATATTTTGCTGGTACAGGTCTATGTAGATGATATTATATTTGGATCTACAAGTGATTCACTGTGTAAAGACTTTGAGGAGCTAATGCATCAGAAGTTTAAGATGAGTTCAATGGGAGAACTCACTTTCTTTTTAGGTTTGCAGGTTAAGCAGAAGCCAGATGGAATCTTTATTAACCAAGGGAAGTATGTGAAGGATATTTTGAATAAATTTGGTTATAAAGATGTAAAGATATCTAGTACTCCCATGGAGGCACACAAACATCTTAATTCTGATCCTGAGGGGGAGGAAGTAGATGTGCACCTGTACAGGTCAATGATTGGTTCTTTGATGTATTTAACTTCATCTAGACCTTATATTATGTTTGCAGTGTGTCTTTGTGCTAGGTACCAAACCAATCCAAAGCAGTCACACATGTATGCTGTGAAAAGGATCTTTAGATACTTGAAAGGTCAACCCGATTTGGGACTTTGGTATGCTAAAGGATCAGACTTTGAGCTAAAGGCTTTCACAGATAGTGACTATGGTGGTGAAAACATGGATAGAAAATCAACCAGTGGAGGATGTCAATTTCTTGGAAGTAGGCTAGTGTCATGGCAATGCAAGAAGCAGACCACAGTTTCTACATCTACAGCAGAAGCAGAGTATGTTGCAGCATCCAGTTGTTGTGCACAGGTGCTCTGGATTCAGAATCAAATGATGGACTATGGTTTGGCTTTCATGAACACTCCTATTTACATTGATAATACATCTGCTATTAGTATCATACAAAATCCTGTTAAGCATTCAAAAACCAAACACATTGAAATCAGATATCATTTTATACGAGATTGTTATGATAAACGTTTGATTCATATTTTCAAAATTCATACTGATAATCAACTCGCAGATCTGTTTACCAAATCATTTGATGTAGGAAGGTTTACATTTTTGATATCTAATATTGGTATGATCAATCTCACTTAGTGTTTTGGTCAGGATTTGATACTAACAGAGGTGAAGTATATTGTGTGTGACAGGGTCAAGTGTTGCCACAGTTAGCTTCATCATGATAATAGTTGGTTCCACTGTTAGTTTACGTATGCCACTGTCAATATATTTTCAACCTCTGCTGTATGTTTGTGTAGTTTAACCCCTGCTAGTTGTTTTTTTTTAGTTTAATATTGCAGGATTAAGCCACTGTCAGGAGACATTAGGAGAGCTGGAGTCTAATGTTTTATTTGTTGATTTTTCTTATTTGATTAAAAAAAAATCGTGTTATTTCATGAAGTCTATGACCCTGCTAGTTCTAGTGTACCCCTGCTAGTACTAGTACCCCTGTTGGCTTTATTGAGGATTATTAATGGTTGCATTTGATCAAGTGAGGTACCCCTGTTGGGCTTAAGTGTTCGTTGTGCCCCTGTTGGTGCATAACTGACAGTGCCACTGTTAGTTCTATTTACTAGGGCTTGGCACTGTCATCACATAAGTATCCAAACACTTCACTTTTTCAATTACGCTTTCAAAATTCTCAAAACTCTTTAATAAATGCTCTCGTTTGTGTTTCATCATTGTAAACCATTCTTCTTTCTTTCATCAAATTCATTCATGGCATCATCAATTCTGGTAATTCTACTTTGAGTGTTCATTCTGAACACAACATGAGGGCTTTCTTGGACAAAGAAGTCGCAGATGAGTATTTTCATCCGATTATTGATTTCTTGAGTAACTATCAGGTTACATATGCTCTTACTGTCGCTCCAAGATTGATCAGATCACATATTCAAGAATTCTGGAAGAATGCAAAGGAAGGGAATGTTAATGGCATTACTCACATTCATTCCACTGTCAAAGGCAACAGAGTAATGGTGACTGAGATTGTTCTTAGAGAACTTCTGCAGTTTGATGATGAAGGAGGAGTTCTGGAATTGTCAAGAGAGGATCTATTTCAAGGAATAAAAGATATGGGTTATGAAGGTGCTGGAAAAGCAAGGTCTGAATATACATTCTTGAAGTCATGGTTCTGTCCTCAATGGAAGTTCTACATTCATACCTTTCTGGTATGTTTATCTCAAAAGAGGACTAGTTTTAATGAATTTAGTTCTAGTATTGCATATCCTATAATCTGCTTGGCACAGGGTCTTAAATTTAATATGTCTAGGTTTATCTTAGATAATATGATCAAAAATGTAAAGGGTGATACATTTATTATGTACCCTAGATTTGTTCAACTTTTGTTGAATAAGCAGTTGCCAAATTTGCCAGCAGATAAAAGTGTAATAGTTAGTTCTACTTTATCTTTGAAAACTATTAGAGCTATGTATCAATATCAAAACACCTTTTCCAAGAAGGAAACTGCATTGTTTTCTACAATGTTAGTTGCTCCTTCTGCCACTGGTGGTGTATTACCAACACCACTTGGACCAAATGATGACAGGACAACAACACCAGTTGGTTCTGAACACACATCAAGAGGTGGCACAAAAAGAAAACAAGGGAACCAACAGCCTACCCAAAGCAAAACCAAGCGATCCAAGAAAACTAAACAGGCTATGGAGATTCCTGTTTCTCCACAGTCTCAGTCAAATGAGCAATCACAATAGGTGAACATACTTGATGAAAATGTTCATTCTGGAAGGGCTGCCACTACTGTTTCTAGCCCACTGGCAGGACAGGACAGTGGTAACATCAATCAGACCCAACCAGAGGCAACTTTGTTTGATGAACCTATGGGTCATGAGTCAAATGAAGGTCCCAGTACCACGAATCAAGGGGCATTTGAACATCTTGCAGGGCAAGTGACAGATGTAGTCAATGATTCATCTAGGAGGTCACACTCCAATGTTGATGAGACTAGTCATATAACTAAGGAATTAACGATTGATGATTTGGTACATGATGTCAGGCTGATATGGACAAAATTTGAGAGGGAAAGGGAGTTGAGAAGGGAGCAACAACTCAAGTTGGCTGCCCAGGATGAATTGATCAAGAAGCAGCAGGAGGAAATCAATGATTTGAAAACCAGACTGGCTGTGGTAGAGGATGTTGTGTTACAGGTCTTAAAGCCTGCTGCAGAATTACAAAAATCTTCAGGCAAGGGGAAGAGAAAAGAAAAAGATCAAGAGAAAGATAATGTGCCTGAAGATAAGGATGATGGTAATGATGGTTCTGATGGGAATCATGATGATAATGATGGAGGTGCAGGTGGTATTAGCTTCATGGATACATCTGAGGTTAATGAAAATGTTGAGGATGAATTGAATGTGTCAGATTATGTGGTTAATGAAGGCTTGGATGATGAAGTGGTGAATACTGAGCTTGATAGAAGCATGGTGGTGTATGTGGGTGAAAATGTGCAAACAAGTGTTTCTGAAAGTGAGAATGTGAATGTTGCAGAGATAATGCACAAAGAGGTCCAGCTTTGAATGTTTTTCCATTAAACAAAGGATTACCTTTTGAGGCTGTGGCTAATTTGTATTTCTGGGATGTTATGGGAAAAAATATTGATATGGGCAAATGAGTGAGCTTCAGTGATAGGATGGTGATTGATAAATATGTTGAAACAGAGATGGAAGGTGGAAATGTAGAGGTTGAAGGGGAGTGTTTAGAGTTCAAATCTGCAGCTGAAGAGGAGGTAAGAGTGAAAAATTATAATAGAAAGAAATCAATTCCATTCAGAAAGTCTTCCTCTGTCAAGAAAACTACTGTTATAACTCAACCTATAACCACTGTTGGCAGTTTGGTTTCTACCACTGTTGAGGTATCTACCCCTGTTGGTACTTCAGCAGCAACCACTGTTATACTACCTACACCTGTTATCACAGAGTCAACCACTGTTACATCAACCCCTGTCAATAATTCAAATATTCCCACAACTGTCACAACAACCACTGTCACCACCACTACACCAAGATCTATTCTACCCCCTGTTATTATTGAAGAACCCTCATCATCACCCAAACCTAAGTCTGACCTTCCAAAGATTGATGCTAAGGACAAAGGTAAGGGAAAACTAAAAGAAGAAAGAAAAATTAAGAAGGTTGTAGAGTCTCAAATTGATTTAGATGAGGCCAGGAGAGCTCAAGAGGAGCATGATGAGAGAATGCTAAGAATGGCAGTTGAGTCCAAGAGACTAGAAGGTCCTGATGTTGATGTTGTACCGGAAGATATGAGTGTGGTAACCTTATCTCAGAAGGCTGCAAAGATGCTCAATGATATGGCTGTAATTGGTAAAGGGTTATCTGCACAGAAGATTCATGAAATGATCAACAAAAAGGATGGTAATGATGATTTGGATCCAGGGTTTGCAAAGCTAAAACAAGCAAATGAAGAAAAGGCAAGAAGGAAAAGACAAGCAGAGCTTGAAAAGAAAAGAAACAAACCACTAACTGCTGCTCAAAGGAAAAAGGAATTGATCAGAATTCTTGGTGGTAGATATGCCCCAAGAAGTATACTAGAAGGATGGGATTTAGAGAGGTTGGAGAAAGCTTATGCTAGACATCAGAATGAAGGAAAGATGGATTTTGAAAAGAAGCTCATGCAAGACAAATTCATTGAGAAAAAGTTGTCTGAGGATAGAAAGAAGATTGCTGAGCAGGTAAGAAAAGAGGAACAACACAGAATTGAAAAGGAAGAGCAAGAGAAAGCAGAAGCTAAAGAGAGAGAATTAAAAAGGCTTTCTGATAGGAATTTAAAGATTAGATGGGATGGAGTTCTTGCTTGTGACAATGTAGTTCCTGATTTGGAAAAGGATGCAGCAGAATTGAGAAAATATATCAAAGAGGTGAAGGACAGTAAAGAAAATATTCATATTAATCATGATAGATCATCAAGAATAGTTGAATGGGAAGGACAGAAATCAAATGTTGCTGATGTTGTTAAAGAACAGATAAAGATTGTCAGAGAGGATGGGAATAAGCAATATTTGACATCTGTAGCTGATGTGCTCAAAAATGTGAATAGGTTAGACATTTTAGATTTGTATGAGCTGAACAGTCAAAGAAACAGGCAGGCTTCACTGGTGATAATGGAAAGAGATTTGGGAAGATGTTTGAATATGCTGTTTGAGCCTGAACCATTCACAAATTTGTTCTTAAACTGTATTGAGATTGTGAATACCTGGAGACACTTTGTAAGAGCTGGAGTTCATATGATTTTGTTCAGAGATGGAGTCACAATCTACATGCTTGATGAAAGACAATATGTTTTGGGGACTCAGATTTTAAGAAATGTGCTTGCATCTCAACTAAGAACTACAGTGATCTCAGAAGGTGCATTCAATGCTTTATATATGGTGTTCAATCAGTTTCATAAAAGAATGGAGTTGGAAATATTAAGAGAGGAGGAGAAAAAGAGAAAACAGAATCAAGCTCCTAAGGATGAAAAGAAAGATGAAGAAACTTGACTCATTACTGAGAATGATCAAGTTTAGGGGGAGATTGTTGAGTCCTGAGCCACTGCCAGATTTGCTCAGAAGACAAGTCTTGTGCCACTGCTAGAAGAAGTCTACCACTGTTAGTTAGTTTTGTTTTTACAGTGCCACTGTCAGTTAGAATTAGTCTAACAGTGCCACTGTTGGTATAAGTGTGTATTTTGTATCAAGTACTTAACCACTGTTGGTAATACGAGTACTACCCCTGTTAGTGTATAGCTCAACCACTGTTAGAAGTCGGTTAGAGAGAAATATGGAATAGATAGAATTTCCATAATAGTTTGATTCTGTAAAGGACTCTATGTGATATAAATAGAGATCCTGTAAAACCCTAGTTGATAGACGAATCTCTAGTTATTAGCTTCAAGGTTGTAAATGTAAGTCCCTAGTTCTAGGATCGATAACTTCGTTATCTGTAGTATTAAGGTGCGGAATCCCTCAATACAGTGTTATCTTACTAATAACGAGTAAGTTTGTAATTGCGTTTAATATGACTTAACTTTAAACGATGAATCGTCAAAGCCTAGCCGTAGGTTATGTTTTCTCTGGGTTTGTGAATTCGCAGAATGATAAAAGTGTAAAAGTGTTAAAGTATTCAAGTGTTAACGATTTTGCCAAACAAAATCGGTTATATATGTTGTCTCGGCTCGGCTCGCATGGGCCTGCGAGTTCAGCCCAACTCGCCTCGCTTAGCCCAAGCCCAGCTTAGCCATAACGAGTTCAGTTCTCATCTCGCAGCTTACCTCGCTGCGACCTGAGATCTCGACTCGCTTCGCAACAAACGTATAATATAAATACGTTATTTCGTCTATCTTTAATATAAAATATTAATAACAAAACGAATATGCATTTACAAATATAAACCAATATATCAATACAATCACAATTACACTAGTCATATTTCAAGCTAGATCTGTTGTCACAAACTATGTCCCAACAGACTCCCCCTTGACAATAGCTCTAGCGTCTTTATCTTTTAATTGTCTTTGGTCTTTATTTGTAAATCTTGCTTCCTGCATAAATCTTCATCTTGATACAAGTTTTAACCATCATTTGATAATCTCTACCTAAATCAGCCCATTCAATAGTCGTCAAAATTCTGTTCTCTTGTAACTTTAACAGATCCTTTCTCGACATATTCATCAGGTGTCGATGGTCATAGACTCTGAAGATTTCTCTTTTGCCACCTTCAATCTCATCATCAGCTTCAACCATAACAGCTTCTCCAGTCTTTGAATCCACGTGCCAACTCTTCATATTTCCCAAAATATCCTGTGGCATTGTCTTCAATGGAATCTGCTGCACACATTTAACAGCTGGATAAATCTTTTTCCTTCTTCTTCTTCTAGTCCTTTGACTTCTCTCCTGTAGTTTCACAGTCTTTCCCTTTCTTGGCTTTATCATCTCAAATTTATTTGTACCAACCTCATGTCTAATAATTCGTTCAACACGATTAGCATAATCATCACGACTTGGGTTGTTGATCTCTAATCTAGCCAAGTCACGTATTTCATAACGTGGTAAGGAACTAAAAACTGCAAGCTTTCTTTCAAAGTATTGAACTCCGTCATATCTTTTTATTGCAAAAAGCTTCAGTTCAGAGTCAAAGTACCAGCCTATAATCCCTTTACGCGGTACGCGTTTCTTCGTTATATCAATTTCAGAAATTCCAATCTTCTTCTTCTGTTTTGGAAGTTTCCGATATCGTACTGCAGGATTATTTGTAAAGACTATCTCTTCTGCTTCATCTTCCGAGGTTGATTCTTCAATATCTTCATCGATATCAACCACTGTTGGACCATCATCATTTTCCATAACAAACTCTGTATGAGATGGGCTCACATGGTGTTCATCAACATGCGGATCTGGATCTACACCAATGTCTTGCACATCTTCAGGTACAGCAATCCAATCAGTAGGTGGTAGAAATTCTCCATCCTCAAGATCAAAATCTATTTCTTCATCTATCTCGTCAAAAATATCTTCTTCCGAATCAGATAGATCAAGCATCTCAAATCCTAGAGAAAAACCACATATACAAATCAATATTAATAATTTAAATTCTTTACTAATTTCCCTGAATTAATCCAAGAATTTCTTTATCAACTCTTTTGTATAATTTAAACCTTCAATTTAAACACAATATATATATATAACTTATAAAATCCTTTTATTGATTACCCTGAATCAATCTAAGATTCTCTAAAGTCTTATACAATACTTAACAAATAATAATTAATTTTAAATTCTAATGTATTGTGAAAAATCACCAAACATTTAAATTTACTATTAATTATCTTATATAATTTCTAAGTTTAATTGATCTTAACTTATTATCAACATAACTTTTAAATTATATATCATTTGTCAAGTTAACCAAAAACATTTTTAACTTGTTAGTTATAAACTCTCAAGTCTAAAATGCATATGTTATTATAAAATTTTGACCGCCGAAAAATAATCGGAACACGCCGCTCGACTACTCATTGAGTCAGAAGACTTTCGATCACTATTTTATCTTAACATATTTATTAACTTAAATTATTTAAAACATATTTTACTTAAAATAATAATAAGATTAAGTCGAATATATTAAACATAATATTAAGTTACAATTATTCAGTACAAAATGTTACAGACATTATTCTACACTATGCTAATACTAAGCTGTCTTACCAGCTTCTGTATCAACCGGTGCATCTTTATCAGCACTTGTACCAGCTCCAGCATCACCACCATCAACAGACTCCCCCTGAATCATAGCTTGCTGACCAGTCGTTGAAGGACCGGTCTGCTCACCATCTTTCGGTGCATTGGGATCATCGTCTTTATCAGCATCTCTCTTTTTCTTCAGCTCATCTTCTTTACAACCTTCCAAGTATGCCAATATCTCCCCCTGAGTAGACTGTCCTGAAACATGTTTCAAGACCAATCGCTCCAAGCCAGATATCTTCATACTCTGAATGTTGAAGTCAGCAAGCAAAGTCTCATGAGTCTTCAGCAATGTATTGTATGAGATACTCTGATTGAGTAACTGCTGACTCAATCGAAGATTATTCGACACCAGCATCGGAACCTGAGACGCTGTCTTTTCTAATTCCTTTACCCGCAACTCCAAGGATGTATTCCTTTCAGCATCTGTTGTCGGAGTAACTGGAATAGTAGTCGGTCCAGGTGGTGTGAGAGAATCAATAATCAATTGTCTAGTAAGCAAATCATGAGGTACAGTAAAAGCCTGCTTAAGCAAACCTGCTGCAAATCTAGCTCCCTTCGTTGTCGGAAAACTCGCTCCGCGAACTAGATCCTCAACCTGATGCTGAAGCGGTATGGATATCGGTTCAGTAACCACCGGTGTATCCTTCTCCACCTGTGGTGTATCTTGAGCAATATCTCCAACAGTCGACGTCCTCGAACGTTTACTCAATGGAGTATCAGTCTCATCAGCATCCAAATCATGAATGATAAGATCTGGACCTGGTTCATTGACTTTTCTCTTCAACTTCTTCTGAACCAGACGACCCGTTGCCAAATCAACCAGATCATCATCAGAATCAGTCGACTCATCAGTTGTATGTTCATCGTTAGGACCAGATGAACCAACTGTATCCTAAATATATTTACCATTTTTGATTAACGTATAATTCTATCAAACTAGATAAATATAGAGTAAAGATTATTCAGCTTTTAATACCTTAGCAGGTAAAACTGCAGAACTATCTCTCCGTAACTGCTCACCCTCAGGTATAGTAACCTCTGGGTCTACAGTCTCAGTTCCCTATGTATAATAATATTTATAATTCATAATTAGAAATAATATCCAATTAACTAACTATCTATATCATTATCATGAAATACTAGAATTAGACTATACAATTAATAAAACAAATCGATCAACGAAGTATAAAATATTACCTCAGAAGGTGGAACATAACTATCAATATCCCGTAACAAGGTATCAGTAGCGTCAGCATGCTGTTCTAGCACCTCCTGAACTACCTGTGCAGCAACATCTGGGTTCACCTGTTTCCCAGCATGTCCAGGTTGTTCCAAAACATCCTCGATAAGCTCTTGTGGATCTTCAGCATGAACCACCTGAGCTATCGGAGCTTGATCAACAGCAGCATCAGCAGGAGCTACGTCCAACCACCCATGATTCGGCGGAGTAACGTAGTGTGGATCAACAATGTACCCAAACAGTGGTCGTACCTCAGGCTTAACCACTCCCTCCTTCCTGACGGTCTGCAGAAACATGGCATTATAACCACGTTGATCAATCTTATTCACCACCAAAAATGGTTCAGGAATAGCCAAGTTCAGTAAACGCGAACATATGATAAGCATACAGAACCTCGGGTAAATCAAAAATCTGGATCTAACAGAACCCGATATCTGTCTCCTTATCTCTCCAAAAATAAGATCACAAAAACTGTATGGTTTATTGTAAACCAGGGACAGTGCAGCCGATAGTATAGCAGGGCTCAACTCATCAAAACCGCCCTTCTTCGGTGCAAACACGGTGTTCATCACATGCCATAAAAACCTCCACTGACCAATTACCAAAGGCTTCTGAAACTGGTTCCCGCGCCTATCACCAGTATATCCCATATGCCCAATTGCCCCCTCTATAAAATCCATGGGCAAAACCAAATCCCCATTCTCTTGATCCTCAGTACCAAGCTGCAAAATCTGTCGTAGATTTCCAGCGGTAAATACAACCGGTTGACCACGAACCGTTGCTCGGATCTGTGGTGGATTGACCGATTGGTCATACACAATATCCGTCCAGAAGTCATTCAATATCTCCTGAGAAATCGGTGGATTGGCCGTAATAGCGTATCTGATACGTGACCGTGCAAGAAAACGTAATATATCTGCAACCCTGTCAGCCCGTTTGGCTTCAAGAGTTAGATCCACTAGTATGTTGTGACCTTTATCAAATGCTCTTGCCATATCTGTAAAATAAACACAAATGACAAAAACAATTTAATGCACGTTAAAACACTTTAAACTACAATATATTATGAATCAAAATTCATCAAATATTTTAGTTTAACTATATATATATATGTATATAACGTGTTACAAAAATAGTCTCAAGTCGTATATAAATATTTAACTTATTACTAAAAAGTCGTAAGTCTAATATATATCAAAATGTGAATCCATTATATAAATGTTATTACTAAAATAGCGTAACATTTAAATTACAAAATAAAAAAGATAAACATTTTTTTTTTTTTTTTTTAAAAATTTGGATCCACAAAATCTGGCGTGGCGAGATGCGTTCATCTCGTCTCGCATGTCAACTCGCCAAACCAGTCAACTCGCGTCTGATCTAATTACGCGAATTCAACAGGTCAACAAGTCAACTCGCCAACTTGTCTCAACTCGTTTTGTTCAGTCTGCGTAGCGAGGTGAAATCTCAACCCGTTTAACGAACAGCCGTCGCGAGTTGATTTTAAAAATCGATTAATCCATTAATTTCAACATGATCTATCGATTGTTTTACATTTACTGATGTTCGTTTAACATAAACCATACAGATTCATGTCCAATAACATCCTAAATGTTCGTTAATCGATCGAGTTATTAACCGAAACCCTAAGTTTAGAAAAACTTTGATTTCTCGTTAATTTTACGGTGAAATCCGTTGTTTTATACCTCAATATGATCGTACTACAAAGGTGTATAAATGTCACGGATCAAAAAGCTCGTTTCCTTCCTCGTAAATTCGAAATCAAACGAAAATAGATTCTCGCCTCGTTTCGCCGTATCTGGACTCGCAGAGTTAAAGTGAACTCGCAAGTGAAGTGGATTCGGTGGAGTGTTTGACTCGTTTGACTCCCCTTTATACTTCAAAACTCGATTCGCCAAAGTTGATCTCGATCCGCAAGTTATGTCAACTCGCAAGATTTAAATAAAACGCGAATTTAATTGTAAGTATAAATAAAACCCGTATTTTTACAAGTCTAAATAAAACGTAATTTTCACTTGTAAATTGTTACATTTGTTCAACAATAAATGAGACAATTCAGTATAATTTAATTCCAAAGGGTAATAACTTTTAAATAAACACAAAGTTACAAAAAAAAATTAAAATACAAAACGCATAAACGAACAGTGGTATCAGGTACCATTTTATTAATCACTATTAAATAAAACAAGTACATAATTAAACTGCTTAAGAATTTAACTGCTTAGGGATCATATTAGAAAGAATAAGCACTTAGTTATTTATTGTTAATAAGTCTAAGTAGATTGTTAGTATACATACTGTGACACCCGACGATTTAGGGTTACTGATTAACCCTCTAGAAACCCTAATTACGTGTGTTTAGTTTTGTATTAGGCTAAATGCTTGTAATTACTTGAAACTATTTGTATATTTATGTGAATATACACTTCCGTAATTGATTTATATTACGCTACGTAATTCGTTGTAATTACGCTCACGCAATTTGGTAAAATTGTGTAAAACAACCGGACGGAGTCCGACAGAAAATACGACGTTGGTGAAAACTTTTCTATAAATAACTTAAATCTATTTTTAGAAGGTATTTATCATATATTATTATTTTAATATAATAATACCCGAAAAACCTAGACGTTTCGATTAAAACGTCTCAAACGCAACGAAAACGCGCAGAACGCGCCCGACAATCGAACGAAATTCAAAATACATTTTTGAATCTAAAATATATTAATTAGTGAAAAGTTATCAATTAAAATATCGTGTCTTTAAACGATAACGAAAAACGTCCAAATAAAACATCACGCGATTTAAAATCCGTGGAACGAACGCGCAAATCGAGATCGATAAATTAACGAAACATTCTTATAAATGTTTTTCAAGTATTTAGACCAAACACTTCAAATAAAAAATATTGAAACTTAAATCGCTACTTAAAAACGCGTATTAAACATTTAACACCAAACCGAACGAGAAAACGAACACCGCGCGAAGCACAAATCGAATAAAACATAAAATGACCAAAATACCCTTGGTGGGCCCCCCCTTGGCCGGCCCCCTCTTCAGCTCATGGCTGCCCATTCCACTTCCCCCTCTAATCTCACATGCAAAATCATGATTTCCTTTATTCTCCCTAACACCACTCAAAAAGCATGCAAGCCCTTTTCATTCTTACACACACTCTACAACACTCAACATTTCTTTTCTCTCTAGACACTTTCACCTCTCTCTCCACAACTGAAATCTCAGCTCTTCCACCACCATAAACCACCACCAAACCACCTCAAACACCACCATTAATCAAGCAAGAGAAGGAAGCTAACACCAAGAGCATCATCATCATCATCATCTTGTTCCTTGGTTTCACCACCTCCTTTGTAAGGATACCAACACTCTCTCTCTCTAAAACTGATTTCATATGATTTATTTACATGTTATAAAGTTCATCTAACATTAATATGTCCAAAACCTTGATCAAAATACGTTTTTATAACACCTATATGAACAGGCATGAATCTGTCCAGAAACTTTCTTCACTTACACGAATTTTATAAAATTCATCCTTTCATGAAAATGGTCGTTTTTATAGGTTAAAATCAAGCTCAAGATGTTATCTTTCTAACACCGCAAACCTCATGCCTTTTTGAGCTCGTTTGGTATTTTTAATAATTTAAATGAAAACACATAGACTTTCTGGTACTGAAAGTCAGAAACTTGAACCATATGATTTTGACCATAACTTGAGTTCTACAAAGAATTAGAAGATGCATTTTTTTTAAAAGTTGCGTATTGAAAAGACCTACAAAAAGTTCTTCTATGGCTCTTTCCAGAAACCTAGGGATTTTCTTAGAAATATGAATCTATGCGACTGGCCTGCATGACATTGAAAACTGTGTATGGATTCATCCATAAATTTTATACCTAACAAGATGGACACCATAATTAATGGAAAAATTAAGTTAACCTCTAGACATATGATAGAACAGCTGGTAAAAATCTTGGACTCTAACTCGGAATATAGCTAGTTAAGAAAAATAGAGAAAGTAAACCGACAAACCGAGAAACATGAACATGGACTGTTTTTAGACTTTTATAAAAACCGCGACTTTTGGTGAACTCCGGCATGAACCGACAACATATTTGGACCTTATAAACTGATATTTGGGTTGGGTGAAAGTTTCGGGTCAAACCGAGTAAGTTTGACCAAGTCAACAAAAGTGGCTCGTTTTCGAAAAACTTACTATATTTGGAAAGTGGTAACAAAAATGGGTTTGGTTGACTTAGTTAGTAACTTGGACCAAAAACTAATTTTAGAAAGTTTCCCGAACGAAAACCGACACTTGAAAACACTTGGACTAAAATGTAATTTTTGAACAGACCCTTAGTGTCGCATGGTTGTGCGACACTACCCCTAGTGTCGCATAACAAACAGTGGAAACTACATAATACGCTAACAGTGGTAACTATGCGACACTACCTGCGACACTTGCCTAAGTGTCGCATAACCAACAGTGGAAACTAAAAATACACTAACAGTGGTAACTATGCGACACTACCTGCGACACTTGCCTAAGTGTCGTATAACAAACAGTGGTAACACTTGCGACACTAACAGTGGCTACCTTGCGACACTCACTGCGACATTTACCCTAGTGTCGCATGACATGCGACACTGACACTAGTGTCGCTAATGACAGAATATTTTAAACTTGTTTTTTTCACTAAGTATCGAACATGAGTAACAACTTATAACCACACATGATACATACTGTAACAAGTATACGATGACACAAACTTGATAATAATGTCTTAAAGAATTATTATTACAAACTTTCACCAACGGGTCGTACACGTTTTTGATAAACGAACTTGAACTACTATTTGGACATACTAGTTGATGAACTAGCTTTAGGTGGACATAAAACCCCCACCTACCCGATTGGCTTAAGTGGACATTAACCCCCACTTATACAATCGCTATAGATGGTCTTTTGAGACATCTACTTACAACCTCATACGTTTAGGGCGTTAGGAGGTTGCACACGGGAACGAGAACACCCACTGCTTGCTACTTGATTATTGCTTGATATCTGCTAAACCTTGGTGAGTTTCATAGCCCCTTTTTACTGTTTTCACTGGGGTGAGAATACATACAACTGTTTTATAAACTGCTTTATGATCACAAGTACTGGTAGCAACTTTTTCGATATGCATTGCATGAGACCTGAATAATCCACTAAAGTCCTCTACTTATCATAGTCATTAAAATTTGTGCGTGAGTATTATTGGGTGGTACCATCAGGGTTTGACAAACCTCGTCCGGGCTAGTCGCGCTAGCCAACCCACGGGCGCAGTATTACTTGTGAATTAGAAGTGTATCGGATTAGTACACTTACCGGAGGCAAACAACGTTAAGCTTGACTATGAGACTCATGGCAATGGTATACCTATATTGCAGGAAGCAATACGTTTACTTGTCGTTTGATAACGATACTTTTTACTTATCATTGATGAATGATACATACTTATGAAATCTTGTGGATCATTTTAGCAACTGATTACTTGACAAACCTATGAACTCACCAACTTTATGTTGACCTTTTAGTATGTATTTCTCAGGTAACCCGCCGCAGTAGGAAGCTTTTGGAAAGCTTAGCTCGAGTCGCATTGTTTTCAAAACATCAAGAGATTAGACTGCATGTAGCTGTATTTTGTAAATTCAGTATTGTATTAGAAATCTCTAATCGGTTTATGCGAACTCAAGAATTATTTTTTGTAAACATTTGAATTATGGTAAATGTAATATTTTCAAACGTCTCATATAGAGGTCGTTTGCTTGATCTTTGTGTTGATGATATTTGATTTGGTCGGCGCCCCCGTGACACCTCCCACTTCCGCTGCCACGTGTTTTGGGGGTGCGACAGATTGGTATCAGAGCCAAAGGTTATAGCGAACTAGGATTGCATTAGTGACCTAGACTATAACCATAGGGTTAGTATTCTTGTTTATTATGACTGGTTCAGCAATTGCATCATTTGAATTTAATTTAACATAGCCTGATCAACTATGTACAATTAAAGGAGAATTGATGCAAGACCTGAAATGGTTATAGTGAATGGGAATGCATTAGAAGACTTTGACCGAGGATAGAAACGGGACCAACCCTATACGTGCTTATGTGCTAGGTTATTATATTTCTATATATAACCTTAACCTCTCGTATACTAAACTCCTTGCCACAGAAATGGCAGACTCTTCTAACGTATCGTCAACCGGCTTGAACAACGAAACTCAAACGCGGTCCACTACTAGGGGTACCACACCCTTACCTATTCTTACAACTCCAAACTCTCTCGAACCCCTTTACTACATGACCGGCGAAGCCCGGGTAGTACGAAGACGTCGAGGGAATGTCGGATCATCCCGAGCAAACCCTTACTCAAACTCTAATGCCAACGCCTCAACTGATAACCGCCGTATGGCATACGCCCATAGGTGGGACTGGCTACCCACAACTTTAAACACTTGGAGGTCTGAGGAAGCAATACAGATTCCTGCTGACCCCATGGACATTTCCCCGTACACACAAGAACCAATACACCATACTGTACCGGTGTTAGCAGCCCGACTTCATCGTCACGAAGAAAGGCTCGAAATCCTAGAACGAGATCATTATATAGTAGAAAACTACCTATTGTACCGAAACGATGATCGCATAACACAACTCCTTCAAGAACAGGAAAGCATGAACCGTACTCTGGAAATGATTCATCAACAAGTTATAGATGACAGGAGTGCTACCGACCTCCTACAAGCAAGGTTGGAAGAAAGTGAACGACGTTCACGGGAAGCCGAGGAGTATGCTCGTGTACTCGAGCAGCGACTAACCTTAGCCGAAGAAGGTGCCAGGCAAACAAGCAGACTTGCGGATACTATAAACCGTCTTGTCACCCTAATGTCGCGAGTAAACCTGCGCCAGGACTAGATCTATTCCTTCTATTGTAACCTATATGGGTAGGATGTGCTCAAACTTATTATCCATTATTATGTTTTGTAAACTTTCGAATTCCGACCGGATGTAACATTCCCGGTATCTTTTGTAATCTTTGTGATTGTTGTTTGTTGGAACTCGTACTCTGTATTCAACTTTTCTATCTAATGAAATGCAGTTGTCATTCTGAGTTGTTGGATGTTATCTCATTATATGTACACATCTGATATATCATAACCTCACGCAAACCTCTTATATGTCTCGTTTCATTGTTGTTCAGCATCATGCCTCCAAGACGACATACTTACACCGACACCGAAATCGCTCAAGTCATTGCACAGAGCGTAGCTCAAGTCCTTGCTGCCCAACAAAATCCGGGCGGCGGAGGCGCACCTGCTAACACATCTACTCCAAAACCCTGCACCTATAAGGACTTCTTGAACTGTAAACCCTTGTACTTCAAGGGGTCTGAAGGAGCTATCGGTCTAATACATTGGATCGAAAAGACCGAATCTGTTTTCCGAATCTGCAATTGCGCTGAGGAAGACAAGATTAAATTCTCCACGTGCACCCTTTCTGATGGAGCTCTCACCTGGTGGAATTCTTATGCCCAAACTGTGGGTATTGATACCGCATACCAACTTCCATGGGAAGACTTCAAAACAATGCTCAGGGAAGAGTACTGTCCCCGTGAGCAACTGCAACAACTTGAGGAAGAATTCTGGAAACTCTCTGTTCAGGGAAACGACATCACCACCTACACCACTCGATTCCACCAGCTGTCTGTCTTATGCCCATCCATGGTGGACCCCGAATACAAACGTATCGAGAGATACATTTGGGGGCTACCAGAATCAATCCAAGGTAACGTCATCTCATCACGGCCCGGGACCATCCAAAGTGCTGTCCGCATGGCACATGAACTCATGGCCCAGATTGTCCGCCGAGGGACAACCACTGAGAAAGCCATCGGGGACAACAAAAGGAAATGGTCCGGCAACAACCACAACCAACATCAACAGCAACCAAACAAAAAGGCCGAGACTGTTAAGGCCTACACCTCTGGTTCAGGGACGGGGGACAAGAGAGGATACATTGGGAACAAACCTTACTGTTCCAAATGTACACGACACCATGATGGCCCTTGTACCTGTACTAAGTGCAAACGACAGGGACACCTAGCCAAAGATTGCAGAACCCACAACCCAAACACCAACCCTAACACTCCAAAGGCTTGTTTCGAGTGCGGTGACACCGGACATTTCCGAAATGGTTGCCCAAAACTGAGAAACAACAACAACCGCAGCAACAACAACAACAATAACAACAACCCTCGCGGTCGAGCTTTCGTACTCAATGCTGGAGAAGCTCGTCAAGACCCCAACGTTGTCACTGGTATGTTTCTCCTCAACGATTTAACCACTTCTGTATTATTCGATACCGGTGCTGATAAAAGTTTCATATCCGATAAATTCTGTCCACTACTAAACATCACACCCACTGCCTTAGATGCTACGTTCACCATAGAATTAGCGAATGGCAAGCTGATCGAAGCCAATAGTGTGATGCCTAATTGCACTTTAAACCTCGCCAACGAACTATTCCCTATAGACCTCATCCCCGTGGAAATCGGAAGCTTCGATATCATCGTAGGCATGGACTGGTTGTCCAAACACCGTGCCGAAATCGTTTGTTTCGAGAAAATCGTACGTATACCTCTCACTACCGGTGGAACCTTGATCATACAGGGGGAGACTGGTAGGCGGAACCTGAATATCATATCCTGTATGAAAACTCAAAAGTACCTGAGGAAAGGGTACTCGGCAATCCTCGCACATGTAACCGAAGAGAGGTCGGCTGAAAAGCGACTTGAGGATGTGCCCATCGTCCGAGACTATCCAGAAGTCTTTCCCGAAGACTTGCCAGGCCTACCCCCGCCTAGACAAGTCGAATTCCAAATTGACCTTGTGCCCGGAGCTGCACCCGTGGCACGAGCCCCATACAGATTAGCCCCTTCTGAGTTGCAGGAGTTGTCCACTCAATTACAGGAACTCCTGGACAAGGGATTCATCCGACCGAGTTCTTCACCTTGGGGAGCTCCGGTCCTATTCGTTAAAAAGAAGGACGGATCCTTCAGAATGTGTATTGACTACCGCGAACTGAACAAACTTACCATCAAGAACCGATACCCACTTCCAAGAATTGATGACCTGTTTGACCAACTTCAAGGTTCGAGCTTCTACTCGAAAATCGACCTACGGTCGGGTTATCATCAACTTCGAGTTCGAGACTCCGACATCCCAAAAACAGCTTTCAGAACCCGCTATGGGCATTACGAATTTCAAGTGATGCCTTTTGGCTTAACCAACGCACCGGCTGTATTCATGGACCTCATGAATCGGGTGTGCAAACCCTATCTAGATAAGTTTGTCATCGTGTTCATTGATGACATCTTGATCTACTCTCGCAACGAAACCGAACATGGCCAACACCTGAAAACCATCTTGGAATTACTCAGACACGAGGAGTTATACGCCAAATTCTCCAAGTGTGAGTTCTGGATGCGAACAGTACAATTCCTAGGGTATGTCGTTGACAGTCAAGGGATACGTGTTGATCCAGCCAAGATCGAGGCCATTAAGTGCTGGGAAGCACCAACCACACCAACTGAGGTACGACAATTCTTAGGTCTCGCCGGATATTATCGACGATTCATTGAGAATTTCTCCAAGATAGCCTTGCCTTTAACCTCACTAACTCAGAAAGATAAGAAATTTGACTGGACCGATAAACAGGAGTCCGCCTTCCAACTTCTGAAACAGAAACTCTGCAGTGCACCAATCCTGTCCTTACTCGAAGGCACCGACGATTTCGTAGTTTACTGCGATGCCTCACGCCAAGGACTAGGTTGTGTGTTAATGCAACGTGAAAAAGTCATTGCTTATGCCTCTCGACAGCTCAAAATCCACGAAAAGAATTATACCACTCATGACCTTGAACTCGGAGCTGTCGTATTTGCTCTCAAAATCTGGAGACATTACCTTTATGGCACTAAGTGCACCATCTTTACAGATCACAAAAGTCTCCAACACATATTTGATCAAAAGGATCTCAACATGAGGCAACGTCGCTGGGTCGAGTTGCTTACCGATTATGACTGCGAAATAAAACACCATCCTGGCAAAGCAAACGTTGTTGCTGATGCCCTCAGCCGAAAAGAACGTTCAAAACCACTTCGTGTTCGAGCACTTGGGCTAACCATTCACAATGATCTCATCACTCAAATCCACGCTGCTCAACTTGAAACACTCAAAAATGAGAACATTAAAAACGAGGCCTTGCGAGGCATGGATAAACAATTCGAAATCAAATCCAACGGAACCCGATACTTCTCCAACCGAATTTGGTTACCAAACTATGGGAACCTGCGAAATTTGGTGATGGATGAAGCTCACAAATCTCGATACTCTATACATCCTGGTTCTGACAAGATGTATCACGACATTAAACAACGGTATTGGTGGCCCAACATGAAAGCTGACATAGCCATCTATGTTGGCAAATGTTTAACATGCGCCAAGGTTAAGGCCGAATACCAGAAACCTTCCGGATTGCTACAACAACCCGAGATACCTCAATGGAAATGGGAAAACATAGCCATGGACTTCATCATGAAACTACCAAAAACACCGAGCGGTTGCGATACCATTTGGGTGATCGTCGATCGTCTCACGAAATCTGCCCATTTCCTAGCCATCAAAGAAAACGACAAGATGGAGCGTCTGGCTCGCATCTACCTCAAAGAGGTTGTGGCACGACATGGTATTCCCATTTCAATCATCTCAGATAGAGATAGCCGCTTCACCTCTCGATTCTGGCAAACACTTCAACGAGCTCTCGGTACTCGCCTTGATTTGAGTACCGCTTATCATCCACAAACCGATGGTCAGAGTGAACGGACCATTCAAACCTTAGAAGACATGCTACGAGCTTGCGTAGTTGACTTCGGAAACACTTGGGAAAACCACCTACCCTTGTGTGAATTTTCCTACAACAACAGTTACCACACCAGCATTAATGCTGCACCATTCGAGGCACTTTATGGGAGAAAGTGCCGATCACCCATTTGTTGGACCGAAATCGGCGAAAGCCAACTCACTGGTCCTGAAATCATTCATGAAACAACCGAGAAAATCATGACTATTCAAAACCGGCTGAAAGCCGCACGTGATCGTCAGAAAAGCTATGCTGACGTGAGACGCAAACCACTCGAGTTCTAGGTTGGGGATCGAGTACTGTTAAAAGTATCACCTTGGAAGGGTGTTATTCGTTTTGGAAAACGCGGCAAACTAAACCCCAGGTACATCGGACCTTTTGAGATTCTTGAAAGAATTGGTCCGGTGGCATATCGACTGCAGCTACCACCGCAACTAAGTAGCGTGCACAACACATTCCACATTTCTAACCTAAAGAAATGTCTGTCTGATGAGACACTTGTAATCCCGCTCGACGAAATCCACATTGATGACAAACTCCATTTCGTCGAGGAACCTATTGAAATCATGGACCGTGAGGTCAAACGCTTGAAACAGAGTCGTATTCCCATCGTTAAAGTCCGGTGGAATTCTAGGCGCGGTCCTGAATTCACTTGGGAACGGGAAGACCAAATGCGACTGAAACATCCACATCTATTCTTAGATACCTCACCGACCACAACAGCAAGCTAATTTTGGGACGAAATTCTCCTAACAGGGGGAGAATGTGACACCCGACGATTTAGGGTTACTGATTAACCCTCTAGAAACCCTAATTACGTGTGTTTAGTTTTGTATTAGGCTAAATGCTTGTAATTACTTGAAACTATTTGTATATTTATGTGAATATACACTTCCGTAATTGATTTATATTACGCTACGTAATTCGTTGTAATTACGCTCACGCAATTTGGTAAAATTGTGCAAAACAACCGGACGGAGTCCGACAGAAAATACGACGTTGGTGAAAACTTTTCTATAAATAACTTAAATCTATTTTTAGAAGTTATTTATCATATATTATTATTTTAATATAATAATACCCGAAAAACCTAGACGTTTCGATTAAAACGTCTCAAACGCAACGAAAACGCGCAGAACGCGCCCGACAATCGAACGAAATTCAAAATACATTTTTGAATCTAAAATATATTAATTAGTGAAAAGTTATCAATTAAAATATCGTGTCTTTAAACGATAATGAAAAACGTCCAAATAAAACATCACGCGATTTAAAATCCGTGGAACGAACGTGCAAATCGAGATCGATAAATTAACGAAACATTCTTATAAATGTTTTTCAAGTATTTAGACCAAACACTTCAAATAAAAAATATTGAAACTTAAATCGCTACTTAAAAACGCGTATTAAACATTTAACACCAAACCGAACGAGAAAACGAACACCGCGCGAAGCACAAATCGAATAAAACATAAAATGACCAAAATACCCTTGGTGGGCCCCCCCTTGGCCGGCCCCCTCTTCAGCTCATGGCTGCCCATTCCACTTCCCCCTCTAATCTCACATGCAAAATCATGATTTCCTTTATTCTCCCTAACACCACTCAAAAAGCATGCAAGCCCTTTTCATTCTTACACACACTCTACAACACTCAACATTTCTTTTCTCTCTAGACACTTTCACCTCTCTCTCCACAACTGAAATCTCAGCTCTTCCACCACCATAAACCACCACCAAACCACCTCAAACACCACCATTAATCAAGCAAGAGAAGGAAGCTAACACCAAGAGCATCATCATCATCATCATCTTGTTCCTTGGTTTCACCACCTCCTTTGTAAGGATACCAACACTCTCTCTCTCTAAAACTGATTTCATATGATTTATTTACATGTTATAAAGTTCATCTAACATTAATATGTCCAAAACCTTGATCAAAATACGTTTTTATAACACCTATATGAACAGGCATGAATCTGTCCAGAAACTTTCTTCACTTACACGAATTTTATAAAATTCATCCTTTCATGAAAATGGTCGTTTTTATAGGTTAAAATCAAGCTCAAGATGTTATCTTTCTAACACCGCAAACCTCATGCCTTTTTGAGCTCGTTTGGTATTTTTAATAATTTAAATGAAAACACATAGACTTTCTGGTACTGAAAGTCAGAAACTTGAACCATATGATTTTGACCATAACTTGAGTTCTACAAAGAATTAGAAGATGCATTGTTTTTTAAAAGTTGCGTATTGAAAAGACCTACAAAAAGTTCGTCTATGGCTCTTCCCAGAAACCTAGGGATTTTCTTAGAAATATGAATCTATGCGACTGGCCTGCATGACATTGAAAACTGTGTATGGATTCATCCATAAATTTTATACCTAACAAGATGGACACCATAATTAATGGAAAAATTAAGTTAACCTCTAGACATATGATAGAATAGCTGGTAAAAATCTTGGACTCTAACTCGGAATATAGCTAGTTAAGAAAAATAGAGAAAGTAAACCGACAAACCGAGAAACATGAACATGGACTGTTTTTAGACTTTTATAAAAACCACGACTTTTGGTGAACTCCGGCATGAACCGACAACATATTTGGACCTTATAAACTGATATTTGGGTTGGGTGAAAGTTTCGGGTCAAACCGAGTAAGTTTGACCAAGTCAACAAAAGTGGCTCGTTTTCGAAAAACTTACTATATTTGGAAAGTGGTAACAAAAATGGGTTTGGTTGACTTAGTTAGTAACTTGGACCAAAAACTAATTTTAGAAAGTTTCCCGAACGAAAACCGACACTTGAAAACACTTGGACTAAAATGTAATTTTTGAACAGACCCTTAGTGTCGCATGGTTGTGCGACACTACCCCTAGTGTCGCATAACAAACAGTGGAAACTACATAATACGCTAACAGTGGTAACTATGCGACACTACCTGCGACACTTGCCTAAGTGTCGCATAACCAACAGTGGAAACTAAAAATACACTAACAGTGGTAACTATGCGACACTACCTGCGACACTTGCCTAAGTGTCGTATAACAAACAGTGGTAACACTTGCGACACTAACAGTGGCTACCTTGCGACACTCACTGCGACATTTACCCTAGTGTCGCATGACATGCGACACTGACACTAGTGTCGCTAATGACAGAATATTTTAAACTTGTTTTTTTCACTAAGTATCGAACATGAGTAACAACTTATAACCACACATGATACATACTGTAACAAGTATACGATGACACAAACTTGATAATAATGTCTTAAAGAATTATTATTACAAACTTTCACCAACGGGTCGTACACGTTTTTGATAAACGAACTTGAACTACTATTTGGACATACTAGTTGATGAACTAGCTTTAGGTGGACATAAAACCCCCACCTACCCGATTGGCTTAAGTGGACATTAACCCCCACTTATACAATCGCTATAGATGGTCTTTTGAGACATCTACTTACAACCTCATACGTTTAGGGCGTTAGGAGGTTGCACACGGGAACGAGAACACCCACTGCTTGCTACTTGATTATTGCTTGATATCTGCTAAACCTTGGTGAGTTTCATAGCCCCTTTTTACTGTTTTCACTGGGGTGAGAATACATACAACTGTTTTATAAACTGCTTTATGATCACAAGTACTGGTAGCAACTTTTTCGATACGCATTGCATGAGACCTGAATAATCCACTAAAGTCCTCTACTTATCATAGTCATTAAAATTTGTGCGTGAGTATTATTGGGTGGTACCATCAGGGTTTGACAAACCTCGTCCGGGCTAGTCGCGCTAGCCAACCCACGGGCGCAGTATTACTTGTGAATTAGAAGTGTATCGGATTAGTACACTTACCGGAGGCAAACAACGTTAAGCTTGACTATGAGACTCATGGCAATGGTATACCTATATTGCAGGAAGCAATACGTTTACTTGTCGTTTGATAACGATACTTTTTACTTATCATTGATGAATGATACATACTTATGAAATCTTGTGGATCATTTTAGCAACTGATTACTTGACAAACCTATGAACTCACCAACTTTATGTTGACCTTTTAGTATGTATTTCTCAGGTAACCCGCCGCAGTAGGAAGCTTTTGGAAAGCTTAGCTCGAGTCGCATTGTTTTCAAAACATCAAGAGATTAGACTGCATGTAGCTGTATTTTGTAAATTCAGTATTGTATTAGAAATCTCTAATCGGTTTATGCGAACTCAAGAATTATTTTTTGTAAACATTTGAATTATGGTAAATGTAATATTTTCAAACGTCTCATATAGAGGTCGTTTGCTTGATCTTTGTGTTGATGATATTTGATTTGGTCGGCGCCCCCGTGACACCTCCCACTTCCGCTGCCACGTGTTTTGGGGGTGCGACACATACCTCATGAAATTCAAATAAAATACAATAAAATTACAACTAATTTTATCATTTACACATTTATATTTATAAAATTATATCTTAGATACCTTTATCCACATAGCATAATTAAATGTAACACTGTATTCACTTTTAATGAATATTCACTTATAGATAGTTCAAGACGATTACCAGTATTATGATCCACATAAACAAATTATACTCGACTTTCTAAGCAAACACTTTATTGTTTGTATGAATATTATCAAGTGCTTCCTATGATATGACATACTGAAGAATTTCAAGTAAAACACATATCACTGATTTTAAGACAAGGTAGTGGTTACTTTAGTGTAACTTACACTTGAATTTAGGTTTTAACAAATATCAGACATACCTTGAACATGCTATGTTATCCAGGTCTGTACTTAGTACAACAGAGGATCCCTTTTAGCATAATTCAAAATACATTTGAGAATATTAAATTAATTAAAGGCTTCAGGTCTGTACTCAGTACAACAAAGTCACCAGTAAGTAATTTAATACCCATATAACTACTATTTGTCAACTTTACAGTATATAGTAATAGTGTATGGTAGTACTATCATTCAACAATTAAGACACTTGTCATACATCATAACATATTAACACAAAATAATAAACAAGTAATTATTTAACTTCTTAATGCTTTAGAAAGTTTCATATAATTTGCCTACTAGTATATCATATGATGAAGCCATCTAAGCTTATAAATAAAATAGACAAATTATTACTTGTGGATATAGGTGTATAATCAAATAAATATAAACACATACCTGATAGAACTGCGGTAGTTCTAAAGTAACTTCACTTGAACCTACCAACACATCATCCTTAGGACTTAAGCTTATTATTGTGAAGCTTATTCGCCTAATGTACTATCATTTCCCTTGGTTTTTGCAGACAAAAACTTAAATTTTCTAAAAGAACTTCATTTTGTTCTTTTATTGGAGGCGATTCCCCTTAGGTAACAAGCAAATGAATGCCATACGCCAACCCCCCCCCCCCCTTTTTTTTTTTTTTTTTTTTTTTTAATAACGACAAAATAATTTCTAACTATTACAAAAATACCCTTGGAAGACCAATCACTCTGGATTTCTCATTCCATTTCGTTGAACCAACATTTCAAATCTTGCTCTGTCGAAAGCCTTCGTGTAGAAGTCTGCTAAGTTATCCTCAGTCGGAACCTTAACTAACCTTATCAGTTTCTTCTCAGCACAGTCTCTAATAAAATGATGGCGAATATCAATATGTTTAGTCTTACTGTGCTTCACCGGATTATTGGTTATCGACATAGTAGATTCGTTATCAATCATCATAGGAGTATTGGTTAAGTTTAACCCATAATCCCGCAGTTGCTGTTGTATCCAAAGAACTTGTGAGCAACAGCTGCCAGCTGCAACATACTCAGCTTCACATGTAGAAATGGCTACCGAGCTTTGCTTCTTGCACTGCCAGGACACTAATCTACCTCCTAGGAATTGACATCCTCCGGTCGTAGATTTCCTATTCTGATTGCATCCTCCATAATCCGAATCAGTAAATGCTACCAGATCTAAGTCTCCTCCAATAGGATACCAAAGTCCCAGCTTAGGTTCCCCTTTGAGGTAACGGAAGATCCGTTTAACTGCTTGCATATGTGACTCTTTCGGATTAGCCTGATATCTTGCGCAAATACACACAGCAAACATTATGTCAGGCCTAGAGGCAGTCAAATACATTAATGATCCAATCATGGCCCTGTAAAGAGTAGGATCCACATCCTGATCACTCGATGTATCTGGACCTAGTTTGTGATTGACTGGAATCGGAGTATTGTAGACCTTACTTTCATCCATCTTGAAGCGTTCTAATAGCTCATAAACATATTTAGATTGATGAATAAAAAATCCATCCTTCTTTTGATCAACTTGTAATCCTAAGAAGAATTTCAACTCTCCCATTGCTGACATTTCAAACCTTCTTTGCATGACTTTCTCAAATTCTTGACACATCTTTTCATCAGAAGATCCAAAGATGATATCATCAACATAAACTTGCACCAGGAGAAAGTCTTTCTTCTTCCACTTTACAAATAGTGTACTATCAATCACTCCTCTTGTAAATCCATTATCAAGTAGATACGTTGACAGTGTCGCATACCACATCCTTGGTGCTTGATGTAATCCATATAGAGCCTTATTCAAACGATATACTCTATCCGGATACTCAGGATTGGTAAACCCTGGAGGTTGTGCGACATACACCAGTTCTTCAACTTTGCCATTCAAAAATGCACTCTTAACATCCAACTGATACACTTTAATACCTTTGAATGTTGCAAATGCTAAGAAGATTCTAATTGCTTCTAGCCTAGCGACTGGTGCAAACACCTCATTATAATCAATACCTTCTTCTTGGTTAAAACCTTGAACCACTAGACGAGCTTTATTGCGAGTAATGATTCCCCGATCATCTCTCTTGCACTTAAATACCCATCTAGTTCCAATTGGATAAACACCCTTTGGAAGGTCAACCAAATCCCAGACTTGTAGCTTTTCAAATTGAGACAGTTCTTCTTGCATAGCCTCGACCCACGAACTTTCTTTAAGAGCCATTTGAATGTTCTTAGGCTCAATTTGTGAGATAAAGCCAGCATAAAGACACTCATTAGTAATGCCTGTCTCCTTTAGTGCAGCATACAAGCTTTCTAAGTCATCCGTATCAGCATACGCATTAGGATAACTTGAAGTACTAGCTTTTGTTTGAGTCCTTGTTTGAACCGGAGTATTAATGTCACCAATGATATTATCAATTGGGTGATTCTTACTCGTTCTTGTTGTAACAATAGTCTCAACAGGAATCTCATCTTCTAAGTTAGTACCAATTTCTTGTTGTTCAGACGGTTCTTCCAAATCTGGTACCTCTTTACTGAAAAGCCGAGAGTTATCATTATCCGAAGCTATTCTTAACTCTCTTAGTGGTGTAAGTAAATCATCCACTACCTTTTGCATATGCTCTTCCTCAGTTAAAGGTATATCTACTTTGGACGTTTGAGATCCACTAGTAGATGGTTGATTTGGATCAACAATCTGGATTGCAGATGATTGAACATTTGTCATTGGAGTGTAGCCGGTATCCTCATCTCCAGTAAACACATGTTCAGGAATCTCTGAATCACTAACATAGTCACTTAAGGGAACTTTAAAAGATGCAAAAAGATCAGAATAATCAAATTGCCAATCTAAGCCCTTGTGTACATCCGGTGTGTAACTAGTAACCTCAATATTATACACAACTTCCAGACGACCTGTGACTTTATTAAAGACCCTCTTGTTTGGTGAATTAGGCATGTAACCTAAGAAAAAACCTTCGTCGGCCTTTTCACCAAATTTTGCTTGATGCCCAGTCTTTAAAATTGTTCATGATACTCCAAAGGGTTCAAGCCCTTTTAAGTTAGGTTTCTTATTGTTTAAAAGCTCATAACAAGTCTTGTTATGCCGCTTAACCATAAGAACCCTATTTAGAACATGACAAGCTGTATTCACTGCTTCTGCCCAAAATATGACCGGAAGCTTTGAATCAGCAAGCATTGTTCTCGCAGCTTCAATCAACGTTCGATTCTTCCTTTCAGCAACACCATTCTGTTGAGGTTCATATGGTGCACTGAATTGATGAACAATCCCTTTGCTTAAGCAATATAGATTCAACGTTGAATTCTTAAACTCTGTTCCGTTGTCACTACGAATACGCTTCACTCTCGTCTTGTATACATTCTCTACTAAATCAAAGAATTCAACTAGAATTCCTGGAGTATCATCCTTTGATCCCAAAAAGAATACCCACGAGAATCTAGAGTAATCATCTGTCACAACCAAACAGTACCATTTGCCACCTAGACTTCTCTTGCTTATTGGGCCAAAGAGATCCATGTGTAGCAAATCAAATGGTAAGGAGTTTGAGTTTTCAGTCTTAGGTCTGTGTGTTTTCTTGTGCTGCTTTCCCTTCATGCAAGGGATACACTTATCTTCAGACTCGAAACGTTTTTGTGGTACACCTAGAACCAAATCATTCTTGGTTATATAATTCATTTTACGCCAGTTCAAGTGTGCCATTCTCCTATGCCATAGTAATGCGTCTGCTTCTGAAGCCTTGGATAACAAACATGTAGAAACCATTGAGGAATTAGAATTACCCATGTTTATTGCATAGATATCCCTCCTCCTTGGTGCCCTCATCAGTATCCAATTGTCAGGTATCGTAAATCCCGGCTTCAGGACTAAGGCTTCCTTTTCATTAAAATAAACAGGATGGCCTTTATCACAGACTTTAGAAACGCTCACTAGGTTGTGAGTTAGTTCTTCAACGTAATTCACATCCTCAAGAGTTAAAGTTCCATTTGAAACTTTTCCTTTCCCAGTTATTACTCCTCCTTTGTCTCCTGCAAAATTGACTTTTTGCTTGAAACCTTCCTGGAAGTCTGTCAGTAGACTTCTCTCTCCTGTCATGTGCCGTGAGCATCCACTGTCTACATACCACCAGCTTACCCTGTTCACAGTCTGCTCCTGCACATAACACATAACACAATCAGTTGTCAAGAGGGACCCAAGCCATTACGGTCTTGGTTTGTCCCTTATCATCTACAAACTTAAGTTCTTTAAAATAACCATCCTTCCCATCAGGAGCTTTGGTTACTTTCGAAGAAACTTGAGCTTGTGGACGATCAGCCTTAAGAGGTGAATTTGAGGAGAACCTCCTAGGCACAATATTCTGAGCTCTATTATTATAGTTATAATTAAACTCATTGGATCGCGAAGTAGTACCACTTTCATTAAGACTATGGCCTCTACTTTGATTTCTAAACCTCGACGGTGTCATATCCCTAGGCTTATAAACAGTATTTTCACTTGGAATATAAGTCCGTTTAGGTTTAGGAGGGGAGACACTATGTTTACCTTCTCTTTTAAGAATGTTAACAGGTTTAATACCTAAGTTAGATTTGGTATCTAACCTATCTACAGTCATACTAGAGTTGGTCGGTGTCCTTTTATCAATCACAAGCTTATGTGATGCTTCTGGCTTTTTGTTAGGACAACACGAAGCCACATGTCCTTTTTGGTGACATTTAAAGCATGACATCTGCTTGCGTGATTTACTCACTTTTGCTTTCTCATCTGGAGTCTTAGGCACTAAAGGTTTAGTCATATGTTCCTTATTAACATTATCATCAGTTTTAGCATTGTTAATCACTCCACCCGATACAAAATGTATTTTGGTGAGATGAGAAACCTTACTATCATCTGATGAAGGGTTCTTAACAACATCCTTCTGTGCCTCTGACTGTTCAGGTTTATCAGCTACTGAAATCTCAGGATTAACTTCAGTCATTTCAGAATCTTCAGGAATAGGAGTGTAATTGGCATTAAAAGGAGGGGATACATCATTGTAACCTAACCCAGTCTTGTCCTTTACACTACGTTGAGCATCTAACAGTATATCCATTTGAGATGTCCTATAGTTCTCAAGTTTACGGTTTTGCTCAATTAACCTTAAATTAAGATTCACTATTTCCTGATCCTTACTAGCAATTGTCTCATTCAAGTCCTTGATGTTCATATAGAGTCCATCTATGATGACAGATTTTTCACTTATGGTATCTCTAAGTTTGGTCTTATCCGAAACATCAGACTTAATTTTATCTTTTAAGGCCTGTTTATCATCACTTAATCTACGTATATCCATAAGTGCTTGGTCAAGTTCAGATCTAACAGTCCTATAAGATTCTTTATCCAAATTCAATTGAGATGACAAATTGCTATTAGACACAGTTAATACACTATTCTGAGATTGTAAGTCAGTAACTAAGTAACAAACATCAGCAAGATTAAGAATATCTAAACAAACCTTCTTCTTGTCCGTTTGTACTTCAGCCATTCGTGCCACGAATTCTTCAGGACTCATGTCTGGAGTCAAATCCATATGCAGCACATCATCATCACTTGCCTTCACTTCTGACTCAGGCACATCTACCCTCTGTTCAACATCTGTGGGCATGTAGGACATTGATCCAGCAGTTGTCTCTTCAATTTCAGCCATCAAGGCTTCTTCTTCTGACTCAGTTTTCCAGTCATATGAGCCATCCAACTGCTTCACCACTAAGGCTTTGGAAGCTAAAGTACTTCCCGAACCTTGTGTCCTATTTGCGTCTACCTTAGGTCTTTGGCATTCCCTCGCGAAATGACCAATACCTTGACAGTTAAAGCATTTGACCTTGGTTTTATCAAACCCTGATCTATTGCCCAACACCTTTCTACCAGTTCTCTTGAGGAAATTTTTAACTTTTCTAGAGACTAATGCTAACATCTCTTGAAGTTCCAATTCCTCAACATAATCCGGATCGATCTGCTCATAATCCTCATCAAACAATACAGGATCATTAATTTTTCCCTCAATGTAGTTCTCATATGACGCCACAAAGGAAGCAAGAACAGACAGTTGCTGCTCTGCAGATTTCACACTCATAGGCATCTTCTGATGCTCTTGAGATGACTTCTCAGCATTCTTTACCTTTGTCTCATCACCAGAGGAGGAAATAAAGCACAGATCTTCAGATATCATTTCTCCATTTCTACCTGTATCACCAACTAACAGTGCAGTGGTCGAACTAGAAGATGCAGTCGAAAGATTTGTTTTTCCATGATACAACCCAGGGTTCTGAACCTGATCAGAATCAGTATCTTTTGACTTCTTGGAGAACTCATAACCTTTTAGCTTGTCAATGACTTGCTCTAAGGTCATAGTAGCATATCTGGTTTCATTATCCGTTATCATAACTCCATACATTTCCCACTTAGAAGGCAAACCCTCAATAAACTTGTCGGTTTTATCAACTTCTTCTTCAGTGATGTCATTGTATTCCAATTCACTTAACAGATGGTAGAAACGTGTAATATAAGCATCAAGACTTTCCCCTTTTAAAGCTTTAAACATAGTAAACTGCTTTTTAAGGAGCTTCTTCTTGCTAGTTCTCATTTGTGGACTACCTTCACCTCTTTTCTCTAGAGCTTCCCAGAGCGTTCTAGCAGTATGATAAGATTTCAGTTGATGAGCGATATCCTTAGGAAGACACATCTTAATGCACGAATGTGCTTTGTTTTCATTTTTGTATGCTTCCTTCTGTTCATCACTCATGTTCTGATAGGTAAGAGTCACAATGGCATTTTGAACAGTTTGAGTAGGTGCCGTGTATCCAGTCTTGATACACATCCAGATTGACAGATCATGGAATCTACAATAAGATTCAAATCTGTCCTTCCAGTTGTAGTAATCCTCGATATTTAACAACTTAGGTGGAGAATTTGATTTTCCCACCTCATGTTCCATTTCGATCATTTTACTTAAGTCAGACATCTTAAAAACGTAAGTTCAAACTGTTACGCGAAATCAGAAAATCTCAATTCGCAGAACTCAGTTCAACTCGCAATCTCAGCTCGACTCGCAGAACTCGGTTCAACTTGCAATCTCAGCTCGACTCGCAGAACTCGGTTCGCGAATCTCAGTTCGGATTGCAGGAGATGTCGATTCGCAAGTGATGTGGTTTCGCAAGAAATCTCGATTCGCAAGACAAAGCTCAACTCGCAGGTTCGATAGTTCGACTCGCAAGTTCAACTCGGCTCGCAAGTTCACCTCGGTTCGCAAGCTACGCTGGAACCCTAATCTCGACTCGCGAAACGGCTGTTAAACCCGAAAACGAAAGTTTAAGGTATTTTTACGACTGAAACTAGCGATTTCAACCGTAAACAAACCTTAAAATATCCAGAGAATGATTTTGATCGTTAATATTGCTATAATGCACGTAGAACAACCCGAATCAAAAACGCAATATCACTAAAACTCACGAACGCACTCGTATTTAGCCCGAAAGCTCTGATACCAGATGTAAGTCCCTAGTTCTAGGATCGATAACTTCGTTAGCTGTAGTATTAAGGTGCGGAATCCCTCAATACAGTGTTATCTTACTAATAACGAGTAAGTTTGTAATTGCGTTTAATATGACTTAACTTTAAACGATGAATCGTCAAAGCCTAGCCGTAGGTTATGTTTTCTCTGGGTTTGTGAATTCGCAGAATGATAAAAGTGTAAAAGTGTTAAAGTATTCAAGTGTTAACGATTTTGCCAAACAAAATCGGTTATATATGTTGTCTCGGCTCGGCTCGCATGGGCCTGCGAGTTCAGCCCAACTCGCCTCGCTTAGCCCAAGCCCAGCTTAGCCATAACGAGTTCAGTTCTCATCTCGCAGCTTACCTCGCTGCGACCTGAGATCTCGACTCGCTTCGCAACAAACGTATAATATAAATACGTTATTTCGTCTATCTTTAATATAAAATATTAATAACAAAACGAATATGCATTTACAAATATAAACCAATATATCAATACAATCACAATTACACTAGTCATATTTCAAGCTAGGTCTGTTGTCACAAACTATGTCCCAACAGTAAACCCTAACACAAATTGTGTGTTCGTATTATTGATAATAATATTGAAGCTTTTGATTAATATTCTGTGTTACAAGTTTATTTCTTCAAAGTTATTAATAAACTATTCCGCAAGCTTATTAATAATTAATCAAAGTAATACATATTAAGATCCTGACTGGGATCAACATTGCGTACCTTACTTTAGGTTTTACGGTTTAAGGAAATATACCATTTTAAATTGGATTTTTAAACTTGCCTTTCTCAATATAATTAACAAATCCCTAGGTTTTCGTGAATGGTTATTTAGCCTATAGCCTACCTACTCTAATATAACCTAAACTAATCTAATTAAAACGCTGGAGGCTTTTGCATAAAGTTAAACCCAGACCATATTGGAAAATACTATGGTAGTTCACAATGTATTTAATCGTTAACCGATGTTTTCGTTGTGAATTTAATTGCTTCGCAATGTTTTCATGATAAGTACATTGTGATTGGAAGTGTACTATACTCATGGCAATTTCACGTAATCACATTGCATTTTATGATGATTGCAAGACGTTACAATTAAACCATAGTTTTGACACATATAACTATTGGCCAAGTATTAAGGTTCGCAACTCCTCTTTACAAGGTTACAATCATGGTTGTTAATCGAAAGGCGAATATAAGTTTTATGTTTAAGATCACAAGATAAGTCCGTTCATAAAGTTTCCATTTTTATAATGTCGATCCATAATACAACTACCTTCGGTCGTTTACCGACTTCCATACATTTGTACTCCGCTTAACAGCGTTTCCAGTACTATATCAGGTAAACAGTCGAATAGGGGCCGCCATATTACTTCACGACATATTTAAGATCATCCCATAATCATTTATGCTAATTACATCACAACAAATACAATAGTAATTTACTCGCTAATCATGGCACAAACTATCTCTAGCATAATTAAAGTATACATATTTAATTAAGATAGATAAGGATAGAAATAATCGATATAAATGCGCGAGAAGGAATAGACTTGAATTAATAAGAAAAACTCCAAGCTTAGACCAAAGATTATAAACACGTTCCTTGCTTTTGTTCTATTCTAAACAAGTTTCCTAAACTAGCCCAATAGAATGAGAAAGTAAATCTAACAAATTATGAAAGAAATAACAAAGTGAGAGATAAGGTATAAGAGTGTGTAAGGTGTATGAAAATGTGTGTGTTGAAATGAGCCATGGAGCCTCCTATTTATAGGAGAAAATTGGTGCATTTTAGCAACTTGGGGCATATGTTAGCAAAAGGTGGAAAAGTTGCTAACACATGTACCCTAAAGCGCGTAAAGGTCTAGCACGTGTACCCTAGAGTTGCGGAAAAGGCCTAGCACGTCTACTGATGCGCCACCAGCGGTCGGTAAGGATTTCAACCCTTGTCGTTGCACCGGCTACTAGCGGCGGGCATCAGTGGGTGTTTTAAATTTGTAATTGCGGGGCCTAAGTTTTCCCTAACAATGCTAATCTTAATGGTGAGCAAGTGGTAGGTATGACCTAGAGTCGTTCTTCAAACCGACTGAATTGAAACTAAGGCATGGCAGATGAGGGATTTCAAACTAGTGAAGGTTTTATAAAATAGTGAGGGAATTTTGGTTTTTATATTAACTAACTTAGGCAAGTAAATAATAAAAGCGAAATAAAAATAAAAGAGAAAGCAGATAAAATAAAGATAGTGTTTGCTGAGATTTCGTTAATTAAGTTATGGGATGATGTTGAGAGAAACTGTGTTGAAAGATATTTGTTAATTATTAATTTTGTATACTCGTGATGTAAACACTAGATTCCCTACTAATTAAAATCCCATTACCATGTCACACCGGGAGCTAGGTTATGGTAACTTCACGAAGTATTTAGAATAATAAGCAAAATCTTGATTATGGTTTAATAACACTTTCATATGAACGGGGACAAAATCTTAAGGTACTAGACATAACTGAATCATATAACGATTCCTTGTCATCCTAACAGATTCATGTATTTAAAAAGTTCATTAATAACTTTAAACCAGCCCTTGCTTAAGACTACCCAATAAATCCCCTAATTATCCACAGCGTTCCTCACTTAAAGTGGTTCCGCCACTTCAAACCTTGGCCATGTCTTGTCCTATGATAATCCCCCATGTAGCCTTGCGGTTCCATAGTTTCATACCTTTGACAAATTATATTGACATAGATGACTGACTACCTTTTAATTGGACGTCGTTAAAAAGGCGTTGTAATCACGTTTATTGGTGGAAAGGCGATAGATTAAATTGAAGTTTAAAAGTCTATTTAGAAAGGTTAATTAAACTAGGTTTCTCATTTTATATGTTAGTCCATAATATAACTACCTTCGGTCGTTACTCAACTTCCATACATTTGTACTCCACCTTGAAGTGTTTCCAGTACTATATCGAATAACAGTCGAATAGGGGCCATCATATTACTTCATAATATTGTACCGTTTCGTAATATGACTACCTTCGGTCATTCCTCGACTTCCATACATTTGTACTCCACCTTGAAGTGTTTCCAGTACTATATCGAATAACAGTCGAATAGGGGCCATCATATTACTTCGTAATATTGTACCATTTCGTAATATGACTACCTTCGGTCGTTCCTCGACTTCCATACATTTGTACTCCACCTTGAAGTGTTTCCAGTACTGTATCGAGTAACAGTCGAATAGGGGCCATCATATTACCTTACGATAATTAAGACCGTTTATATTTTACCACTATGATAATCCTAAGGCAACAATCAAACAAGAACATGCAATAAGACGATCAAAGCGATACTACCGATCTTTAATATTTAATTACAAATCATCCCATAATTAATTAACTACATCGCAAACAAACACAACAAGTATACTATTCTCTAATCATGGCAAGCCGGCGGCGGCTGGCAAGCTGCCGCTCTGGTTCACGGTCTTTCGCTTCGTTTCTTGATTCGTGCGCAACTTCTTCCTTATGCGTCCATTTTCGTCGATTCTTTTTGCGTTGGATTCTTTTTTCAAATTCTCCACTTGCACCTTATCTGAAGGTGCACTCACCTGGTGGAACTCTTACGCCCAGACTCAGGGAATTGATGTCGCCTATCAACTTCCCTGGGAAGAACTCAAGAAAATGCTCAGGGAAGAGTATTGCCCCCGTGAGCAATTACAACAACTTGAGCAGGAATTCTGGAATCTCACTGTATAAGGAAATGACATTACAAGTTACACCACTCGATTCCACCAATTAGCTGTCCTATGTCCATCCATGGTAGACCCCGAATACAAACGTATCGAAAGATACATTTGGGGGATGCCAGAATCAATCCAAGGAAATGTAACCTCTTCAAAACCCGGAACCATCCAAAGTGCCGTCCGTATGGCACATGAACTCATGGCGCAGATTATTCGTCGTGGTACACCCGCTGAGAAAAGCACCGGAGATAACAAAAGGAAACGCAATGGAAACAACAACGAAAACCCAGGACAACAATTAGCAAAGAGGCCATAGATTGTCAAGGCCTATGCTACAGGACCCGAAGAAAAGAAAGGCTATGAGGGAGACCGGCCTTATTGTCCCAGCTGTAATCGTCATCACAATGGACCCTGTGGTACTCCCTGCAACAAATGCAAACGTTATGGACACCAGACCAAGGATTGTAAGGCAAAAACTTGTTTCGAGTGCGGAAACGCTGGGCATTTCAGGAACGAATGTCCGAAGTTGAACAACAATGCCCGACAGAACCCATAACTTTGTTACGGGTACGTTTCTTTTCGATCACCTGACTCTTTCAAATCTTAATCGATACCGAACGACTTTAAATCCGTTAGACAAACTTACGCTAGAAACACACGCTTACTTTCTCTTAGACTCCACACAAACCGTCACCTCGAGAAAATTTCGGGACGAAATTCTCCTAACAGGGGGAGAATGTTACACCCGACGATTTAGGGTTACTTATTAACCTACTAGAAACCCTAATTACGTGTGCTTAGTTTAGTATTTGGCTAAATACTAGTAATTACTAGTAATTACTTGTAACTATTTGTATATTTATGTGAATATACACCCCCGTAACTGATTTATATTACGCTTACGCAATTTGGTGAAATTGTGCAAAACGACCGGACGGAGTCCGACACTGTATAAATACGACGTTGGTAAAAACATCCTTATAAATAACTCGAACCTATTTTTAGAAGTTATTTATCATATATTATTATTTTAATATAATAATACCCGAAAAACTTGGACGTTTCGATTAAAACGTCTCAAACGCAACGAAAATGCGCAGAACGCGCCCGACAATCGAACGAAGGTCAAAATACATTTTTGAATCTAAAATATATTATTTAGTGTAAAACTATCAATTAATATATCGTGTCTTTAAACGATAACGAAAAACGTCCAAATAAAATGTCACGCGATTTAGAATCCGTACGACGAACGCGCAAATCGAGATCACTAAATTAATGAATCATTTTTGTAAATGTTTTCCAAGTATTTAGAATAAACACTTCAAGTGAAAATATTGAAACTTAAATCGATACTTAAAAACGCGTATTAAACATTTAACATCAAACCGAACGAGAAAACGAACACCACGCGAAGCACAAATCGGATAAAACAAGAAATGACCAAAATACCCTTGAGAGGCCCCCCTTTGGCCGGACCTCTCCCCCCCTTTTTGCTGCCCATTCCACTCCCCTTTGTTGCTTTTGAATTACACCACCTCCAAACCCATTCCACTCCCCACACTCCTTCCATTTCACTCTACACACAATCTCTCCTCCTTCTCTCTAAAATCTGCCCCTCTCTCTCTCTCTAAAAACCCTCATAAACTCGGTTTCTTTTTCATCATACATCATCAAATCATCATTATCTCACTCAAGAAATCAAGAACAAGAAGAAGAGAAACAAGAATCAAGCTTCTCTCCACCACCTCCATCCTTTCTCACCATTATCTTTGTAAGAAATCACATAAACTCTTCATAAATATACTTGCATGCTACTGATTTCAATGTCTAGTTGCTCATCTAACATGCTTATGTCCAAATATAAGATCAAAAATCATTTTTACATAACATATGTTAACATGCACAAATCTGCCCAGAAAAGTCAGACTCAAAGAAAACTTCGTATAAAATCGTATACTGAGAGTTAGATGATGCATTTTATTTTTAAATTTGCATATTGAAAAGAGCTACAACTTTCATGTTTTACACTTTTTCCAGATCTGTACGTGATTTTGTGTATAAGCCGATCTTTGAGCCTGGTCTGAGATTTGTCGAAAACCGAGTTCGGTTCTTACGCGGAATTTTCTACCTATTTAGATGGACACTATAATTACCGGAAAAATTATGTTAACAACTAGACATATAGGAGAACAACTGGTCAAAATTTTGGACTCTAATTCGGACCATAACTAGTTAAGAAAAATAGGCGGAGTGAACCGACAAAAACCGCAATCATGAAACCTTGAAGTTTGACATGCATTTTAAAACCGACACCTCGGAATGACTCCGACACGAACCAAAAATTTCTGGAGACTCTATGTACTAATCTAAGGCTTCCTAAAAAATTTCGGGTCAAACCGAGCCCGTTTGACCATGTTACCAAGACAAAAACACAACTGTTGACTTTGCGAGTTGACTTTGACTTCCGAACTAAAAGTCTTGCGAGTTGAGTTTGACTTGCGAACTGAAAGTCTTGCGAGTTGAGTTTGACTTGCGAACTGAAAGTCTTGCGAGTTGAGTTTGACTTGCGAACTGAAAGACTTGCGAGTTGAGTTTCACTTGCGAACTGAAAGTCTTGCGAGTTGAGTTTGACTTGCGAACTGAAAGTCTTGCGAGTTGAGTTGACTTGCGAACTGAAAGACTTGCGAGTTGAGTTTGACTTGCGAACTGAAAGTCTTGCGAGTTGAGTTTGACTTGCGAACTGAAAGACTTGCGAGTTGAGTTTGACTTGAGAACTGAAAAACTTGCGAGTTGAGTTTGACTTGCGAACTGAAGACTTGCGAGTTGAGTTTGACTTGCGAACTGAAGACTTGCGAGTTGACTTCACGAGTTGACTTTTTGACTTCGCGAGTTGACTTTTCATGTTGACTTTTTGACCTTGAGAGTTGACTTTTTGACCCTTAATTAATTTTCAGAAAATCACATTTTAGACTCTAAATTCCGAGCCTTAACACGTCGGACATATATATAACCATATATATAAAAGCAATAAACACCTACAAAGATCAAACCTTTATGATGTAAAATCATATATGAAACTCATATGCTTCGAGAAGTATACAATACGATGAACGTAATAATAATACTTTGAATTATTATTATATAACCACACCAACGGGCCGTACCTGTTTTTCCAAAACTCAAACAAAACAATCAACTTATTTGAACATACTAGTTGATGAACTAGCTTTAGGTGGACATAAAACCCCCCACCTACCCGATTGGCTTAAGTGGACATTAACCCCCACTTATACAATCACTATAGATGGTCTTTTGAGACATCTACTTATACAACCTCATACGTTTAGGGCGTTAGGAGGTTGCACACGGGAACGAGAACACCCACTACTTGCTAATATTTGATATTGCTTGCTACCTGCTTAACTCTGGTGAGTTTCATAGCCCCTTTTTACTTGGTTTAAATTGTTTTGGGGGAGAATACATACATACATGTTTTATACAACTGTCTTTATACATGCTTTATACAACTGTTGTTGTGCAACTATTTTTATACAACTGTCTTTATACATGCTTTATACAACTGTTGTTGTGCAACTATTTTTATACAACTGTTTATAAACAATGGATAACAAAGGAAACAAAGGAAAACAAAGGAAACAAGGATAACGCATGAGTGAGACCATAATCCAACAAAGCCCTCGCACATCGTAGTTCGTTAATTTTGAAGCGTGAATATTATTGGATAGATCTATCGGGGATTGACACCCCCGTCCGGGTTAGGTTGCTCTAACTGGTCAAACGGACGCAGTATTATTTGTTTAAACGAGTGTTCCGGATTAGACACTTGCCGAGGCAACAACAAGGGTTAAGCTTCGAACTATGAGCTCATGACGCAAAGGATAACAAATGAAAACAAAGGATAACAAGGATAACAAAGGATAACAAGGATAGCAAAAGATAACAAGGTTAACAAAGGATAACATGATACTTTTTACAACTGTTTTCGCATTCGTGCAATGCAAAAGAAATCGTGTGTTTCATACTTATGTTTTCAGCTGTTTAAACCTATGAACTCACCAACTTTATGTTGACCCTTTTAGTATGTATTCTCAGGTTTACAGACGCAGTAGGACTACCTACAGGAAACAAGACAGTAGGATGCTTTTGGGAAGCATAGCTCGAGTCGCATATTTTCAAACAAGAGATTTAATAGCATTCCTATATTTTGTAGTTATAACTATGTGAATCTGCTTATATCATGCAAACTCCAGATGCTTTTGTAAACATTTGACTTATGGTAATGTAACTATTTTTCAAACGTCTCTTGTAGAGGTCGTTTGCTTCAATCTTTGTGTTGTGATATTTAATTTGGTCGGCGCCCCCGTGACACCTCCTACTTCCGCTGCCACGTGTTTTGGGGGTGCGACAATAAAAGTGGCGTTGTAATATTTGGGAGCATACTTTTGATCTTTGATATTGGATACATGACTAGGCGATCCTCTCACGGTGGTCACTCCAATCACTCAAAAGTGTTTAGGGTTTCCTATTCTAATTTTATCAAACACTCAGAACGTCAGTCATGTATCGTTTATCGTCAGAGGCTTGATCGAGAATCAAATCGTTACCTTTTAAGTGATCGCGAAGTTGATCTAGCCACATAGGAGAAGTGATGTAGGGTTTTTGGAGTGGAGTGTTGGTGATATGAGAGGGGGTTGTGTTGGGTTTTTCATAGGTTTATATTTTTTTGTGAAGTGGAAAGCTGGAATTTTTGGGAGGATTGACACTCGTTTCTAATGAATTTTTGTGTAGGAGTCTTTTTCTCCATTTGTCTTTCTTTTCTTCGATATATTTTCTTTTATTTTTTTTCGACGTCATATCCTTGTAGCTTCTCTTCTTTCATCTTTGAAACTTTATATGAAGTTTGAGGGATGTTTTTGAGAGAGTAGGGATAACGTATTTTCTTTTCTGGGTGTATGGATGGGTTTAAGAATGATGTGATTCGATCTCCTTTTCATTCACCAATTCGGATTCGAAATGCATAACAGGAGCAAGTTCTGATTCTAAACGCATACATCGACACATCAAGAATCGAAAAAGTGAAGCATTAAAAATGAATGCTTTATATGGCTCAATATACCTCACGAATCGAAAGTTGGTTTGTTGTGTGCCTAGTCATGCGATGCTCTTTATTGTATTACTAAACTAATTTTTCAAAGGAGTTCATATTTTATTTATCATTCTCCCCCAAAGTAAATCATTCTTTGTCTAAAATTTTTCATTTTCAACATATTTTTAACTCAATTTTGAAAAAAATTGTTTACTCATTGGGGAAGGATGGTCTAAAGAGCAACGAGCTTAGAATCAAGCATATACCATTATCCATCTTACATTTTACAGTAGTGTAACTACTGCTATCCCACACTTAAAGGAACATCGTCCTCGATGTTATTCTAAGCTCTGACTAGGGTAAAATCCCACACTTAAGAATTGAAACATCTAAGACGTATTCTTTTAGCGGTGTGTGTTGGGTTTGAATCCCACACTTAGTGATAAGCATAGTGGATATGGTATATTTATAATGAAGGAAAAGGATTGGTAGAGAGGTATTCCCTAGTGGTTGCAGTTTTCCTTGGTACGTGTGTGCCGAACTTTGTCTTGCTGAGCTCATTCTTGATCAAGACTTCTTGTGATTTGTCTCGTAGGTGTGAACACGTCGAATATAAGATATGTTGGATGCTGCTACTTCCTTGAAAGAGGAGGTATTCTTTGCATATCCGAGTGTGAAAGATAGTCGGAGATTTCATCACTTCTTGGAAAATAAAATTTGCAGAAATGTAAAACACGGTTTGCCTCCCGAGAAGTGCTCTTTTAAAGTCGAGAGCTCGACTTAGTCCTTTTCTTCAGATGATGATGTTGGATGCATCCCAGGTGATGGAGTTATTACCGTGGCTCCTAGGTAAGTTGTAACGTGGAGGAAAGTACTGAAGAATTGCTCTATCATGTCAGCAATTAGGGTTGGTGGATTGGTGGATTCCATCCTGAAGCTTTTGAAGTGATCAGTGGCTAATCGATCGAGGATTTCCATCCCGTAGCTGATGTATCTAACTGACCGTGTGACTGGTCCATTAGGGTTAACTCTTGTGCAGGTATGAGTTTGAACAATCTCACGCTGGGGGTGGTTTTGGCCTATTGAAGCGATTAGGTCCATGAACTGAGTTTTCACTTCTTCAAAGTCACTAGCTAAAGGGTCTCCTCCAAAGGATCTGGTTGCTTGGCATACTTGTCTGATGAGTTGATGTTGCTCACGGTTGAAGGGGAAGTCCGATTCCATGAAAACATAGATTAGCTTGCTAAATATTTCATTGTATCCGTTGCAATAGACATTAAGCTCTACATCTTCTTCAATATACATTCCGTGTAGTCGAGTCGTCACATATGTTGCTAAGTAAATTTGTGACAAGTACGGAATGAATCTTGGTACTTCACGAACTTCTTCTTCATATACTGAGTCGTTTAGTTCATCGATTATCAGCTCAACATGATGACCAATAGTGGAATGAATGACGATCCTGAAATTTTCTGAAGCTGTGAGGTGTTCTCCGGTTTCGATGAGATCTAGAAGGGTTCTAAGATCTCCCACCATTCTAAGATCGGCATAATTTCATAAGTTTCCAGTAGCTCTTTCCAATTGGGTTCTCATTGATGCTAGTGTAGCCTTCTGACTCATTGAGTAGGGGAAAGCTGATCCGGCTAGGGCACAATATACTTTTTGGTATATTTGCCTCTGGTTGATGCAGAACTCGATTTCTCCGATCGGGTAGTGGGGTCTTTCTGGCTGTCGAGCTTCTCTTGTGAGTTGAGCTTGAAGGGAATCTGATAGTTCTTGGATATACCTGCATAGAGTGCGAGGTTCTTGCGATCCATAATTGGCAAGGTTTGAATCGTATTCTCATTCGATCTCCCTTATCAGGTGCCTTTGAGCGGTGGTGTAGTCATTGGTTGATTCTCTGATAGCTTCTACGATGATGCGGACATCGTCGTTTTCATCAAACAAGTCAATCATCTCTTGGTGGGTATCTAAGAGGGGGAATTCCAATATCTCGGTTGTGGAGATAGGAGAATTTGCTGGAGCAGGGGGAATAGAGCGTTCGTCGAGAGTGACGTCGATACAATCGTCATCATACTCGATTTCTTCTTCAGAATCTTCATCACGGGAATATAAAAATTGATGGAATTCTTCATCTGAGGGTGCGTTATTGAAAGGTTTGGAACTATCGACTTCAATGGTCCTGACTTCCGTGGCTGAATCTTGAAGGTTTTCTTCCACAAAGCCATTCGTTTGACTTGCTTTATACGCAGTGCTTTTTTGTAAGAGCTTGTCATATATTTTTGATTGTCTTGAGGATCGGAACTCTTCCTCAATTACATCTATATCTCGGAGTCGGGTTCGGGTGAATGGTTTCGAAGGGTCAAGATACGGGTCGAGCATGTTTTCCATTCTTCTTAGATGAACAGATTTGAAGGATTGACGGATGGATTCATAATAAACAGATTCGTCCGATGAATTGTTTTCTTCGGAGCACTGTATACTTTTGACTTCAGCCATTTGGGGCGAATCAGTCCGATATTCATCTTCCTCCATTTCTTCAGATCTTTCTTCTTCGGTCTCTTCGTCCATTTCCTCTTCCTCTTCCTTTTCTTCAGGTTCTTCTTCCTCAGCGGGTTCTTCCTCTTCTTCTTCAGGTTCTTCTTCTTCTTCAGATTCCACGTCTTCCTCTGCAGGTTGATACTCCTCTTCCTCTTTTGGGTCAGTTTCAGTGTCAGAGATGAAGGTTGACGATTGGGTGAAAGGTTGTTCTTCTTCGGGCTCTGATTCATCATTATAAGTAATTCTGCCTGTTGATATAGCATAACAATCTTTTTGTTCTAGCGTGCATTCTGGTTGGTCGATCTTGTAAGTGATGCTTTCGCCATACGAGCGTAGGACAATTGTGTGGTTATACACATCAATTACTGCTCGGGTTGTATTCATGAATGGTATTCCAAGGATAATCGGGATGTTTATGTCCTCGTGGATGTCCATTACCATGAAATCCGTAGGAAAGCAGAAGTTGTTAACTTGAACTAAGACATTTTCAGCTATTCCTTTTTGGTATCTAACGGATTGGTCAGCTAGCTGGACAGTCATCTTAATGGGTTTTCAAGTTCTAACCTCTTAAACAGGGAGTAGGGCATGAGGTTAATGCTAGCCCCTAGGTTAGCTAAGGCGCTTATATCTCCGGATTGGTAAATAGAACAAGGGAGTGTAAATCTACCGATGTCTCCTAGTTTTTTAGGAAGGCTATTTTTAAGTAGGGCTGAGCTTTCAGTACTAAGAGGAATGTTGTTTACTTCGGGCAGTTTATCCTTAGTGGATAGCAATTTCCTAATATATTTATTACGACCGAGAACTCTAGACATAGTATCGAGGAATTTTCCGTCTAACTTGAAAGATGATAATTTCTTAGGTTGGACCTTAAGTCTAGCGGGGTAAGGGATTCTAACCTCCTTGTTCATGGTCAGGGTGGTTTCCACAGCTGGTATCTTGATCTTTGGTTCTTCCTTGACTGGGATAGCAGCAGGGGGTGGAGTGGCTGCTTCCTTGGTGGTGGTAACTTGCTTTGCCTCCTCAACATATGGTTTGTGAACCGTGTTGCTAGGTAAACTTCCTCTAGGTCTATTCTCAATACGTTGTGCCAATTGTCCAATTTGAGCTTCCAAGTTCTTCAGTACGGCCAATTGATTTCTCATGAAGAGATCAGCTTGATCTTGACTAGCGGATGTCTTTTGGTTGAGTATGTGTTGGCCTTCCATGAACTGGGTGAAGGCGTCATCTGAACTTGAAGCTGGGGCATTTGTCTTGTTGGGTTGCTCAGTGGTTTGGTTTGTGTCGGAAGTGGGTCCGGGAAGTGTGAGGGGTTGGTTGTAGGCAAGTTGTTGTTGTTGTCGGTAAGGTGGGTATCTCGGTGGGTATCGGGGTTGGAAAGGTTGGTTGTTTCTTTGTGGGAATGGAGGTCCTCTAGGTTGGTTGTTGTTTTGGTTGAAACCGGGTGGAAAATTCTGTGGTCGAGCGGGATATTGAGCATAGTAAACGGTGCCATCTGTCTCTTCATATTCAACTTGATATTCACCGGGTGGTTACGAGTTGGTGCAGTTTTGACAGGCTTGCACTGTAACACCCGTCAAATTAGGACTATATTTAGTGCCTAATCATAAGGGTAAATACATGTAATTAGGATTTATTATATGTGTCACGATGTGCATTGATATACTTATATATATATACACACGAACGCGATTTGGTTAAATCGTGCATTTCACCTCATCGGATGGATTCCGACTTACCTGGTCGTTGGTGAATCATTTTATATTCTACATAAATCCATTTTTGTGATAAAATGGTCGTCATGGACTTAGTATTATCATTTTATGATAATATACTCGGAAAACTTATACGTTTAATATAAAATGTAACGAACACGAGAAAGCGTACGAATTGAACCCGACACCCGAACGGAACCCAAATTATATTTTAGTAACTTAAAATATGTGATAAAAAAAAATATATTTAGTCAATCTAAATATAGCTTACATACTAAGAATGTGCATGAAGAAAATCAAACGATAAAACGTAAATTATAAAACGTATGATTTACGTCTAACTGACAACGAGACTTAACACGAATTCGAGAGACGAGTCAAGGGCCCAACCCAATCTTGGGTCAGACCCATTTCGGCCCAGACTAGGCCCTGATCGACCCCAGAAGAGCCCAAGCCCACATCTCCTTACAAGACCCTTTGAAACCCTTACTTCTCCATTTCATCTCAACACAAACACAACCTTATTCTCCAAAAGCTCTCTCTTCCTCTGGATTCCAGCCTAAACCACGACCAAACACAGACCCCATCCTCGTCTCCAACCTGTTCCAAGTATCCTCAAGTAACACCATCATCATCTATCACCCCTAGGGTCGGATTTCACCATAAAGAACGCAACCGAGCTACTGCAGCACCTTTTCTTGCACTTCGACTTCTAGATCAGCTTATACTTGGTATAAATCCTTCACTCATCTTTAGGTTTCCTTGTATAAACTTAATAAACATGCTTGTTGTTCGTTTCTACTCGTTTGTGTCCAAGAACCATGTTAAAAACCGAAAAACAAAGCTAAAAACCGTTGGACAAAGCTGTTACCCGCTGGACAATATTCTAGATCGACTTAGATCGGAAATATCTAACCCATAACTTAATGAAATCTTGTGTTTCTTAGCTCTAAACTTAAGTTTAAGAAGTCTAGTTTCCAAATCCGTACACCTCATGTTCTTCTGAGATGTATGACTATTTTAACCAATGGATACAAAAGTACATGTACAATCTGTAAATATTGACAGAAAAATGGGTCCGAAAGAACTGAACATATCTCGAAGAATACATAACAAAAATCGATGAAACCAGTTGGAAAAGTTAGAAAATTTCGTTAGCTTTAATTCCCCTATTTACTCAATTTGTGAAGTTTAGTAAAACTTAAGTTATGAAATTTTAAATGGAGATATGTCACTGAAAGTAGCTGCTTGACCCTCGACCATTCTAAAAATTTTATCTCGGGCATTGTTTGACCAATTTAGACGTAAAAATATGTTTTGAAGAGCTAAGACATAGGGGAACAACATATAAAAATTCCACAAATTATTACTAAGTTATGCTTGGTCAAATAAATAATGAAATCGAGTGAAAAACGTAACCGCACGTCTTCTGTCCGTGAATGCCCAAATCCGACAATGCCTATTGTCGGATTAGGCATTCCGTGAATACCAAACCCGAGAATCCTCATTGTCGGATCAACTACACCCGTGAATATTCTATTGTCGGACCAAAGAAAACTTAGTAAAACTCTTATTATTGTACATCATTGTCGGACAAAATACCTCCGTGATTTCTTATTCACGGATCCCACTTGCTACTATCACATGACCCATGACCCGAGTATTTACACATTGTCGCAAACACTATTGTCGGATGATTAAACACTTAAATAAAACTCTCAATTGTCGGATGGAACATTCACGGACAAATATATATAATTCCCTAACATTGTCGGATAAAGATATATCCGTGAGTTCCTATTCACGGATCCAACTTGCTGTTGTCGAGTAAATAATCACGGATATATATATATATATATATATATTATTCTCCAAACAAACACTTATGTATAACCATAAGAAAACCTTACGGAACATTTACAAATAAAACTAAACGTATCACCAACGGGTCGTACACACTTTCAAACACAAACCAAATGTATTTGGACATAACTAGTGGAGTGGACAACTAGCATGAATGATCTTTTGAGACATTCACTTATACATACAACCTTATATGCTTAGGGCATTAGAAGGTTGCGGGTTCGCGAAACCTACGGATTACTACTGCTTTCGGACTTTACGTTTATTAAGTTAAACGCTTGCTTGCTTGACTCAGGTGAGTCTTACAGCCCCACTTTTACTATTTTACTTATGGGGTGAGATACATTGCTTATATTTTTCTTGAACACAAGTGCTAAATTACTTACTTTTCATATACGGGCTTGCATGAGTTACTTACTAATCCACTGAAGTCCCTCCATCATAGTTTCGTTAGTTATGGACTTAAGCGCGAATATTAGTTAATGGATCCATTAGGGACTGACCCTCCCCGCCCGGGGTAGTAGCGCTACCACGAACCGTTATGTATAAACGGGCGACTTTTATTTGTTTCATACGAGTGTTTGGATTGGGCACTCGCGGGGGCACTATACGGTACTAGGTTGTACCACTGATTTACGGGTTAAGCTTCTACTATGAGCTCATGGCAACGGTATATACATATTTACTTACTATTTGCTTGGTTGCAGATACTTGATTTACGCCTGCGGGCACAACTGATAAAAATCTTGTGTTCAAACTATTACTTACTTACAAACCTGTGAGATTCACCAACATTCGTGTTGACCCTTTTTAGCATGTATTCTCAGGTACACATACGGAGTAGGATTACTCCAAGATTACTAGCTAGAGTCGCATGATTTCCAAACTGCATTTAACGGAGATTCTTTAGCATTATCTTTTGTAACTATGGTTATGTAATAGAATCTCCCGTTACGTACGCGGACTCTAGGGGACCTTACTTTTGTAACGAAAACATTATGTTTTCAAACTCTATTTTATAATGGTATGGAACTATTTTACAAACGTCTCATTTAGAAGTCGTTTGCTATACTTTGGTGCTTGATTATTGATTAGTAACACCCAAAGCTTGCTTCCGCGAAACATTAAATTTGGGGGTGTTACATGCACTTGGTGTACTTGGTGTTGTTGCTTCTTGAGTTCTCTGAACTGTTTGACAAGTGTCCATCTTCTCCGTTAATACCTTAATTGCTTCGACTTGAATTGGATTCGATGCAGCGAGATGTGCTGAAGATGTTGAGTGATCTCCAGAGTTCTAATCATGTAAATGCATAGTCATGTTTTCTATAAGGTTCCATCCTTCTTCGTCCGTCTTCGTCATAAAGCTTCCTTGTGCGGCAGCGTTGAGGGTGGTTCGGTGGTTAGGGTCTAAACAGTTATAGAAGGTACACAATTGTGCATATTTGTCAAGTCGGTGATTGGGGCATTTCTTTAATGCTCCTTTGAATCGTTCCCATGCGGTGTATAATGATTCATTAAAAGCTTGGTGAAAGTTAATGATGTCATTTCGGAGTTTGGTTTGTTTAGAGGGCGGAAAGTACTTGGTTAGAAACTTTGTCGCCATCACTGTCCATGAAGGGATAGAGCTGGTTTCTAAACCTTCAAACCATGTTTGCGCATGATGTGTGAGCGAATAAGGGAAGAGATATAAGCGAATTGTATTTTGGCTAACTCCATTTTGTTTGTAGGAGTTTGAAAGAGATATGAACTTGTCGAGGTGAGAGTTTGGATTATCACTTGGTAATCCATGGAATTGACAGTGGTTTTGGATTAGTTGGATGATGTGGTGCTTAAGCTCGAATGATTGTCCTGGGGTTTATGGGTAGAGAATTGGGCCTTCTCTTCCTTCAATAGAGGGCTTGCTGTTGTCAGCGAGAGCGATGCGATCAGCCATTGCTTGTCTAAATGCAGATTGCTTCTTTTCTCGTCGAATAGTACGTATTATAAGTTCTAGATCAGGAAAGTAAAAAAGCGGTGCAGATCTAGGGGAACAGGTCATACACTAAAGAAAAACAGACAATAAAGAAAATATTTTGTTTTTTTTAATAAGGTTTTATCCTAAGAGTATACTAGAAAACAGGATTGGTTGGGCCTCTGTATCGGACCGTTAGTCTCCCCGGCAGCGGCGCCAAAAACTTGATGGGGTTCCGACCGTCGCAAACGCGAGTGATCACAACGCCTATCGGTGGGTGTTTTAAATTTATAAATGTTGGGGTCTAAGTGTGACTTATTATTACTGAACCAAAGGCTAGTAGATGGTAAGTATGACCTAGATTCGTTCTTAAAGAGAAACTGAATTGAAACGGAGGTGATCCAATCAATCGTTACTTTCTAGTATAGGTTTTTGATGAAAGTGATTTGGGGGTTTTGGTTCAGTTAACTAAATAAACTAAATAAAGCAAATAAAAGATAATAATAATAATCAGATGATGAAAAGTAGTATTTGTTATGATTTCATTAGCTCATAATATGGGATGATGACTTTTCAGAGAAAACGTTTATCTAAATTGGGAATGTTTACTAGATTCGATAGCTTATGGTATAACCCGCAGATTCCTTATCAATCGGTTATCAACTGATATTTCACGAGGAACTAGGGTATCATGATTCTGATCAGACAGACAATGCTCAACTCTCCACACTCTCCTGCGAGGGAGTCAGTGGCCCTTATTATTGAACGCATTCGTTCGTGGGCGAAGGAAAAGAGTAGCAAGTCCATAACAAGTCTAACCGTACTTAATACCACAAAGACTACAAATTCGGCAAACAACTGACTTAGAAAATATGTTCCGACTTATTTGATTAATTTCTATTAGTGAAACTCTGGCATGGTAAGCGAGGGAAAGTGTTTAGGTTTCTTGCGTACCTTACTTTAGGTTTCACGGTTGAAGGAAATATATCATTTTAAATTGGATTTTTAAACTTGTCTTTCTCAATACAATTAACAAATCCCTAGGTTTTCGTGAATGGTTATTTAGCCTATAGCCTACATACTCTAATATAACCTAAACAAATCTAATTAAAACGTTGGCGGCTTTTGCATAAAGTTAAACTCAAACCATATCGGAAAATACTATGGTAGTTCACAATGTATTTAATCGTTAACTGATGTTTTCGTTGTAAATTTAATTGCTTCGCAAGGTTTTCATGATTAGTACATTGTGATTGGAAGTGTACTATCCTCATGGCAATTCCACCTAATCACATTGCATTTTATGATGATTGCATGATAGACCATAGTTTTGACATAGATAACTATTGACCAAGTATTAAAGTTCGCGACTCCTCTTTACAAGGTTACTATCACGTTTTTTAATCGAAATGCGAATATAAGTTTTTGTTTAAAATCACAAGATAAGTCCGTTCATAAAGTTTCCATTTTAATAATGTCGATCCATAATACAACTACCTTCAGTCGTTTACCGACTTCCATACATTTGTACTTCGCTTAACAGCGTTTCCAGTACTATATCAAGTAAACAGTCGAATAGGGGCCGTCATATTACTTCACGACATATTTAAGATCATCCCATAATCATTTATGCTAATTAAATCACAACAAATACAATAGTAATCTACTCGCTAATCATGGCACAAACTATCTCTAGCATAATTAAAGTATACATATTTAATTAAGATAGATAAGGATAGAAATAACCGATATAAATGCGAGAGAAGGAATAGACTTGAATTAATAAGAATAACTCCAAGCTTAGACCAAAGATTACAAACACGTTCCTTGCTTTTGTTCTATTCTAAACAAGTTTTCTAAACTAGCCCAATAGAATGAGAAAGTAAATCTAACAAATTATGAAAGAAATAACAAAGTGAGAGATAAGGTATAAGAGTGTGTAAGGTGTATGAAAAGGTGTGTGTTGAAATGAGCCATGGAGCCTCCTATTTATAGGAGAAAATTGGTGTATTTTAGCAACTTGGTGCATATGTTAGCAAAAGGTGGAAAAGTTGCTAGCACATGTACCCTAAAGCGCGTAAAGGTCTAGCACGTGTACCCTAGAGTTGCGGTAAAGGCCTAGCACGTGTACCCTGCGAGTATGAGCGAGGAAGAAAAAGCGGACGGGGGACGGGGGCCAAGCAGCCGGCGCCGCGACCATGGCAGCCTGCGGCGGTGGCCTGGTGGCCGCTGCCGGCTGGCAGGCTGCCGCTCCGGTTCGCGGTCTTTCGCTTCGTTTCTTGATTCGTGCGTATCTTCTTCGTTATGCATCCGTTTTCATCGATTCTTTTTGTGTTGGATTCGTTTTTCAAAAACAAAGACTTTGATGAAAAGAAATCCCAAAAATATGTCTCTGATCTTTGGATGTCTCGTACGAATCATTTGAATCTTATGTAGAATTTTCATTCTTCATCCATTTTTGTCGATTCTTCTTCTACTAGATTCATATTTTGAAAATGAATATCTTGGATCAGAGAAATCTCAGTGCTGGGAATTTTGTCTTTAAATCTTGTCTTGATGTCTTGAATCTTCAAACGTGTGTGGAATCTTCGTTTTTCGTCCGTTTTGCTTGATTTTTCTCGTGCAACCCTGTTTCGACCTTCTTGGCAAAGTTTCATTGATTTGAACATTATCTGAGTCTATTTGCAAAGTATTGTTCCAAAATTAGAGAGATATCGGCAGTAAAAACGTGACTTTTTACGCGATATCATATACACTTGCATACCTTATGTAAACTTTGTGTAGTAGAAATTTTTTTTATTTATGTTTGATTGGTGAGTATTTTCTTAAGAGTGCACGCCCAGTCAAATATGGTTGCATACACTGTTTATCTCTCACATAAATCACACTTATCCACAAATTCAATAACAAACCAAATACAAAATTGAATAAAAAAAATTAAAACACTATAGACCATGTAGACTCTTTTTCCCGTTTCCTTTCATTATGTAATAGCTAGCGTTGCTGTCATGCTGACCTCTGAGTATCGCTATGTAATTCTTGTTTTTCTTGAGGCATCAAGACGAAGAAACTAGCATTTGCCAGTGGTCTTTTCGAAGAATAAATAAAAACAAAAGTACTTATCTACCTCTATAATCTGAAGATGGGTTTTGACTCTTGACTTTTGAGAATATAAGAAAAAATTTACAAAATTGTACTACTATATGAGAGCTTTATGCAAATAAACATATTCATGCAGGACCGACTCTGTCATGCAATTTAGTCATGTTTTGTGAGTTCTATATGTTAGCATGAATAAGTATCATGCATTATGATAGTTTTGGCTTGTAACACCCCAAATCTTAAAAAGTATTATTATGACAAATATATAAATAATTGTTTTAAGTTGATAATGATGTAAGAAAAATAAAATGTAGAAATCGTGAATGGTCTTTAAGTTCCAGATAATAGGTCAAAAACGGGACCGACTTAAAGTACATGAATGGATATATATACCCTTTATTTCTCAAACTTTCCAAACACACCCATACGTGTACATTCAGAAAGAAGAAAAAGGAGAGAAAAGAAAGAGTAAACATACACCTCGTCCCTGTGATTTCTATGAAGCAAGAAACCATGAGAATTAAGTTACAAAAATTCAGAGTTATCACCTCCTTCCTCTATTAATTATCATGTAAGTTTCAATTCTTTAATTTAACCTAAAAAGTGTGATTTTGATTGAAATTAGATAAAGTGATGAATTGAGATGAAGTTGAGTTAGAAACCATGTTTAATGGAGGTTGTATGGTTGCTATTGCGATTAGAAGCTGTTGTTGATGGTTATGATTATGAAAAATTCGGGTTTGAGTATAGTATAAAAAACCTGCAGATGGCTGGGACGAAGCAATTACCCGGCGGGTACTAGGGTTACGCGGCGGGTAATCCTGTTTGGTTTAGGACAGTTGGTTTAAATGTATGTTCAAGTAATTAGAAGTCGATACAAGTTAATACGAGAACCAGAATGTGAATTATTAAGCTAGTAATAATTATTAACAATATATTATGATCATGTAAGTGACAAATAAGTTTAAGAAATGGATGGTCGAATTTTAGAACTCATTATTGAATGATTAAGTTAATAATTAAGATAATATAGATTATGAATCGATAAAGGTTCTAAAATGAATTAGAGTATGATGTATTAGAGTAAAGGGGCTTGTTATAATCAAAACGGTTGATATGTATATATATATAGGAAACCTTGTTTAAGGTGTAAGCAAAATAACGAAGAATTTAGGTAAATGAGAACATGAAAAGTATAGTATGTAAAATGATATAGAAGTTTAACTTAATCTATCTAATGAGTGATAGATTGATGACTTTGAATAATTAAGTGTGATGGTTATTGGTTACTAAATGTGTTGTTATAATTATGTGATTATATGATAGGTAATTTCCAAGATTCAAGAGATGGAAATTACACGTATTATGATTCACTTGCTTATTCGGCTAAAAGGCCCAGGTGAGTAATATGGGGAATTAATTAAGTAATGATTGTGTATATCGGGTAACGTTACACAATTTGAGTGCAATATGTTAAAGTATATTATTATATGCTAGTTTAGCATGATAAAGTGTTATGTTTGAGATTTCTTAAATGTTTCTATATGCTCAGTTGTTAGATGTTGCGATGATATAGCATACATGTGACACCCGACGATTTAGGGTTACTGATTAACCCTCTAGAAACCCTAATTACGCGTGTTTAGTTTTGTATTAGGCTAAATACTTGTAATTACTTGTAACTATTTGTATATTTATGTGAATATACACCCCCGTAATTGATTTATATTACGCTTACGCAATTTGGTAAAATTGTGCAAAACGACCGGACGGAGTCCGACACGGCATAAATACGGACGTTGGTGAACAAAATATTAAATAATATGAAATTATTTAATAAACTCCAAAACTCATAAAGATTATGTTTATAATAGTTAACGAATCACTAATATTGTATAAAATGTCTCAAACGCAACGAAAACGCGCAGAACGCGCCCGACAATCGAACGAAAGTCAAAATACATTTTTGAATCTAAAATATATTATTTAGTGTAAAACTATCAATTAATATATCGTGTCTTTAAACGATAACGAAAAACGTCCAAATAAAACGTCACGCGATTTAGAATCCGTACAACGAACGCGCAAATCGAGATCACTAAATTAACGAATCATTTTTACAAATGTTTTTCAAGTATTTAGAATGAATACTTCAAGTGAAAATATTGAAAATTAAATCGATACTTAAAAACGCGTATTAAACGTTTAACACCAAACCGAACGAGAAAACGAACACCGCGCGAAGCACAAATCAGATAAATGAGAAAATGACCAAAATACCCTTGAGTGGGGCCCCCTTGGCCGGCCCCCTCTACCCCCCATGGCTGCCCTTTCCACTTCCCCCTCTTGCTTCTTTGACTACACCACCTCAAGCCCCCCTCCACTCACATTCCATGCATTCTTTCATTTTCACACTCAACACTCCACCATTTTCTCTCTAGATTCTCATTCAACATTATCTCTCTATTTCCAGAGATAAACTCAGCCCCATCACCACCACACCACCACCTTTGACCACCAACAACCACCAACTGACCACCATAATCCACCATATAACCACCACATCAAAACATCACTTTTAGGCAAGGAATTAAGCTCAAGTTCATCACTTCCTTCTCCTCATCGATTTCTTTGTAAGAACTCAAACAAAACTTTCATCTATGTTTATTCAAATTTTATATTATTCATCTAACTTAAATGTGTCCAAAATCTTTGATAAAATACGTTTTTATACATTATTCAAGAACATGCAATAATCTGTCTCAAAAAAGTCAGTTTAGTAAATCGACCATAACTTGAGTTCTAGGAAGAGTTAGAAGATGCATTTTTTTAAAAAAAATTTGCGTATTGAAAAGATCTACAACTTTCGTGATTTACACCTTTTCCAGAAAATGTACACGTTTTTTTCTACTGGTCGATTTGTGGGACTGGTCTGGGTGAAAACAGAATCTAGGCTATGCATGGCCATTTATTTTGTTTCTCTATGAAGATGGGACTTAAAATTCTTAGAAAACATATATTAGACACTAAACACTTAGAAGACTAGATGGTAAAATTTGTAAAGTTTGATTTGGACCAGAAGTAGGTAAAATCTAGCGGCGAACCAAACCGACAAAGTCGTAAATATGAAACTTTGAAGTTTTTGAACGAGTATTAAAAACCGACACTTCGTAACGACTCCGACATAAACCGATAAATTATTTGGACTCTATTAACTAAAAGTTGGCTTGTGTAAAAATTTCGGGTCAAACCGAGCCCGTTTGACCATGTTACCAAAATAAAAACACAACTGTTGACTTTCCGAGTTGACTTTGACTTGCGAACTGAAGACTTGCGAGTTGAGTTTGACTTGCGAACTGAAAGACTTGCGAGTTGAGTTTGACTTGCGAACTGAAAGACTTGCGAGTTGAGTTTGACTTGCGAACTGAAGACTTGCGAGTTGACTTCGCGAGTTGACTTTTTGAGTTGACTTTTTGACCCTTAATTAATTTTCAGAAAATCACATTTTAGACTCTAACTTCCGAGCCTTAACACGTCGGACATATATATAAACATATATATAAAAGCAATAAACACCTACAAAGATCAAACCTTTATGATGTAAAATCATATATGAAACTCCTAAGCTTCGAGAAGTATACAACACGATGAACATAATAATAATACTTTGAATTATTATTACATAACCACACCAACAGGCCGTACATGTTTTCCAAAACTCAAACAAAACAATCAACTTATTTGGACATACTAGTTAATGAACTAGCTTTAGGTGGACATAAAACCCCCCACCTATCCGATTGGCTTAAGTGGACATTAATCCCCACTTATACAATCGCTATAGATGATCTTTTGAGACATCTACTTATACAACCTCATACGTTTAGGGCGTTAGGAGGTTGCACACGGGAACAAGAACACCCACTACTTGCTAATATTTGATATTGCTTGCTACCTGCTCAACTCTGGTGAGTTTCATAGCCCCTTTTTACTGTTTTTCACTGGGGTGGGAATACATACAACTGTTTTATAAACTGCTTTATGATCACAAGTACTGGAAACAACTTTTTGTACGGATTGCATGAGACCTGAATAATCCACTAAAGTCCTCTACTTATCATAGTCATTAAAATTTGTGCTTGAGTATTATTGGATAGATCTATTAGGGTTTGACAAACCTCGTCTGGGCTAGTCGCGCTAGCTAACCCACGGGCGCAGCATTACTTGTGATTTAGAAGTGTATCAGATTAGTACATTTACCGGAGGCAAACAACGTTAAGCTTGACTATGAGACTCATGCAAATGGTATACTTATATTGCTGTATGCAATACTTTTACTTGTCGTTGGCTAACGATACTTTTACTTATCATTGACGAATGATGCAAAACTTGTGAAATCTTATGGATCATTTTAGCAACTGATTACTTAAACAAACCTATGAACTCACCAACTTTATGTTGACCTTTTAGTATGTATTTCTCAGGTAACCCGCCGCAGTAGGAAGCTTTTGGAAAGCTTAGCTCGAGTCGCATTATTTTCAAAACAACAAGAGATTAGATTGCATGTAGCTGTATTTTTGTAAATTTAGTAATGTATTAGAAATCTCTAAACGGTTTATGCGAACTCCTGATATATTTTGTAAACATTTGAATTATTGTAATGTAACTATTTTTCAAACGTCTCATATAGAGGTCGTTTGCTTTAATTTTTGTGTTGTGATATTTAATTTGGTCGGCGCCCCCATGACACCTCCCACTTCCGCTGCCACGTATTTTGGGGGTGCGACAATACAGTTCAAGAATGAATGAACATGTATAAAAGAAAGAAAGAAACAGTGATTTGTGAATTATGTGTATTAGGGATTGTAGAGATCAGTTATGAGGCAGGATTTGCTAACTATGTTAGCTATGGCAGATGTAAACGTTCAGATAAATACGTGCTTTGCACGTGGTTATGTTATGGTTTCCATTACTCAGGTAATTGAGTAGATGGATATGGTATAGATAAGTCGTGATCATGACACTAACTCGATGAGGTTCAGATAGTTAAGGATCCTTAACAGTACAGATATGCTATAGTATGCCTACCATTCAGAGGTAGGGTACTAGTTAGAAAGGAAGGTTCAGATGATCTCTACAATTACCTAAAAGTTATATGATTGAACAGAAACAAAATAAGCACAGATTTCATGTTTAAAAGTTATATGATTGAACAAAAACAGAATAAGCACATATTTCATGTTTATGTGAAAGTACAATATTTACTTAATTGTTCATATTCTTCACTAAGCTTCGGCTTACCCATTTCAGTTGTTTATGTTGTAGGTTTTGGTTTGGTTAAACCAATGAAGTAAAGATTTTACTACGATTGCTAGAAGTGACGTGGAGTGGAGCTTGATTGAAAAAGGGTTAGACAAGCTCCTATTCTTTTAAATTATCGTTATGATGTCATTGTATAAATCGCCCAGCCAATGACATTTAAGGTCAAAGGTAAAATGAAAGTAAAGTTTGACGATTTGAATGATTGTGTAAGTTTGACTGGAAAGTCAAGGTAAAGGGACCAATGATATGAAATTACATTTGAATAAATAAACAGTTTTGATTAGAATATATTTACAAAAAAAATCATCAGGGCGTTTCATGACTACACATTTTCCCGCAACTGAAACGAGCTCGACCAATAATAACCCGATCCGAAATCTAAACTGAAATACTAAACACGCCCGACCGATTGACGTATGTAATTGTTATGCATACCCACGGCTAAATTCCTAGATCCGCCAATGCCTAGCATTAGGACAACCACTCCTTGTACTTTTAGTATCGAATAATATGTCATAAACTTCTACATTTCTACTTAATTTAAAATAAAATAAGAAACTTATACAAGTGTACCAAACACCGTGCATATTTTTTTTAACACCTATCGCACTCATATTAACTATCTTCAACATGACATAATGGTAAGGTGTCCTTAAATTTCTAAAGAGAGACTCAAACTTAAATATCACTAGATAAAACATTTAGGTATGGTTAAGGGAAATGTCAAGAAAGGATTATGTAAATCCTACTTAGGTTGTGTACACCTAAACTAATGCTCGATTTTCGTCTAATATCCTGAATAGAGATCACTCTTCATTTACCCGTTTATCATAGCTTCACATAACAGAGATTGTCTGAATAGAGATATTCACCTAAACAGGAACATCCACTGGTTTGGGCTTGAGCCCAAAAAAGTGAGAGTCCATTTTATAGGATATTAAAATGTTGAATAGGGTCGTTTCGGCACTTTGACTTTGACCCCTTTGAATGACTATCCTAGCATATATGAAATGGACAATAATCACTTGGTGATCTAAAGTTTGAGGAATTTAGAAGAAAAAAAATGACGTATTTGGTTCAAGGTCAGTTGGTAATTACAGTTTCTATGATGAACAAGTTATTGACTTTCTGGGTTATGGTATTAAAATGGGAAAGTGTTGAAAAATAGCGGTATTGAATTGGAAGTATTTCATCCCAACAAAATTGTATATATACATATAGAATATTACACCGTTTGAATTCAGTTGGCACCAGTTTAATAATATACGAATTCGATATCGGTATGAAAATGGAGAATTACGTAAGTATGTGTGATCACCCCTAACACAAAGGGAAAACTTTTACCTTTGTGTAGTTTTTGATCGAATTAATCAACATATATAGTCCGTTATCTACTTGCGATAAAAACACTAGAGGAAAAAAAAATTACTATGTCAACCACTGAAAAAAACTTGTTTACACAATTCTATAATCTTAAATATTTATAAATAGAATAAAAATAAAAATTGCGAACACAAAATCACACCATACATTTTTCATCTCCCTCATTCCCACTCACATGGCGACCTCATGCCCCCGAACCCCCGTTCTTTAGAAACTTGAAACTAATTTCTACAATAAGTGTCAAAACTCACGTATTCTATATTTATACGATACGATATTTAAACACTTCAAATATACTTTATAAGTATATCATTTCAATAATACTTTGGAATTATTATTCGAACGCACCAACGGGCCATACATGTTTTCCAATCACAATCAATCAAATTTAATCATTGGACATAACTAGTTGAGGGAACAACTAGCATAGATGATCTGTTGAGACATCTAATCATTTAAAACCTTGCGCGTTTTATACGCTCAGCAGGTTTCAGTCGTTGGAGACGACATCATTCCTCTTGTATACCATCATCATTGCTTGTTAGCATCTCATCAGACTCAGTTGAGTCTCATAGCCCCTATTTTACTGTTTTTACTCTAGGAGTGGGAATACATGCTTGTTTTGTTTTACATGTGAACGCAAGTATCAAATATCGCTATATTCTGCATGAGTTTATTCATCTAATCATTTAAGTCCTCCAAGCATAGTTTGGTAATACTTTGTAGCGTGAATGTTAGTGTATGGTACCATATGGGATTGACAATCCCCGTCCGGGTCAGCAAGCACTGACTAGTCAAACGGACGCATTATCATTTGTTCAGACGTGTGTTGATTATGCATACGCATAGAGGCACCCTCGCTCAGGCACTTGATTGTGATTCTGACACCTCAGTTAAGCTCAGACTATGTGCTCATGACAGTTATATACATCATTTATCAGTTACTTATTTGCTTAAATGTAAATCATCATACTTAAATCTTGCGGTTCATACATTATATTTTATCATTAAACCTGTGAGCTCACCAGCTTTTAGCTGACCATTTTAGCATGTATTCTCAGGTTCGCAGCAGCAGTAGGTCTGCTCATTCAGGATGTCCTTAAGCTCGAGTCTCATGCAAACATCAGGAGATTATCATGCATTACTATATTTTGTATAATTAGTTATGCCATAGAATATCTTTCATTACATCTCGAGCTTTTGTAAACTATTATAACAGTGTACAACTTTTACAATATCAATGTAAACGACGCATATAGAGTCGTTCATATATCTTATGTGTTTTGTTTATTGATTAGTAGCACCCCAAAGTATGTTTTCACTCGATAGTAAATTTGGGTGTGTTAGTTTGAATTCAGTTGGCACCAGTTTAATAATATACGAATTCGATATCGGTATGAAAATGGAGAATTACGTAAGTATGTGTGATCACCCCTAACACAAAGGGAAAACTTTTACCTTTGTGTAGTTTTTTATCGAATTAATCAACATATATAGTCCGTTATCAACATATATAGTCCGTTATCAACTTGCGATAAAAACACTAGAGGAAAAAAAAATTACTATGTCAACCACTGAAAAAAACTTGTTTACACAATTCTATAATCTTAAATATTTATAAATAGAATAAAAATAAAAATTGCGAACACAAAATCACACCATACATTTTTCATCTCCCTCATTCCCACTCACATGGCGACCTCATGCCCCCGAACCCCCGTTCTTTAGAAACTTGAAACTAATTTCTACAATAAGTGTCAAAACTCACGTATTCTATATTTATACGATACGATATTTAAACACTTCAAATATACTTTATAAGTATATCATTTCAATAATACTTTGGAATTATTATTCGAACGCACCAACGGGCCATACATGTTTTCCAATCACAATCAATCAAATTTAATCATTGGACATAACTAGTTGAGGGAACAACTAGCATAGATGATCTGTTGAGACATCTAATCATTTAAAACCTTGCGCGTTTTATACGCTCAGCAGGTTTCAGTCGTTGGAGACGACATCATTCCTCTTGTATACCATCATCATTGCTTGTTAGCATCTCATCAGACTCAGTTGAGTCTCATAGCCCCTATTTTACTGTTTTTACTCTAGGAGTGGGAATACATGCTTGTTTTGTTTTACATGTGAACGCAAGTATCAAATATCGCTATATTCTGCATGAGTTTATTCATCTAATCATTTAAGTCCTCCAAGCATAGTTTGGTAATACTTTGTAGCGTGAATGTTAGTGTATGGTACCATATGGGATTGACAATCCCCGTCCGGGTCAGCAAGCACTGACTAGTCAAACGGACGCATTATCATTTGTTCAGACGTGTGTTGATTATGCATACGCATAGAGGCACCCTCGCTCAGGCACTTGATTGTGATTCTGACACCTCAGTTAAGCTCAGACTATGTGCTCATGACAGTTATATACATCATTTATCAGTTACTTATTTGCTTAAATGTAAATCATCATACTTAAATCTTGCGGTTCATACATTATATTTTATCATTAAACCTGTGAGCTCACCAGCTTTTAGCTGACCATTTTAGCATGTATTCTCAGGTTCGCAGCAGCAGTAGGTCTGCTCATTCAGGATGTCCTTAAGCTCGAGTCTCATGCAAACATCAGGAGATTATCATGCATTACTATATTTTGTATAATTAGTTATGCCATAGAATATCTTTCATTACATCTCGAGCTTTTGTAAACTATTATAACAGTGTACAACTTTTACAATATCAATGTAAACGACGCATATAGAGTCGTTCATATATCTTATGTGTTTTGTTTATTGATTAGTAGCACCCCAAAGTATGTTTTCACTCGATAGTAAATTTGGGTGTGTTAGTTTGAATTCAGTTGGCACCAGTTTAATAATATACGAATTCGATATCGGTATGAAAATGGAGAATTACGTAAGTATGTGTGATCACCCCTAACACAAAGGGAAAACTTTTACCTTTGTGTAGTTTTTTATCGAATTAATCAACATATATAGTCCGTTATCAACATATATAGTCCGTTATCAACTTGCGATAAAAACACTAGAGGAAAAAAAAATTACTATGTCAACCACTGAAAAAAACTTGTTTACACAATTCTATAATCTTAAATATTTATAAATAGAATAAAAATAAAAATTGCGAACACAAAATCACACCATACATTTTTCATCTCCCTCATTCCCACTCACATGGCGACCTCATGCCCCCGAACCCCCGTTCTTTAGAAACTTGAAACTAATTTCTACAATAAGTGTCAAAACTCACGTATTCTATATTTATACGATACGATATTTAAACACTTCAAATATACTTTATAAGTATATCATTTCAATAATACTTTGGAATTATTATTCGAACGCACCAACGGGCCATACATGTTTTCCAATCACAATCAATCAAATTTAATCATTGGACATAACTAGTTGAGGGAACAACTAGCATAGATGATCTGTTGAGACATCTAATCATTTAAAACCTTGCGCGTTTTATACGCTCAGCAGGTTTCAGTCGTTGGAGACGACATCATTCCTCTTGTATACCATCATCATTGCTTGTTAGCATCTCATCAGACTCAGTTGAGTCTCATAGCCCCTATTTTACTGTTTTTACTCTAGGAGTGGGAATACATGCTTGTTTTGTTTTACATGTGAACGCAAGTATCAAATATCGCTATATTCTGCATGAGTTTATTCATCTAATCATTTAAGTCCTCCAAGCATAGTTTGGTAATACTTTGTAGCGTGAATGTTAGTGTATGGTACCATATGGGATTGACAATCCCCGTCCGGGTCAGCAAGCACTGACTAGTCAAACGGACGCATTATCATTTGTTCAGACGTGTGTTGATTATGCATACGCATAGAGGCACCCTCGCTCAGGCACTTGATTGTGATTCTGACACCTCAGTTAAGCTCAGACTATGTGCTCATGACAGTTATATACATCATTTATCAGTTACTTATTTGCTTAAATGTAAATCATCATACTTAAATCTTGCGGTTCATACATTATATTTTATCATTAAACCTGTGAGCTCACCAGCTTTTAGCTGACCATTTTAGCATGTATTCTCAGGTTCGCAGCAGCAGTAGGTCTGCTCATTCAGGATGTCCTTAAGCTCGAGTCTCATGCAAACATCAGGAGATTATCATGCATTACTATATTTTGTATAATTAGTTATGCCATAGAATATCTTTCATTACATCTCGAGCTTTTGTAAACTATTATATTATAACAGTGTACAACTTTTACAATATCAATGTAAACGACGCATATAGAGTCGTTCATATATCTTATGTGTTTTGTTTATTGATTAGTAGCACCCCAAAGTATGTTTTCACTCGATAGTAAATTTGGGTGTGTTAGTTTGAATTCAGTTGGCACCAGTTTAATAATATACGAATTCGATATCGGTATGAAAATGGAGAATTACGTAAGTATGTGTGATCACCCCTAACACAAAGGGAAAACTTTTACCTTTGTGTAGTTTTTTATCGAATTAATCAACATATATAGTCCGTTATCAACTTGCGATAAAAACACTAGAGGGAAAAAAAATTACTATGTCAACCACTGAAAAAGACTTGTTTACACAATTCTATAATCTTAAATATTTATAAATAGAATAGAAATAAAAAATAAAAATTGCGAACACAAAATCACACCATACATTTATCATCTCCGTCATTCCCACTTTCATGGCGACCTCATGGTCACTCTTTCCCGCCATTTCCAACACATTCTTCACCTCTTTCAATCAACCCCCAAAACCCCTCCCCAAAACCCTAATCCGTTCATCTCTCACTTCACAATCACAACCGCAATCTCTCTCATCTGCTAAATCTCATCTCCTTAATCTAATTTCCGACCAAAACAGAGGAATCACCACACAATCCGACCCTCAAAAGCTCTCCCAGATCACCCAAGCAATCGATACAATCGCGTTACTCAACCGTGATCAGATCACCACCGACGACTCACTCTCCGGTACCTGGCGATTGCTTTGGACCACCGAGAAAGAACAACTGTTTATCATAAAGAATGCTAGCTTTTTCGGAACGGAAGCTGGAGATGTTTTGCAAGTGATCGATGTCGAGAATAGGAAGCTTAATAATGTCATTACTTTCCCTCCTGATGGAGTTTTCTTTGTTCGGTCGGGTATCGAAATCGCTTCATCACAGCGTGTCAATTTTAGGTAAATATTTGTAATTTGTATGATAAACTCATAAACATGTGCATATTATTCTTTAAGTAACTTTGTTTCACAATAAGTAATCCCTGTATCTGTAAAACTATTGTAATATCACGAATGATAAAATCTTGACATTCGAATTCTGACACAACCTATCTCACATATGAACAAAACTTTGAATCGTTTTGAGTTGGGGGCTTGGGGCTAATCGAATATTTATGGAAATGTTAACATAGGGATGAAAGTGTTGATCATGTTTATTCTGTTGTTGTAGGTTTACTAGCGCGCTTTTACGTGGGAAGGATTGGGAGTTTCCACTGCCACCATTTGGTCAGGGATGGTGAGTTATTGAACTTTTTCCTTGAGTTTCGTGATCTTGTTTCATACGCATTTGCCGCACTGTTGTGTTTGTGCTTTTGTTACATTTTCTATTGATGAACAATACTGCAATAACCTGATGTATTAGGTTAGCCTGTGAAAGATGTAATATCTTTGTTTCCGATTAGCTTTCAGTATTAAAAATATCACCTAATGTTATAGAACTGAATTGATGGTATTGGTTTGAATTCAAAGTCTAATCTTAGTTGAAGGGAATTTTAGGTACTTCAGAAATAGTCAACTGTATCAAATTTCATGGGACTAAAACTTTTAGGCTAAGAGGATTACTTTCCATGAACTCGACATCTAAGTACTTGTACTAGTCTGCTCTTGTATTATTTGGTGCGAGAAGGTTAGGGATTGGGAATCATATATATCCAGTTTCAATGTGTCTTCTTTGTGATCATAAATGAAGTTATTATGTTTCTGTAGGTTTGAGTCTGTGTACGTTGATGAAGAGATGCGGGTTGTAAAGGATATTAGAGGGGATTATCTAGTTGTCGATCGTGCCCCTTATTCTTGGAGGGAGTAAAGTTTATAACTACAGTATGTATTTACTGCATACCTAAAAACAGTAAAGAAAATGTGTTCATTGGAGTCAAACAAACTACGTATGTATCTATAATCCATATTTGATATCGGTTTCAGTTCAAGCTAAACATGATCTGTTTCAGTTCTACTTGTACTATCTGTTGCACATAACATAAAAAAATTCATTTTAGTCCCAATCTATAAAAACAATTTGTTTTATTTTGAAAGTCAAACTATACTTTTTTCCTTTGGTAAGATATGTGTTGATTCTTATTATCAGGTTTGATTCAGTCTACCTGGATAACGAAATTCGAATTGCTAAAGATATACGTGGAGACTACCTAGTTGTTGATCCTGCTCCTTATCAATGGAAAGAGTGAGAAGTGATTGAAAACAACAGGTTCTATGCATAAAGAATAGACTTTGGGCGACTTTTTTCCTGTTCGTCTCTTTTCAATAATTTTCTATTTTAGCTATCTTTAATCTATATTACCAGTTTTACCGGTTAGGATAGAATATTACGTGAAACAGCCCATTCATATGCTCATTTCATGTTGCATTCTGTATTGGCACTTCCCTTCACTCCCCATGAACATAGAAGCCGTTTCTGAACTTATATTCTTGTAGATTTTATGTAGATATATTTGCAATTGTATGTGGTAATACTAAATATGTCTTCTCTGTTGTTATGTCATTTTTGGAGCTCTTCTTATTAGTTTGATGTTGATAAAAGATGTTATAATATGACCACATGGTTATCATATTCATATGTATCTTGATACCGGTGTTTCATTATTTCTGAAACCATGCTAAAGAGAGACTGCCTTTCTAAATTGGTGAGTGATAGAAACACCAACAGTCCAACACAAATCGGTTAAGACTTATTATTATTACACAGTAGTAGTAACAAGGTGGTTGCTGGTCGATCGAGCCTTGTCTGACCTGTACTAATTGTTACTAGTTCAATTACAATTCAATTTCAATTGCCGACGTCACCGTGAAACATATGTATATGAATTTTGTAGTAGGTTGTATTTGCTTCAATCTTTTATGTCTGATCCCTACCCCTTTTTCAGTCAATAACAAAAATTGCCTTCCCGAGATGATTATGGATTTAAGACAATTTATTAGGTGACCCCGTGTAGACCCGAACACCTTTTGACCACTTATCCAACCTGACCTAACCCGGCCATTTTGCCACCTATGTTAATCAAAACACTGTTTAGTAAGATCATATGGTTGGATTGCGTGTCATGTGACTAGACTTTGCGATTTTAATCATATTTTCATTACGTCGGTTAACAAAACGAAGATGTGTTCAACAAATAGAGTTGTTTTATTTGGTAAAGATGCTTATACTAAACATGATCAGGAGTTTGCACAGCCTAGTATACTCAATCCTTAAGAAACTTCGGTGGGTTTTGACCAGCTTTTTAAGGCTTTGGAAGTACAAGGCATGGAGATATTATACGAGATCAAATTTCCCACCAGAATCACACAGCCTTTGGGACTTGATTAGATCATGCACCAAGGCTTATACGTGATAACATTTTCATGTACTTTTCTTGGACGAAAACATCATATTACGGGATAACATAATCATTCATTAGAATGTGATAATGGATTTCAAGAAGTTCAATCAATAGATTTCTTTAGCACATGGTGGCAAAATCGTCATGATTGATGACACTTCTTCAACATATCTAATACAAGGAATTCAGGGTAAGACTACGAACAAAGAGTTTCGATCAAACCAAAATTGAAAGGACTTCCTTCATTTGAGTGGATGGAATGCTCTTCTTCCCAGGGAAAGCCATACGTGAAACTTCAACAAGAGCCTTGAAACTATATGGTTCATGCATCGATAACTCAGATATAACCTTCTGTTTAGTTGGATGTTCTCTTTCACAAGTCCATGCATAAAGTTACCACAATTGCTGACATTAAGTCAAAGGGACAGTTAGTCAATGAAATGAACTGATCAGACATCACATAAAATCAATTAGTCAATGAAATGAACTGATCAGACATCACATAAAATAATCAGACTTAAGTCACTTAATTCAAAAGCTAACAAGCAACCCTTGGCATGATATATTCAACTAAAGAACCATGCCACTAGGTGTGGAGAATTGGTTTACATAACATATAAGATGTTGAGTTGTACATGATGTGGGAGTACAAAGGGAAGTTCTAATCCAGATATACGAAATTATAATATGCAAATACGTCCATCATCAAATGCCTTACTAATCATATTAAAAAGCACCTGGTGATACTAAATAGATGCATAAAAGGCATCTAATATGGAGATAGTGTTATAACTTAGAATAGCACAGATCCAGTTAAAACTAACATAAAAAATTCAAAACTGAACGCTTTATAGCATCTTCAATTTTATAGAGGTCTAACATCATTTAATTCTCTCAATTTTTTACCTTGTAAATCAAATACAAATGCACAACCCGCAGCCAATCATACTTGACTCTGTTGTCAGCATAGACTAAAGCTCAATAAACAGAACTTTATCAACTCTTCAGAGTTCAGCCTCAACATTTTGCAGTATGAGATGAGCAATGCGGCTGCATATTCTAATCTCTTAATCACGGTTTCATTGAATATTTAAGTAGACATTTGGAGAGTAGAAACAAAAATTTATACCAGTAAAGATCCTAAAGATTAAACAAGCACAAGGACACCACACCGCAAAATGTATAAACTATAAAGCACAAAAGAAATGCCTTTTGTTGAGTAACAAAATATGGCCATTTGTTTATTCATATAGAAAGGAGAGACAGTAAACATACACCACGTACGTGAGTGCAGCATTGGTTCGCTCAATTCAAAGGGAATGCATGTCCCACTTCTCGGTGCTTCGATCTCGATAAGAATGTTGAAGTGCTTTTTCCACCCTTTCTCAACCTATCCTGATGCAGTTCTTTGCTCTTCCCCTAAAACCTATAGCTAGCTTAAAAACTTCTTTCTTATCCACAATTACGTTATTTCCCTCTTTTTCTTCTTCTTATTACGAGAAACAACTGTCACGAATACAACAAAGTTCCATCGAATCCTATGGCGTCAGTAAGTGTGAATATGATAACATTGTTGGGTTAGGTAGTTACTAATTAGTGATCAAATCTATATAAAATTCTGCATTATATTACTGAGGGGCAAAAGATCAAACACACTTGGAGTGCAACATATATGAATATGAACCACGTAAACAAAAACTTTTGATTAAGTAAGCTTGTGTAATTATCTGTATTTTAAAGTTAACATATTTTAGTTGATATTTAGGCCCAAATTTGTCACCAATAACTGTATTACATTGAAATGCTAGACTTGGGTTTCAAAAAAATGACAATGTACTAAATTGGGCAAATCAGGGACCACTACAAGAATTGGGCCGAAAATTATATTGGACTAAATTCAATATGCCCGAATAAATATTAAAAAATAAAAAGTACGGTAAAAGGTAGTATATTTCACATATCTTATCTTTTATATATATATATATATATATATATATATATATATATATATATGTAAAACATTTTTACGATATCATCATTCTAATTAAGTTTTAATTTGTCAAATAAATCTTTCAACTTTAATAAATTTTAAAATAGTATACATGACTTTTTTATTCAATTACCCACTTATAAAATTCATTAATTAAAACATTATCTAAATTGATTTGTAATGTTCAATTTTTAATTCACCGAGTATGAATAACTTTACTTGAAAAGATTAATATAGATTTTAATAAAACTATTTTTTTTTACTAATTTGATTTTAGAATTTTGTAATTTTCTAATCTCTACATAAATAAATCCATATACATAAAGTAATATTATCATGAAAACAACTAGATGCTTAATATACATATTAACTTACACATTTAATTATTAGAAACGGGATACTAAATATGAAATTTCATATTAAAAATCAACGGCCCGTGTGTATACAAGGGTTTAAAGTCTAGTTTAAAAGATAAGATACACATCTTTAAGGTTTTCAATTTAAGGTATCCAACTTTAAATTTGTAATCAAGTTATGGACGTATTTTATGTTAAATTACACAAATAATGAGTTGTCACAGAATTTATTCTCTATAAGTAACATAATAGCTTTAATCGATCAGTATTTCTTGATCAATTTTTAAAAAATATTGAATGAAAATAGAGAAATTAAAGTTAAGAGTGGTGATAAATTTTTTTATATTTTAATTTCCGTCTTCCCACTCATTTTTTTTAAACAGATCGAAGAATACAAATCGATTGAAGTTGAAGTTTTATGTTACTTATAAAGAATAAATTCGATAATAACTCGTCATTTGTGTAATTCCATGTAAAAAACGTTCCAAACTTAATTACAAACTTTTGAGCCCATACCAATGTATGAAATTAGAAAATGGCATATTTGCAACGGCTCTTAAAGTCCTTTTTAATGCAGCTTAGGAGCACTCGTATTGGACCTACTCGTTATCAATTGGATCAATGGTACTTCCAGCAAAAAATATATAGAAGAGTTAGTGTCGGGGTTTGCTGAATATAAGTGTCTTCGGGATAGTTATGTCAATCACCACTACGTTTGGCTCGTGGAGAAACAACGGACAAGTTCGTACCAGTTTTATTGACAAGTACGGAAGCGGAAATAGTAGACAAGGGGACCGTAGGGTCCTAGGCCCCCTTAATAGGCCCAACAACGGTGTATCTTTATACCGTAGTTCCATAATGGTGTAAGTAAATCCTCCAAATTATCTTGTAATCTTGCTGCTACTCTTTATAAAGTTACTTAAGATTAAATGTATCAATTTGAGTGTTCAGATATCCCACTCTATTTTTATCCTTTAATATGGAGTCATGGACAACCCATACCAAATATCCACTCTATGTCTATCACAAACATTGAAATTAGACCAACCTTGAGCATATAAGAACCTATCCGTTTTAATGTTGTCTTGCATATCATATCTACCATCACTATATGTGTGTTCGCTATGAGTATTTGTAGGATAATTTAAGTCTAGCAAAACTAAACTGAAAGGGAATTGATAATGACATCCCTTATAACTGTAAATAAAGAAAAATATAATGCATTTAGTTAAACTTAGAAGTTCTTTTGTTTATTAAAAATTATATTTAATATACTTACATGTTGTATTTAATTCAATAAAACTTTCATTTTATTTATGATGAATTAATTGAAATCTTTATTTATTAGGAAAATTTTGAGCTTATTAAATGAATTATATATCTCTTATTGACAACTCTAAATGACGCCATTATCATCTTTCAAAAAAATAATATATAATGCCACCTCGTTCTCTATCATATTGATTTAAACTGATATGGTAACTACCGATATCAAGTTGTACTATAAAGTTATGATAATGACGCAAGGGTATTTAAACATCTTTATGATGATGATGATTGAATTGATAATACTTTATGCTTCTTATTTAGTTGTTAGGGTACCAACAAAGAAAAAAGTACCACCAACTGTACAAATCATCTAGTCGTGGTCAAGCTGAAATATCTCACTACCGTTTCCGACCTTCACTATGAGCACCATCCATATCTTTACCTATTTAAGTCCAAACCTTAGAGCTTTTGCGAAGATATCATGATGTTTTACCAGTAGATTGTCTTGATGTTGATTATACCATAACAATAACCAATTATGAACATACAACCTGAATCGAAACTCAACCGAATATCTTTTACCTAGCGATGGAACTCGAACATTTTTAAGGGCTCCCCTCCTCAAATGTAGTACCGACTTTAGTCATTCCGTCCCGGCCCGTTCTGATATTTGGATTGAAACACACCCAGGTCTAAGTGACCCATTACCCCACGGGACACCCCACCTCATCAAAATGGAGTTGACCCGTGAGCCACACTCTCCTTGGCTCCGATTTTCCTTTATAGTGGTTGACACTGGGTCCCTCTTGGATTTGGGCTTTTTGCACCTTTAATAATTTCCCACTAATTTTAAATGACCTAACAACTGTACAATGGACTATTCACTCCTCATATGTCCCGACTCCTGACCCCCCTGTGGACCCATTGAAAACCGTTTGTGAAAGGGAGTTTCCTTAATCATACTGTTTTTCTTATTTCCGGGAAACTAGTACAAGACTTTTGTCTAAAACCACTTACTACTTTACTAGTCCTTATTACTCACTTATACTATTCAAATGCGAATGATAATTTATGTGAAAAATGAGAGAATCAATTTCAGCTATTCATTTTTATTAAATATGTATGTCTTCATCTTGTAAAAAAATAAATATCTCACAAACGATAAATCAAAAAATTATAAAATTTACATCATAAAATTCAGCATTATCCGCTCTTCAATTTAAGATTCCACAAACTATACTTTCAAGTTTCAACTACTTTTTTTTCTTCATTTTTGATGGGTTTACAAAATTCTATCAAATGTGTTAATGTTGCGTTTAGGGTGTATGGTTTAGAGGTTAGGGGTTAGGTTTTAGGGTTTCAGGGAAAGTCTAAACCCTAAACTCAAACCTTTAAACCCTAAACGCTTTACAAAACTCTAAACCCTAAATCATTTGAAATCCTAAACTCTACTAAAACCTAAACCTTAAACCATTCTAAACTCTAACCCTAAACCCTAATCCTAATCACATATCAAATGTACAAATAATCACTATTACAAGTGTTACCAATTTGTAAACCCACCAAAAAATGAAAAAAAACTTGTTGAAAGTTTAGTTTGTTGGATCATAAATCGAATAGAAGGAAATGCAGAATTTTATGATGCAATTTTCATAACTTTTCGACTTGCCGTTTGTGGGATATTTAAGTTTCAAAAACATTTGGGAAATAAGTATTTGATGAAAATAAATGGTTGGAATTGATTCTCCTATTCTCATACAAAGTTGTCGTACTCATTTGAACATAAATCTAGTTAAAAAAGCTAATAAATAATCGAAATTTCAAGATAAAAATACATTACGTAAGAATGAATTAGGCTGGGTAAGTTGTAAGTTGCTTTGAACTAGCTATTGCTACAATTATTAATCGAGATATATGGAACTATGGAAATTACTAAGAAATACTAGAAACAAACATAATGAACGTACGTCTTTTATTTTGCTCGTTAAATATATTAGTTAGACATCATGAGGGAAAGGGTGTTGATATAAAAAGGTTTTTATTCATACATTATAAATGCAGGAGCGGAGTTAAGAAATTCAAGTAGAGGGGGCAATATAATTTTTTAAATTTATTTCTTATATAGTTTAGTGGGGGTGAAAATTTTAAAATGTCATTATTACCTTAAAAAAATTTCTTTTTTACGTAATTTAAAAATTCTTGTGTAGGCGACTGCCTATACTACCCCCGCTCTGTTTCCGCCCCTGCATAAATATACATTACACAGTACTGCACTAACATGCATAAAACTTAGTGCATGAAATAAAATTTATGTTGTATATATCATTGGCCTCAGGGAAACCGAGCTAGTGCTACCTACTAAGCTATATATATATATATATATATATATATATATATATATATATGTATATATGGTAAGGTTCCAATGAGAACACTTCAAAAATAAGAACAGTAAGAATACTTCATATATGCACCACTAGCCAACAAAATCACTAGATTCACACTCATACATCTCAAATATGTGTAGAAAAATTGATTAGAATAGATGCGAACTTTCAGAAATACACAAAAGTTGAAAAAACGATTAATGTACACTTATAAAGATAATCGTGCATCAATCGTCTTTTTCGATTTTTGTGCATTTTTTAGAAGTGTGCATTTGTTTTTCTTTGCATATCTGAGATGTATGACTGTGAATCTAATGATTTTTGTTGGCTGGTTGTGCATTTATGAGATGTTCTCACCATTCTTATTTTTGAAGTGTTCTTATTTGATCCAAACTCTCTCTATATATAACCCGTGTGATGTACAACGATTTTAACTATTTAATTGATTATTATTTATTTTATTTATTATAAACAAAATTGAAGTAATAATGTAAGTACTTAGAATATGTGAAGTTGTCCATAAACCTCAACATTATTACGTAAAGACAATCAACATCTTAAAGATGTCATGTCATATTATTATTATTATTATTTTTTTCCATTCATCATCATCCGTATATATAGTTTCATAACTAACATCATGCAATATATATTTAACAAAAAGTGTAGTGTCAAATTACATCATTCGATCCTACAGATTTTAAAATCAGCAATTAATTAATCTTTATCTCTATATTTATCCTGATGTGGAGTCAATATCTATGTCTTTCCTATGATATTAGTTTTTGTCTTCATTATTGTTTATGTTATATATATATATATATATATATATATATATATATATATATATATATATATATTATATATATAATGTAAAACATATATCGCACACCACGTTAAGAAATATATGTAAATTTCTAACCATGTCATAAACATCATGTACATAAATAAGCTGGCAATTCCTAAGACCATCCAACATCACAATACTCATGTCACATACAATGCAATAGACATATGCATACGTAAACACATTATAACTTAATCATTATCCTTAGCAAAACTAAACTTTAAATACCTTGAAATCCATCTATGTTCCAGAAAATTTTTTTCACGTCCAATTTTGAGTTGAATCCATAGATCAATAGCTCGAACAACTTTCTTCTATTGAAACTATTTCAATGGTAGCAACATATCTTTGACTCACGTTCTACATAATATAATAAATAAAATCAATGTTAAAATACGAAACTAACACAAATACATATAAATATTATATGATGTTACAATTGTTGAAGTACATATAATAGGTTGATAACCACAAAAATAGAAAGAAAATATAATTAAGGAATGATGATAGTAAAAAGTTGAGAGGTGGAGAGAATTAGTTTGAGCAGATGCGATAATTATAAAAGAACGAATGAAAACTATTATGATTTCATTAATCTTCTTCTTCTTTATCTATATATACATAGGCATATATGTACATATGGGATTTCTAGTACTTTTTTGCACATTTTTAAGTTTGCACTTGAAGCTAATTGCTTGACTTTTTATGAAACTTTCGATACTCGATATATATATATATATATATATATATATATACTAGCAGGATGTCCGTGCGATATGACGGGTAAACATTTATTAGCTTTACATTCATTTGCTATAAAGTATTTAAATCAAAATTAAAATTTATACGAAGATATGATAAAATATGTCGTTGTGAACTTGATAGTCAGTTTGCGAGTCTATAATAGCAAGGGGAAGATTGGTAGGCGTGGAGTCATTGTTATTTGTTTTCTACATTAGTATTTTGAAAACTAAACATTATGTTGGTGAAATTGTATAGAAATAATTATAGATTGATATAGAAAATTGAAACTCTCAAACATATAAATAGAAATTGCCGGTATCAATACAAAATGGGAATTATAAATAAACATGTAAATTATAATCACATAAAAAAACATACCTTTGTTTATAATTTTTGAAAACATTAAAAAATGTTCCAAATTGACTGAAAGTTGATTATGAAGGCTTTAGAGTCGGAATTTAACTCCGAAAGTTGGAGAAACCACCTACGACCGTTTGTTAACATATACGTCTCGTACCGCCTTTCCATCCATAATTGAAACGTCCCATAACTCTTTACAGTTTAAAAGATATGTCATGTTTTTATTAAAACTTATAAATTAGTGTAGATATAGATTTGGATAGATATAGAAAAAGCTTTATCAAATGCAATTTTAATGTCATATATTTATTACTTTAAAGTTAAATAAATAGATGTAGGAGTATATCAGAAATTTTAAGTAGATTTTTCTAAGATTATTAGTAAGGTTAGGGGTAGTCTAGTAAATCCTCTCTTAAAAAAAATGCCAAATGTGTTATATGATCGATTAAGCTGTTAATGTTTTTATGATTCTTAGTAGGGTTAAATGCATTATGTATCGATCAACATACTAGCTTTGGGTTAATATATAAATATGTCACTATACTTTGTGAAAATGTTCATTTGGGTATTAAACTTTAAAAATGTTCAATTGGACTACTGTACTTTTAAAAAGTGTCATCATGCCTACTTTGCTTTATTTTAGTTATAAGTTTGTGACCTAATTGCACATTGTTAATTACATTTTTACAAGTACAGTAACCTAATTGAACTATGTCGAAAGTTTGGTAACCTAATTGAACATGTGTTACAAGTGCAGTAACCCAATTGAACATTTTTAAAGTTTAGTAACCCAGATGAATATTTTTGTAAAATACAATGACTTATTTGTATATTAACCCTACTAGCTTTATATATATTAACTTCACTTTAAACAATACACCACATCATATGATCAAGCATATTTTCAGTTCGAATGTGGATGGAGGGGAATCACCTAATGCTGTAACTCAGATCGAGATTGCTCTCCTATCTAAAGTTTATGCCTTTATACAAGGGATGGGTGAGCCCAATTGAGAAAGTTCATGATCCAAGTCATGTCGGAGCTCAAAATAAGGGTAACACTATCATCATATTTATTACATTTTTTAAATACTTTTTAAATATAATTTGATAATTTTGTAGCAAACGTTACACCAATTATTATAAAGCACAAGTAATGAGTCCACTGTGATCATCAAACACGAAATATTCACATAAATGACTTTAAATGACAAAGGATTCAACAATATAATAGGGGAACAAAAATAAGAGGGTTTTGCTAACGTGTGCTCTTGTGGTACATGTTAAGTCTCATTTAATGAAGTCTAAATTTTTTTAAATATCATAATTTGTAATTAATATGTGTATAAAAAAGGTAAATATTAAATTTAATTAATAAGTATTAAATGCAAATGATAATATTTAAGAAAAATTAGACTTCATTAAATGCGGTTTAACAGCACACGTTAGCAAAACCTAAAATAAAATCAAAAAATATTTCGTGTAATAAAACGGTACGAATTAATTAAAAGGTGTAATTACCTTTAACACAGAAATACATTATATTCCACAACTATAAATTATATCGCAATTTTATCCTTCCATTTATTGTAACGACTGATGAGTGGGGACAACAACACGTTAAAGTTGACAATTTCCTTCCCTACCTTTAGGATTTGCTTTTCTCAAGTTTTTTGTTGTCACAGGCGACTTTGAGTGTTTAAAATATTTCGAAACCGAAAAATTGATCTGAAAATCGATTGAATCGAATTAAATTTAGGTTAATCTAACCGAATTGTTTTTCTTTTTTCCCTAACCGCAATTGATATTTTTTCATTCGTTCGGTTTCGGTTCATAATTTAGAGATTGATATGATAAACGTTTAACCGAAAACCTAAAAATATATATAGTTTTAAATATATGTATATATATTGTATATATTATATTTATATATAGATATTTACACTTGTGTATTTTGATAAAAGCAATTGTATTTCATTTCTTTCATTTTAATGTTATTTACTAGCTTAATTTTGTCCTAAAAAGCTCACTATTAAGTTTTGATACCCGTTTATGGACGGCTAAATATAAACTAAAGTACATGTTGTAGACGTACAACTTATGAAATGATATAGTTATAAAGACAATTTATTTTTGATATTTTTTCGTATATATATATATATATATATATATATATATATTTTCGTATATATATATATATATATATATATATATATATATATATATATATATATATATATATATCATGGCTAAAAGGATATGATCACTTTGCTAGTGTAACAAAATAAACTGTATAGTTTGGGATCATATATTCATAAATGCAATATAATGTAATTGTTTCAGTAATTGTTTCAGTAATACACTCAAAATTAGGGATGACAGTGGTCATCCGATTCATTGAATATCCATCTGATCCATTTACTTAATAGTAGATATGGACAATCTAAATGGAAGAATAGCTGAAAGCCTGAAACACTCCAAAAATTTTGAACTATTTTTGTTACTTGGTTAAAATAGTCTTCTGACCTGTCATATCCATTTTTAAGCTATTACACTACTTAATAGTCTCAATTTAACTATTTACAGCATAAAGTAAACTCATGTCTACTTTAGACTCATTCTGTCTAATTTGACTAAATTAGACTATTACGCCACTTGGTAATCTAAATTTGACTAGGGTAAATGACAAAAATCGGCAACGAACTGCTACAAATTATTCAAAGTATGCAATCTACCATTTATATTGCACAAGTACGCAACAGATCGGGAAGTTTTGTGCTTAGGTCAGTAATATGGTAACCAATAACCTGTTTGACCGGTCAACTTGAATTAAAACGAATTTTGAATTTTTTTATAATGTGACGTGGATAATAAATAGGACGTGGATATACTATATTAATTAATTTTATTTATTTACAAAATACGGATAATAAATCTGAATTGGGTATAATATACATCTCATTTAACCCTATCATCTTGTCACATTAAAACATTTTCACACAATTTCCAACCCGATCGTTCATCAAATCCATCAACATTTCAAAGTCTGAGTAAGATTCCGATATTAATGTGACATCTCACTCATCTTTAGTAAGGTATGCATCTAATTTAACAAGTCGTTATGTATGCAGATTAAACATTGTTGACTACTTTGTTAATGTATGCAGATTAAACTTTGTTGACTACTTTATTAATGTATGCAGATTAGGCAACTCAACCCTATATGTTACCACATTGTACTGCTTGTTAATAGATGTAACCACAATATTGCAATTAAAAGATGTTCGCAATGTACATACTGAAATCTACATGCAAAACTGGCAATCTACATGCTTCACTTGCTATTACAGTACCATTTCCATTTCAAACAATTTACTGCATTAAATTGTTACCAAACTACAACCAAAACACTTCAATACAACATTAATACCTACATCTAACTTACCAACTACATCAGTCAACAGAAACTACCATAACACCTACTTAATTATGACTAGAAATACAATAATCATCACCAAGATCACCAAAAGCTTCTTCATCAATGCAACCTTTGCCCTCACTGAATGCAACTCGACTTGAAGCTTAAAGATGTCTTCTTCTTTTCTGGACTTGTAAACAACTAATTCTTCATTCAACTTGTCGAGCCTTTCTTTATTCATCAAGGTTTGCATAAAAGCTTGTTTTTGATCTCGATTCAATGCACTGTGAAGTTCAATAAAGTATTTTCAAAAGAAAATCATATCTTTGCAAATGAAGGTTATAAAAATTTGACCTTGAAAGGCAAAACAAAATCTGAACCTCAAATGCAGATTTTGAAAAGAAATGAAAAGTTTAAATATAATGATAAGTCTTCTAAATCATCTTCACAAGGTTCTACCTCAGCATGTATACCCAAGTGTACATGCTCCAACCATCCATCGTTTGGCCGTGCTTAAAAGTTTGTTCCTCAATGTCCAGATTTTGTTGAGAATCAATCTTGTTTCTACTATAAGAAACAAGGTCATCTGATTAATGTTTGTCCGTTGCTTGCAAAGAAGCAGTATCGTAGGAGTGTTTCAAGAACCTCTAAAATTCCTAATTTTTCTCATAAATCTGTTTCTATGAGAGGTTCTTCATCTCCACCGCCTGCTCCAAAAATGAACAATGTTGAGCCAATAAACATTTTAGATCAAAAGCTCAGCGTTGTTAACAAGCAACCATCCACACCCCAAAAGGTTTGGAAGATTAAAGAGTCACATTCGGACTCTACATCTGACAATGAGACATCAGTCAACACCTCCGATTTACTGAAAAATAAAATCTTGACTGATGTAATAATTGTGGATGATTCTACTAGGTTACCCAAGTCTGTAAAGGCTTGCGTCTCCCATACTAATTGATTCTCTTGATTGTGGTGTCATAGCAATCTGAAGCAATAAAGAGAAGTAAATGTTATATTGATAGTGGTTGCTCACGACATATGATTGGCGACTTATCTCTATTATCTGACGTTCACGGCTATAATGGGGGATATGTTGCATTTGCTGATTACAAGGGAGGTGTTATTACGGGTCAAGGTACACTCACTAATAGGCAAGTGAGTTTTCAGAAAGTGAATTTTGTGGAACAACTACACCACAACTTACTCAGTGTTTCTCATGTGTGTGACAAAGATTACACAACTGCCTTCACAAAGACCGAGTGTTGTATTCTGAAACTAGGATATTGTAAGTCCCTAGTTCTAGGATCGATAACTTCGTTATCTGTAGTATTAAGGTGCGAAATTCCTCAATACGGTGTTATCTTACTAATAACGATTTAGTTCGCGTTTCGGTTAACCAATTGCTTTACTTTATACGAATAAACGTCAAAGCCTAGCCTTTAGTATTTGTTTCTCTGGAAATACTGAATTCGCAAGAATGCAAAAATCCTGATCTCCAATTAGTTATCTCAAAGTTCTGTTTTTTTTCAAGTTATATTTTTCACGTATGAAAACACATATATATTCTCGTCTCAACTCGCAGCCACTGGGCCTGCGAGTTGACTCGACTCGCTACGCAGCCCAAGCCCATAATGAACTCGGCTCGTTTGTCTCTGTTGAGTTCTGCGAGTTCAGATCTCATCTCGCATCGCAGAGCCTTGCGACTTGAGATCTCGACTCGCAACAAACGTCTAAACAAATAACTCGACTCGCAGGAAATGTATATTGTTAAAATCTATATTCGTCTAACACTTTATCATAATAATATATTTAACGAATATTAATATCAAAAAAATATCAATTTACAAATCTAAACCAATATATCAACATGATAACAATTACACTAGTCATATTGCAAAGCTAGATCTGTTGTCACAAACTATGTCTCTACAGACTCCCCCTTGACAATAGCTCTAGCATCTTTATCTTCACATTGTCTTTAGTTTTATGAGTAAATCTTACTACCTGCAAAAATCTTCATCTTCATACAAGTCTTAATCATCATTTGATAATCTCGTGCTAAGTCACCCCATGCTTCAGTAGAAAAGATTCTGTTCTCATTTAACTTCAATAAATCTTTTCTTGACATGTTCATAAGATGACGATGATCATAAACTCTGAAGATCTCTCTTTCACCACCTTCAACCTCATCATCAGCTTCCACCATTACAGCTTCTCCAGTTTCTGAATCCACATGCCAACTCTTCATATTTCCCAAAATATCTTGAGGCATTTTCTTCAGTGGAATCTGCTGCACACATTTTATAGCTGGATAAATCTTCTTCCTTCTTCTTCTACCAGTTCTTTGACTTCTTTCTTCCAACTTAATTGTCTTTCCTTTCCTTGGCTTAATCTTTTCAAATTTATTAGCTCTAACCTCAGTCTTGATTATGTGTTCAACATATTTTCCAACAAAATCATCACTTGGGTTATTCAATGATAATCTAGCCAAATCTCTAATCTCAAATCTAGGCCAAGAACTAAAAACTGCAAGTTTTCTTTCAAAATATTGAACTCCATCAAATCTCTTAATAGCAAACAGTTTTAGATCAGTATCAAAATACCATCCTATAATCCCTCTTTTTGCTATACGCTTACCCGTAATATCAATTTCTGATATACCAAGCTTTTCTTTCTTTTTCTTTGGCAAAGGCTTGAATATAGGATTATCTTTATGCTTATCAAGAAGATTTTCTTCATCTGAATCAGTTGAGTCATCGATCTCTTCATCTACATCGACAACCGTTGGACCTTCATCATTTTCAATAATAACCTCTGTTCTAGATGGGCTCACATGGTGTTCATCAACATAAGCATCTGGATCTACACCCATGTCATGCACTATCTTAGAAACAGCAGTCCAATCTGTAGGCGGTTGAAATTCTCCCTCTTCAAGATCATAATCAATCTCTTCATCTATCTCATCCAAAATATCATTTTCTGAATCTGATAGATCTAGACTTTCCATTCCTAGAGAAAATAAACAAACACAAATATATTAATGATTTAAATTCTCTTATTGATTTCCCTGAATCAATCTAAGAATTCCAATACTAATCCTTTTGTGTAATATAAACGCGAAATATATATAACTTATAAATCTTTTATTGATTATCAATCTAAGATTTCTTAAGTCTGATATCAAATACTTAACAAACATTAATTAAATTTAAACTCTAATGTACTGTGAAGAATCACCAAACATTTAAGTTTATAATTAATTAACTTATATAATTTCTAAGATTTTAATTGAACTGTTATATCATAAGATCTTAACTTTCAATTATATCTTTAAAATTATATATCATTTGTCTAGTTAAAAATTATACAAATTTAACTTGTCAGTTATAAAAACTCTCAAGTCTAAAATGTCTAAGTTAAAATAAATTTTGACCGCTGAAATATATCAGAACACGCCGCTCGACTTCTCAATGAGTCGGAAGACTTTCGATCACTAATTTATTTAACCTTTTAAAATCAAATAACTTAAACAATTTCTAATATATTTAACTTGTAATAATAATAATCTCAAATCAAATATATTACCAAAACCATTAAGTTACAAATATTTAGTTACAATTATAAATTACACTTACAATTCAACTAAATTCTAAATACAAATAACTACACAAGTCTAAACTGTCTTACCAGCTTCACTTGTTCCTGTAGCACTTGTACCAGCACCATCACCACTTGCACTTACACCAGCAGACTCCCCCTGAATAATAGTCTGCTGACCAGTCGTTGAAGGACCAGCCAGCTCACTATCCTTCTGAGCATTGGGATCATCGTCTTTGTCATCATCTCGTTTCTTCCTCAACTCATCTTCTTTGCAAGATTCTAGATATACCAATATCTCCCCCTGAGCTGACTGTCCTGAATTCACTCTCAACACTAACCGTTCTAAGTGTTCAAGCTTCAGTCGCTGGGCAGTAAAATCATCAAGCAAAGTATTATGAGTGTTTAGCAAAGTCAAATATGATGTACTCATATGAACCATCTGCTGAGCAAGAGAGACATTTTCAGCTAACATCCCTGGAATCTTAGAAGTAAGTTTCTCTAACTCCTTAACTCTGGACTCCAAGGAAGTAATCCTTTCAGTATCAGTCGTAGGAGTAACAGAAATAGTATGTGGTCCAGGTGGTGTCACTGAAGCGATGTAGGAATCACGTGTAAGTGGTGGAATAGCTTGAGATGATGCTTCCGTAAGAAGAGTAGCTGCAAATCTACTAGCGTTATTGGTCTCAGCCTGTTAAGTTAAACAAAATTAATTAAGTAATTGTTACAGATTAGTCTGTCTCAATCTCTAATTAATTATATAACACTTATATAACTAAACTTATATCCCTTACCTCAATAGGTACATATATCTGTTCAGTAACCACCGGTGTTACATTCTCCACCTGTGGTGTATCTCGAGCAACTGTCACAGAATCAACTGTCTCAGTTTGAACTCCTGATAAACAACAAGTTAAGATTATCTAACTTTTAAATATTACATACCATCCTGAATGGTCAGAGTCCTGGAACGCTTACGGCGTCGAGTAATAAGAGGTGTATCCTCTTCCTCAGAACCTTCATCAACAAGACTGAAGTCAGGATCGACTTCCTTAGCCTTCCTCTTCTCCTTCAGTGCTGGATCTGGAATCATCCGAGATCGATATCTAATATAACCAGCATCTGGAGGTGGAGAAGGAGTACTATCATCATCATCTGAAGCCGATTGACCATCACGGCCTCCAGATGGACCAACATCAGGATCCTAAATATTAAATATATTAAACATTTATGATTAGCTAAAAGCTCTATCACACGAGTTCTATATATTTATGATTAATCTGATAAATACCTTAGAAGGTAAAACCTCAGATCCATCTAACTGTCCCTGCTCACCCTCAGGTCGAATGACCTCTGGGTCTGCAGTCTCAGCTCCCTGATCATAATGATATTTATATTTTATAATTAGAAATATTATCTAATTAACTAAATATCGATAACATAAGTATTATATATAATAATAATGTGATAATGATATAACAACTAAGTACCCATATTACTATATAATCATAAAATTACCTCAGGTGAAGCAACATAACTATCAATATCCCGTAGCAGGATATCAGTAGCATCATCATGCTCTACTAGCACCTCCTGTATCACCTGAGCAGCAACATCTGGGTTCACCTGTACCCCAGCATGTGCAGGTTGTTCCAAAACATCCTCAATCAGCTCTTGTGGATCATCAGCATGAACCACATCAGCTAACGGTTCAGGAACCACAGCTTCAGCAGCAACATCTAGCCAACCATTGTTCGGTGGCGTCACATAGGTAGGATCAACAAGAAAACCAAAAGCTCTCTTTCCTCAGGTTTCACTACCCCTTCCTTTCTCACTGACTGCAAAAACATAGCATTGTATCCTCTAAGGCCAATAGTATCTACATGTAAATATGGCCCAGGAATAACAAGCTCTGGCAGACGAGCACGAATGATCAGCATGCAAAAACGTGGATAAACCAGAAAGCGTGATCTAACAGAACCCGAAATCTGCCTAACCAGCTCTCCAAAAATATAATCACAAAAACTGTATGGTTTATTATAAAACAGTGACAGTGCAGCTGATACAAGGGCAGGGCTTAATTCGTCAAAGCCTCCCTTCTTCGGTGCAAAAACTGTGACAATCACATGCCACAAAAACCTCCATTGTCCAATAACCAGAGGTTTTTGGAACTGACGTCCCCTCCTATCTCCTGTATACCCCATACGGCCTATCGCACCCTCAACAAAATCACTAGGATACTCCGTCGGACCATCCTCCTGGTCTACTGTACCCAAGCGTAAAATCTAACGTAGATCGCCAGCAGAGAAAACAACCGGTCGATTATTGACCGTTGTGCGAATAACCGGTGGGTTGATCGTCTCATCATACTGAATACCATCCCAAAAGTCGTTCAAAATAGACTGAGAAATCTGTGGAGACGCAGTAAGTGCATATCTAATGCGTGAACGTGCAAAGAATGTAAGCACTTGAGCTACTCGATTAGCTCCACGTGCATCAAGATCTAGATCAACAAGAATATTGTGACCTTTATCGAATTGTCTCGCCATATCTATAAATACACAAATGACAAAAACAATGAACACACGTTAATCACTTTTAAACTATAACGTATTATGAATAACAATTCATCAAACATCTTATTTTTAAAAATTATATATAACTTGTTACATTACAGTCGCAAGTCGTATATAATTATTTCTAACATATATAACTTATTACTAATAAGTCGTAAGTTCAATATGTACATCCCATTAATTACTTGTTAATTTGTAATTCTCAAGTCATTAACGTTTGTGATAAATATAAGTTATACCGCTAATATAAAATTAGGACACGCCACTCAATTACCTCTTGAATTGGTAGTCTTTTGATATAAACATATATAATTTAATACAAGTCCATAATATAAACATTATTATTGAAAAAGTCTTAACGTTTATATAAAACCTTTCTCTTTTTTTTAAATTTTTTTTAAAATTTGCTAAGAACTGGACTCGCATAAGTATGATGTGCGAATCGAGTTCAACTCGGTTCGCAACTCAACTCGCAACCATATCAACTCGCTAACCAAGTCAATCCGCAACTCGACTCGCAAGTCGATTCGCTAATCTACTCGGTCCGCAAGGTCAATAAGTCAAAGAATCAATGTCAACTCGCTAAATGTAATCTGCGAATTGAATTGAAACTCAACTCGCATGGTCAAATAGTCAAGATCAGAAACTCAACTCGCAAAGTCTGCGAGTCGAGTGTTCAACTCGCAGCATGAACTGATATGGCGAGTTGAAACAGAAATCAATTAATCTATCTATTAAAAGTGATCTATCGATTTATTTACGTTCATTAAGATTCGTTTAACATTAATCTTCAAGATTCTTGTCAAATAACACCTTAATCTATGTTAATCATTCAAATTTTGAAACAAAACCCTAGATTCATAAAAAGCTTCGATTTCGTGTAATTTAAACGGTGAAATCCGTTGATTTATACCTCAAAATGTTCGTAATTTAAAAGTAGATATAAGCTACGGATCAATAACTCTTCCTTGTAACTAGGCAAATCAAAATCAAAAGAAAGGCTCTGTTCGACTCGTTTCGCAAGAACTGGATTCGCAGAGTTTAAGTGAACTCGCAAATCAAATGGGTTTGGTGAGGAGTTTGACTCGCTTGACCACCCTTTTATACCCTGTACTCGATTCGCAGTGCATCTCGATTCGCAAGTTGACTAGTCAAACTCACAAAATTAAATAAAAACGCGAATTTAATACTAAGTATAAATTAAAAACCCCGTTATATGAATAGTTATCTCTGTAACTATTTAGCCTAAACATTTTAAAATAAAATGTTTTCGCATAATTTTTCCTCAATGATAATCTTCGTACATATATTAACCGACTAAACCCGTGATACAGTTAATCTTGTATAAAGAAAAATCTTCGAGCTAAAATTATTCACTTATATACCTTTATGGTCTTAAGTATAGATAAAAATATATATATAAATTATAATAGAAAGATTAACCGCTGATATTAAATCAGGACACGCTGCTCAACTACACTTTGAGTCGGAAGACTTTCGATTAATATTCCACATAACCTATACAATATTTTCACTTTTCAACACACGTTTGTTCAACATTAAAAATAAAATATCCAGTATAATTTAATTCCAAAGGGTAATCATGAAATAAACAAAACTCTTATTAATTCAAAGAAATAATTACAAACGTGGAAATTAATAAAACTACTAACATTCTAATAAAATAACTAAATATAACACGCTTAAAGTTTTAACTGCTTAGGAATCATATTAGAGAGAATAAGCGGTACTTATTATATTACAATAAGCCTAAGATGATTGTTAGTATACAAACCTCATGTAATTCATATAAGCACAAGAAAATCACAATATTAATCAGTAATAAACTTATATTTATAAAATTATATCTTATGTACCTTTATCCACATGATATAACATTTCATTGAAATATAACTTATGATTTCTTATTATTCACAAAAGTGAATGTTCAAATATCATAGACAGTTCAAGACAATTATCAGTATTATGATCCACATAAATAGATTACACACAGATTTCTGAGCCAATCTTTTATTATTAATATGCACAATATCTAGTGTTTTCTACTATACAACATACTGAAGAATTCAAGTACAACACATAACACTGTATCTTGTATTATCAAGGTAGAGATTACTAAATGATGTTCTTTAGAAGCATATAACATACACTTGACACGAGATACTTTGTATCTTGTATATGTAAGGCAGAGGTTACTAAATAATGCCCTTTCGAAACATATAACTCACCTTTTAGCATTATGATACTTTGTATCATTTCAAATTTTTATTTTAGATCACAGTGCATGGTAGTACTATCATTCAACAATTAAGACATATGTCATACGTTATATAACAGATCTCATAAGATAGTACACATGACAGTTATATTTCTTTACTGCTCGAAAACCTTAGCATAACCTGCCTACCAATAAATTGTATGATGAAGCTGACTAGACTTAAATTATTCTTATCACTTGTTAAGTAAAAGGACAAGTTATAATCAGTGGATATAGATGTATAATAAGATAAATATAAGTATAATCCTAATTAACAATCATCATTTTGATGCAACTTATAAGAATCTACTAACATATCATCCTTAATACTTAAGGTTATTACTCGAAACCGTATTCTCCTAATGTACTATCATCTCCCAAGTTTTTACAGCCAAAACTTAAAGCTTTTTCTAAAAGAACTTCGGTTGTTCTTTAATTGGAGGCGATTCCCCTCAGGTAACAAGCAAATGAATGCCATACGCCCACCTTTTTTTTTCTTTTTTTTTTTTTTAAAAAAAAAAAAACATGACACAGAGTATTAACTATTACAAAAATACCCTTGGAAGACTAATCACTCTGGATTTCTCATTCCGTTAAGTTGAACCAACGTCTCAAATCTAGCTCTGTCAAACGCCTTGGTGTATAAGTCTGCTAAGTTATCCAAAGATGGAACCTTAACTAACTTTATCAAATTCTTCTCAGCACAGTCTCTAATAAAATGATGTCGAATATCAATATGCTTAGTTTTACTATGCTTTACCGGATTGTTTGTGATTGACATTGTAGATTCGTTATCAATCATCATAGGAGTATTGGTTATATTTAACCCGTAATCCCGCAGTTGCTGTTGAATCCAAAGAACTTGAGAACAACAGCTGCCAGCTGCAACATACTCAGCTTCACATGTAGAAATGGCTACCGAGCTTTGCTTCTTGCACTGCCAGGATACTAATCTACCTCCTAAGAATTGACATCCTCCGGTCGTAGATTTCCTATTTTGATTGCATCCTCCATAATCCGAATCAGTATAAGCTATAAGATCTAAGTCTCCATCAATCGGATACCAAAGTCCCAACTTCGGTTTCCCTTTGAGATAACGAAGAATCCGTTTCACAGCTTGCATATGTGACTCTTTCGGATTTGCCTGATATCTTGCGCATATACAAACAGCAAACATAATGTCAGGCCTAGAGGCAGTTAAATACATTAGTGATCCGATCATGGCTCTATAAAGAGTTGGATCCACATCGTTATCACTCGATGTATTTGGACCAAGGTTGTGATTACCTGGAATTGGAGTATTATAGACCTTACTTTCATCCATCTTAAAGCGTTCTAATAGCTCATATGTATATTTAGATTGATGAATAAAGAATCCATCCTTCTTTTGATCAACCTGTAATCCTAAGAAGAAATTTAACTCTCCCATTGCAGACATCTCAAACCTTTTTCTCATGACTTTCTCAAATTCTTGACACATCTTTTCATCCGAAGATCCAAAGATAATATCATCAACATATACTTGTACTAATAGAAAGTCATTCTTATTCCATTTTACAAAAAGTGTACTATCAATTGATCCTCTTGTAAATCCATTCTCAAGTAGATAAGTTGATAGCGTTCCATACCATGCCCTAGGTGCCTGATGTAATCCATATAGAGCCTTATTCAAACGATATTCTCTATCTGGATGTTCAGAATCAGTAAACCCTGGCGGTTGTGAAACATACACCAATTCTTCAACTTTGCCATACAAAAAGGCACTCTTAACATCCAACTGATAAACTTTGATACCCTTAAAAGAGGCAAATGCTAAGAATACTCTAATTGCTTCTAGCCTAGCAACTGGTGCAAACACTTCATTGTAATCTATCCCCTCTTGTTGATTAAACCCTTGAACCACTAGACGAGCTTTATTGCGAGTAATGACTCCCCGGTCATCTCTCTTACACTTAAATACCCATCTAGTTCCAATTGGATATTCTCCCTGTGGAAGGTCAACCAACTCCTATACTTGTAATTTAGAGAACTGTTGCAGTTCTTCTTGCATAGCTTCAACCCACGAACTTTCTTTGAGAGCCATCTGCACATTTTTAGGCTCGATTTGTGAGATAAAGCATGAATATAGACATTGATTAGGAATCCCTGTCTCTTTCATAGCAGTATATAAGCTTTCTAAATCTTCAGAAGTACTAGCTTTAGATTGAGTCCTAGTCTGAACAAGAGTATTAATATCACCGATGATGTTTTCAACGGGATGATTCTTACTCATTCTTGTAACCGGTATAGGATCAACTATTAACTCATCTCCTAAGTTAGTACCAATATCTTCTAATGAAGGGATATCTTCTGAACTTGCTGAAGACAACCTTAAATGATTCAAAGAGGTAGGAATATCATCAAACGTTGTTTGAAGATCCTTTTCAGAATCTGCAGTTTCTTGATACTTATCCTTTGAAGGTTGTTGTGACCCACTTGAAGAAGCTTCATTTGAGTCATTTGGTGTCCTGATTCCAGATTTCGGAACACTCGATGTTGAAGAAGGACCATTGTCCGATTCTTCAGACAATAAGTGTTTAGAGATCTCTGAATCACTGACAAAGTCACTTATAGGAACTTTAAATGACTGAAAGAGATCTGAATAGTCAAATTGCCAATCTAATCCCTTATGTACAGCAGGTACATAGCTCGTAACTTCAATGTTATAAACAATTTCCAGTCGTCCTATGACTTTATTGAAAACTCTTTTATTTGGTGAGTTGGGCATATAACCTAGGAAAAATCCTTCGTCCGCCTTTTCACCAAATTTAGCTTGATTTCCTATTTTCAATATTGAACATGGAACTCCAAAGGGTTCAAATCCCTTCAGATTAGGTTTCTTATTATTCAATAATTCATAACAAGTCTTGTTACGCTTTTTGACCGTAAGAACCCTATTTAAAACATGACATGCTGTATTCACCGCTTCTTCCCAAAAGAAGACCGGAAGCTGTGAATCTGCAAGCATAGTTCTAGCAACTTCAATCAACGTTCTATTCTTCCTTTCAGCTACACCATTCTGTTGAGGTTCATATGGTGCACTGAATTGATGAATTATCCCTTTGCTTAAGCAATAGATATTCAACGTTGAATTTTTGAATTCTGTTCCGTTATCACTACGAATACGTTTAACTCTAGTTTTATAGACATTCTCTACTAGATCAAAGAACTCTATTAAAATTCCTGGAGTTTCATCTTTAGATCCCAAAAAGAATACCCATGAGAATCTAGCATAATCATCTGTGATAACTAAACAATACCACTTGCCACCTAGACTTCTCTTGCTTATAGGGCCAAAGAGGTCCATGTGCAGCAGTTCAAATGGCGAGGAGATTGAGTTTTCAGTCTTAGACCTGTGTGGTTTCTTGTGTTGCTTTCCTTTGAGGCAAGGAACACACTTGTCTTCAGACTCAAAACGATTTTGTGGTACACCTAGAACTAACCCATTCTTGGTTATAAAATTCATTTTTCGAAAGTTCAGATGTGCCATTCTCCTATGCCATAAAAGTGCATCTGCTTCTGAGGCCTTGGATAGTAAGCACGTCGACACTATTGAAGAATTAGAGACACCCATGTTTATAGCATATATGTCTTTCTTCCTTGGTGCCCTCATCAGTATCCATTCTTCAGGAATTGTGAAGCCTGGCTTCAGAACTAAAGCCTCCTTTTCATTAAAATGAACTGGATGACCTTTATCGCAGACTTGGAAAACACTCACTAGGTTATGAGTTAGTTCTTCAACGTAATTCACATCCTCTAGAGTCAAAGTTCCATTTGAAACTTTTCCTTTCCCTGTAATTACTCCTCCTTTGTCTCCTGCAAAATTTACTTTTTGCTTGAAACCTTCTTTGAAGTCCTTCAGTAGACTTCGTTCACCTGTCATGTGCCTTGAGCATCCACTGTCTACATACCACCAACTGTCCTTGTTCACAGTCTGCTCCTACACATAACAAGTTGTACACAGTTAGTTATCAAGAGGGACCCAAGCCATTACGGTCTTGGTTTGTCCCTGATCATCTACAATCTGAACCTCCTTAAAGTGACCATAACTGTTTCCATTTGGAGTCTTGGTAGCTTTCACAGGAGTTTGAGATTGTTGATGATCTATAGTCTTGGGCCTATGAGGAGAGTGAGTAGAAAACCTCCTAGGCACATACTTAGATCCCTGTGCACTCGAAGTAGAACCATTCTCAAATTGACTATGGTTTCTACTTGGGGTCCTAAACCTCGAAGGTGTCTTATCTCTTAGTTTATTGAAAGTATTTTCGTTTAGAGTATAAGCCCTTTTAGGTTTAGGTGGAGAGACACTATGATTACCATCTCTTTTCAGAATGTTTATAGGTTTGCTTCCTAATCCCGGTTTGGAACCTAACCTATCTACAATCGAACTAGAAGTGGTCGGTGTCTTATCAGTATTCACTAACTTATGTATAGCTTCCAACTTCTTATTTGGGCAACAAGAAGATATGTGTCCTTTTTGGTGACACTTGAAGCACGACATCTGTTTTCGTGACTTACTAACTTTGGTAACCGCTATTGGAGTCTTAGGCACTAAAGGATTAATAACATGCTCTTTATTAATCAATTCATCAATCTTAGTATCATGAATTACTCCACCCGGTATAAACTGTACTTTGGTGAAAGAAACTCTCTTACTATCATCAGATGAAGGATTCTTAATAAACTCCTTCTGTGCCTCTGACAGATCAGGTTTAGCTACTGTTTTCTCAGAACTTACTTCAGTCATTTCAGTATCTTCTGGAAGCTTTGTGTAATTCGAATTGAAAGGAGGAGGTGTCTCATTGTATCCTAATCCTGACTTATCCTTTACACTTCGTTGAGCATCAAGCATTTTGTCCATCTCAGTGGTCCTATAATTTTCTATCTTTCTATTTTGCTCAACTAGCTTCAATTGACAGTCAGCTAACTCTTTCTCCTTATTAGCTATTTTCTGATTTAAGTCTTTTAGATTAATATAGAGACCATCTATGATGACAGCTTTTTCATTAATGGTATCTCTAAGAGCACTCCTATCAGAAGCATCAGACTTAATTTTATCTTTTAAATCCTGTTTATCATCACTTAACCTACGCACATCAATCTTGGCTAGTTCAAGTTCAGATCTAACAGCCTTACTAGATTCAGTCAATAAGCTAACTTGAGATGTCAGGTTTTTATTTGCTACATTTAAAATACTAACCTGTGATTGCAAATCGGTAACTAAATAACAGACATCTGCAAGAGTAAGAATATCAAGACATACCCTTTTCTTGTCTGTTTGAACTTCAGCCATGCGTGCTACAAAGTCTTCAGGAGTCATGTTTTCAGTTGACTCCATATAGAGCACATCTTCATCACTTGCTTTAGCTGCAACCTCTGGCACTTTTACCTCACCCTCTGCATCAGTAGGCATATAGGATGTAGATCCATCAATTTCAGCCATGAAAGCTTCCTCAGATTGAGCTTTCCATTCATACGATCCATCCAACTGTTTTACAACTAAGGCTTTGGAAGCGAGAGTACTTCCCGAACCTTGTTGTCCATTGCCAGCTTCTACCTTAGGTCTTTGGCACTCTCTCGCAAAGTGTCCATAACCCTGATAGTTAAAACACTTGATCTTGGTTTTATCAAACCCTGATCTATTGCCAACTACCTTTCTACCTGTTTTCTTCAAGAAATTCTTTACCCTTCTTGACAACATAGCAAGTTGGTCCTGAAGGTCTATTTCTTCTAGATAATCAGGGTCAATCTGATCGTAATCTTCGTCAAACATAATTGGATCATTGATTTTCCCTTGAAGGTAGTTTTCATAAGAAGCTACAAAGGAAGCAAGAACAGATAATTGCTGTTCAGCAGATTTCACACTCATAGGCATCTTTTGATGCTCTTGAGGTGACTTCTCAGTTGGTTTGCCCTTTGCATCACTACCAGATGATGTAAGAAGACACAGATCATCGGTAATCATTTCACCTTTTCCTTCAGCATTACCAACAAATAAAGCAGTGGTCGAGCTCGAGGAAGCAGTAGAGATAGTAGATTTTCCATGATAAAGTCCCGGATCCTGAGCCTGATCAGAATCAGTATCTCTAGTTTTCTTGGTGAAATCATAACCTCTGAGCTTATCAATGGCCTGCTCTAAGGTCATGGTTGCATACCTCTCATCGTTGTCTTTGAGCATTATGCCATGCATTTCCCACTTAGACGGTAAACCCTCAATAAACTTGTCAGTTTTCTCAGTCTCTGTAGAAATAATCTCATGATCATCTAGCTCACTCAGCAAATGGTAGTATCTTGTGGTATAAGCATCAAGATCTTCTCCTTTCATAGCTTTAAACACAGTAAACTGCTTTTTCAGGAGATTTTTCTTGCCTGCTTTAACTTGTGGACTTCCTTCACATCTCTTTTCAAGAGCTGTCCACAAAGATCTAGCAGTATGGAAGGATTTGAGTTTATGATTGAGCTCCTTAGGAAGACTCATCTTGATTGATGAATGAGCCTTGTTTTCAATCTCAAATTCCTTCTTTTGTGCTTCACTCATATGTTGATAAGTGAGAACCACAATTGCATTTTCAACAGTCTGAGTAGGTGCCGTGTATCCATTCTTGATACACATCCAGATAGATAGATCATGGAATCTACAGTAAGATTCAAACCTATCCCTCCAGCTAAAATAGTCCTCAACTCTCAACAATTTAGGTGGGACATTAGATTTGCCAATCTCGTGTTCCATCTCAATCATTTTGCTAAGGTCTGACATCGTGAAGTTTAAAGTTAAAATGTATTTGCGAATTTAGATAAAGTAAAAATCTCGACTCGCAAAACTCAGTTCAACTCGCAATTTCAGCTCGACTCGCAGAATCTCGGTTCGCAAGTCTCAGTTCGGATCGCAGTGATGTCAACTCGCAAGTGATCTCGGTTCGCAAGAGATCTCGGTTCGCAGAATATATCAACTCGCAAATAGGTTCGACTCGCAGAATGTTGACTCGCAAGGATGTCGACTCGCAAGTTCAACTCGGTTCGCAAACTTATTCTGAAACCCTAATTTCGACTCGCAAAACGGCTGAAAATTACGAAATCAGAAATTTTTGGTATTTTTACGATTAAAACTGGAAATTTCGATCGTAAACAAACCCTAAATCGTCCAGAGAATGATTTTGATCGTTTTTACACACTAATGCACGTCAAAACAATCCTAAATCACACGCGATTAACCCGAAAACTTCGAACGACACTCGTTATCTAGCCCGAAAGCTCTGATACCAATTGTAAGTCCCTAGTTCTAGGATCGATAACTTCGTTATCTGTAGTATTAAGGTGCGGAATTCCTCAATACGGTGTTATCTTACTAATAACGATTTAGTTCGCGTTTCGGTTAACCAATTGCTTTACTTTATACGAATAAACGTCAAAGCCTAGCCTTTAGTATTTGTTTCTCTGGAAATACTGAATTCGCAAGAATGCAAAAATCCTGATCTCCAATTAGTTATCTCAAAGTTCTGTTTTTTTTCAAGTTATATTTTTCACGTATGAAAACACATATATATTCTCGTCTCAACTCGCAGCCACTGGGCCTGCGAGTTGACTCGACTCGCTACGCAGCCCAAGCCCATAATGAACTCGGCTCGTTTGTCTCTGTTGAGTTCTGCGAGTTCAGATCTCATCTCGCATCGCAGAGCCTTGCGACTTGAGATCTCGACTCGCAACAAACGTCTAAACAAATAACTCGACTCGCAGGAAATGTATATTGTTAAAATCTATATTCGTCTAACACTTTATCATAATAATATATTTAACGAATATTAATATCAAAACAATATCAATTTACAAATCTAAACCAATATATCAACATGATAACAATTACACTAGTCATATTGCAAAGCTAGATCTGTTGTCACAAACTATGTCTCAACAGATATGTTATTCCTGAGGAATGGGTGCTACTGAGGGCACCAAGGTAAAAAGACACATATATTCTGGATATGAGTAATGTTGAAACAACTCAACATACGTGTCTATTGTCCAATGCTCCTGAGAAAGAATCTCTTCTATGGCACAGAATTATGGGTCATTTGCATTTCAGAAAAATGAACTATTTGGTTCAGCATGATCTTGTGCGAGGGGTCCCAAAGCAATCCTTTGGACTAAATGATCATTGTGTTCCTTGTCAAAAAGGTAAACAACACAAGAAATCCCATAAGTCAAAAGTAGAGAATTATGTTAAAAATCCGTTAGAGTTATTGCACATGGATTTGTTTGGACCAGTGAACAAGAAAAGTATAGGGGGTTCTTTGTACTGTTTGGTAGTTACTGATGACTACTCACGTTTTTCTTGGGTATATTTTCTTGCCACCAAGAATGAGGTACCGGAAATCCTAACTTATTTGTTCGACAAACTGGAGAATTTGTGCAAATTATCGATCAATAGACTGCGTTCGGATAATGGAACTGAATTTAAGAACTCCACCATTGAGCTATACTGTCTACGGAAAGGAATTGATCATCAATTCGGTGCTGCACATACTCCTCAACAGAATGGAGTTGCTGAGCGTAAGAACGGAACTCTCATTGAAACCGCAAGGACTATCTTGGCGGATTCAAAACTGCCAATTACCTTCTGGGCTAAAGCTGTAAACACAACTTGTTATGTTCTTAATAGAGTTACCACGGTTAAGAAGTGAAACAAAACCTCTTATGAATTGCTTAATAACCGTAAACCTTCCCTACAGTTTCTTGAACCATTCGGGTGTCCCTGCACAATTATGTACACAAAAGAAAAGGTTGCTAAATTTGGAGCAAAAACAAGTGAAGGCTTGTTTTTGGGTTTCTCAAACAATTTTCCAAACAAACGTGTATATAAATTGGCAACTAAGCGGATGGAAGAACAATTTGAAGTTACTTGTTTTCGCTATACGGAAAATCCGTAAGGAAAGGAACCCACACATATGTATAATTATGATGCGATCTTTGACTCATTTAATCTTCCTAAAGAAGATGATGAGGTTGATCAGATGGTTACATTGTTACATGGGCTGGATATGTCTTCAGATACTTCTATTCCATCCACTTCTAAGCAACCAACGCATCGGTCCTGGAAACATCGATGAGAAATCATGTGTCATATATTGATCTCCCTGTTTTGTCTGATGATGAAGAGGAACCACACTCGAATATCAATGCACATGATTTGGGACAGGAAGATGATTTTACAAACTTGGATTCCGTCATTGTGCCTGACGAAATTTCATGCTCTCGTATCAATAAGGATCATCCGGTGGAGAACATCATTGGTCCTTTGGTTAAAGGGATTCAGACTAGAAGTCAAGTTGCTGCTGCTGAGAATTCTGAATCTTCTTCCACACCCACTGAACCTGTTTCTCTTGCATGTCTCGCCACCGAGGTAAAAGCGTGTTTTCTATCTCAAGTGGAGCCTAAACGTACAAAATAGGCTTTAAAAGACCCACACTGTGTTTAAGCAATGCAAGAAGAATTGCAGCAATTCAAAAAGCTGCATGTTTGGGAATTAGTGCCGTTACCCAAGGGTGCTCATCCGACTGGAACTCGCTGGGTATATAGAAGCAAGAAAGATGATCGAGGTGTGGTTATCAGAAATACGACATGATTGGTTGTTCAAGGCTTTCATCAAGTAGATGGCTTGGACTATGATGAGGTTTTTGCTCCCGTTGCAAGATTGGAGTCAATTCGAATTTTCTTGGCATACGTGTCATTCAAGGAATTTCGGGTTAATCAGCTTGACGTCAAAAGCGCCTTTTTGTATGGCCAGGTAGATACTGATGTGTACGTAAAGCAGCCTCCAGGTTTTGAAGACCCTGTGCATCCGGAATATTTCTGTAAACTCAACAAGGCATTGTATGGTTTGCATCAAGCTTCAAGACTTAGGTATGAGAGGCTTGCTACTCATCTCGTGAAGAATGGCTTTGACAGAGGGCATATTGACAATACTCTTTTCACAAAAAGAGATGGAGATGATTTTTTGCTGGTACAAGTTTATGTAGATGACATCATTTTCGGTTCAACAAAAGAGGCGATGTGTAACGACTTTGAGAAAATCATGAAGTCCGAATTTGAAATGAGCGCTATGGGGAAGCTTACATTCTTTCTAGGTACAAGTTAAGCAGTCTGCCAAAGTAATTTTCATTCATCAGTCCAAATATGTTACTGATATGTTAACTAGGTATGATTTGCTCAATTGTAAGACCTATGGCACCCCTATTCAGATCAATCACAATCTTGGACCGGCCGAGGATGAAGAAGATTGTAAAGAAAAGGACTATCGCTCAATGATAGGCTCTCTCATGTATTTGACAGCCTCAAGGCCGGAGATCATTTTTGCTTTGTCTATTTGCTCCAGATATCAAGCTAGGCCCAAGGTTTCTCATATGAAGGCAATAAAGCGAATTTTTGGATATCTGAGATATAGACCAACTCTTGGTCTGTGGTATTCAAACGAGAAAGCATTTGCTCTCACTGCCTACTCGGATTCTGATCATGGCGGCTGCAGTATAGATAAGAAGTCCACAACTGGTGGATGTCAGTTTCTTGGCTCGCGATTGGTCTTGTGGCAGTGCAAAAAGCAGACTACAGTTTCCACTTCAACTGCGGAGGCTGAGTATGTTGCTGCTGCTAGTTGTTGTTCCTAGGTTATGTGGATTCAGCATCAATTGCGTGATTACGGGTTACTTCTTACTATGACTCCTATTTATATAGATAATACTGCTGCCATATCAATTACACGCAATCCCGTACAACATTCTAAGACTAAGCATATAGAACTTAGGTTCCACTTTATACGGGATTTCTACGAGAAACACTTAATAGACCTCGTCCATGTAGATACCCTTAAGCAGAATGCTGACCTATTCACCAAGGATTTTTACCATGCTCGATTTGATGAACTAGTCAACATGATTGGTTTACAATTCTTTCAACTGAAAAAGTAACTTTTAGACTTGGACTACTGTTTTTCTTGATTAACAAAAAGAAAAAAAAATTACGCAACAACCACTCTTTATACTTCTTAGTATTAAAGAAATGCATGGTTGCAATATTTATAAAATGACATTCAGTTGTGTTTGTAAACAACTAGGAAAATGATAGTACATTAGGAAACATGCATAATAAGGAAATTTTAAGGTTTATTCTTGATGTATCAGTAGGTTTATCTAGCATACTTACTACAAATTTTATAAAAGTTAGCTTCATCATATGATGTATTGGTAGGCATGATACACACCGGTCTTTGAGATATTAAAGGTTACACTAATACCTGTCTATTATCTTGTGGTAAACACCTTATGATGTATGACGCAATGTCTTAATTCCTTAATGTAGCTTAACATACTTCTATTTTTGGATTGTTTATCTGAAATCATTTGGGGGCGTATACCGATTGTTTCCTTTGTTGTACGTAAGTACAAACCTGGTCACAATTAGTATAATCTCAAAACTAAGCAAACACAAGTCAATGTACTTGAAATATCTTAAATCCTAAGATACCTAACAAGGTCGCCAAAGCGGTTAGACCTAGTTTGGTTTTGCTTACACCTGAATCAAGCTATGTCACTTTGTTGTACGTTTGTACAGACCTGTCACCACTGACTTGATTCTTAAAAATGACATTCCTCTATTCTATCTGATCTTGGAAGTTATGTTCTTGTCTACATTACAGGGGTATGTCAATGGTGGGGACCACAGAGAAATATTCATACTAACAATAAAAGGTTAGCTCAGAGACACGGATGTCACATGTTTAGGTGGTCAAACAATACTAGTAATCGTCTTGAAATAATTTTTATGAATGGTGTTTTAAATATGCTAAGTAAATTTAACGAGGACAAATATACTGGTAATCGAAATAACACTTACTATTTCTTAATAATTGCATGTTATCCTAATATGATCCCTTGACAGACCAAACAACTACGTCACCAAAAATAATGTTATGTTATTTATTTACTTTTGTTTATGGTACTTTAAATTCCTTGTATATATTTATTCAAGTCTTTAAAAGTTACTCTCGAATCGGGTTACGAAACTTAGAATAAAATTAAAAAAAATCACATCTTTTGGGTCCTGCGACATAACCTATGTCGCATCCCATGTCACATACTATATCGCTTGTTATGTCGCCAAGTAGGGTTAAGGTCTAAATACCTGACCCCAGTCGCTATCATTGTTACCACACATTGTGACACAAAAATCAAATCAAGTGACACAAAACCCCGATTTAGCGACACAACGGTTTGCGGTGATTTTTCAATTTGTTTGTGCTTTTGGTGCATTTTCATCACTATCAACGACTTGATTCTTGTTCAAGGTCACTTACTCGACATTTAGGTACTTGTTTTATCTATATTCATCGAGTTTTTAGGTTTTTTAGTTTTCGGTTAAATTAGTCGAGGAAACGACCGAAATAATTGGTAAAAAATAAGTTTCCGTGTTCCTGAAAGATAGCCGCACCCTAGGGTTTGAATCATTTGCAAAAACCCCAAATTTGGGGTTTAGGGTTTCTGGGTTGGGGTTTGCAATTCGTCATTGCGACACAACCTGCGACATAATCTGTTGGTGCATCTTAGTGTGTCTGTCAGTTGGTCCAAGTCTATAATGCGTTAGTTATGTAATTACATTTGTTACGTCATTTATATTTATAAGTAATTATATTTTATGTTTTGGCAACACAAGGGTTCTATGTCGCAAGAGTCAACTTGGCGACATAACTTGTGTCGCATGAGTCGGCTTGGCGACACAACTTGTGTCGCATAGGTCAGATTAGGTGTCGAGTATAAATAGACTAGTTCGGCTCATTTGCAAGGGTTGACAAACTTAGGTATTGTTACAACATATTGTACTCGAGCTATTGAAGATAATCTGATCGGTAATCATTTGAGTATTAATATACTTTTGTTTTTGTTTCGTTTTAATCGTTTAACGTTTATATTCAATCATTGATTCCGCATGTTGATTGAGTATTAGGATTCGATTAGGTCCGACCACAAGGGATCTAAATTTGGTATCAAAGCCAAAATTTCAGGATTTGGCGTTATTGAATTCATTTGGGATGTTTCTCGGTTTAAAACAACTCGTTTTGTGTTAGATCTTCATAGAAAGGTGTTATAGCTTTGTTTTCTCGGTTTTCTGGAAGATCTTTGGGTTATTGTTTGTCCTCCATTTTTGAAAATTCGTTAGGTTTACGAATCTTACAAATTTTAGGGTTTCTTGATTGCTGCTCCAGCCGTTTGTGCGACACAAGCTGCGACACAAAATTTTGTGTCGCGTTTAGGGTTCGTGCGACACATTCTTCTGTTGCTTTTAGATCTTTGCGACATAGGCCTTTAAGTAGGGGGCATAAGCTTGCGACTCAAGATTATTTTAAATTGCGGCATAAGCCTTTGATTAGGTGACACAAGCTTGCGACACAAGCTTGCATTTTGAGACATAAGACACGGTTTTCTTCCGTCGCTACTACGTAGCGACACAATCTTTGTGTCGCTAGTTTTTCTTGATCTCAGCAGCTTCTGCGACATAATATTAGTGTCTCAAGATCACTTTGCGACACATACTTGTGTCGCATAACAGTTTGTTATTTTTTGGTGTTTGCATATTTTGCAGGTAATTCAAAATGTCAGCTTCTACATCGCAGTCCATTCAACAGGTTGGAGCTATGTTGAAACAAAATAATGAAGTTGGATCGGGAAATAAGCCTCCTATGTTTATGCCAGGAATGAGCTATTCGGATTGGCGTCAACGCTTTGAATCATATGTAGGTCTTAATGATCCGGAAATGATGATCTATTTAGAGGAAAAGTATGAGCGTCCTCTCAAAACCGGAGTCTTTAATGGTCCTATACCTGAAAAGTCAATAAAATCCATGACGCCTGAGGAACGTAAAGCATTTGATATGGAACGGAAAACTCATTCTGCAATCACTATGGCGTTGCCTCAACCTATCATGAGACAATTACGGCAACATAAGATTGCATATGATCTGTGGAAGGCTTTTGAGAAAAAGTGTGGTGGTAGTGAACAATATAAGAAGAATAGATTAGACTTGATCAAGAAACAATATGAAGTTTTCGATATGCTGCCTAATGAATCATTGGAAGATCTGTGCAGCAAATATTCTCAATTGGTTTCTGAATTGTTGGAAGGAGGAATTATGTTGGATAAAATGGATGTAAATAAGAAACTTCTTGACTCACTTCCCAAGAAGTGGCACACTCGCCTCCTCTTAATGGAAAAAGATGGGGATATAATGGATATGGAGCTTGAAGATCTTACCGGTCAAATTGAGGCAGATCTTCTAGAAATGCAAAGAAAAGAGACTAAGGCCACTGCTCATCTTAAAAATCCAAAACTGTATGGTGTGGATGTTCCAGTCTCAACAAGTCAGACTACGAGTACTGCATTCATAGCTAGCAAAGCTAGTGGTACCGGATCCACAAATATCCCATCTGGTGGTACTTATTTCCAAAATCCAGTAACTTCAACTGGTAGGACTGAAGAGTACTCCTCCACTTTTCGGCATTTCTAGCATCTGCTGGTGACTTTAATGATGAGGACTTTGGTCAGATTGATCAAGAAGAACTAGAAAGGCTGGATTTGAAGTGGAATATGGTAATGCTGGCAAGAAGGGTTAAGAACTTTTTAAAGAAGTCTGGCAGAACATCAGTGAATGATCCAGGTGAATAGGGTTTGGGATTTAACAAAAGCAAGGTGAGATGCTACAAGTTTCAAAATTATGAACACTTTGCTCGTGAATGTGAGAAGCATAAGACTCCACCTTCTGGTTTAACTAAATCCTCTCCGAGTAAGGCATAAGAGAAAGCAATGGTTTCAGTTGCTTTAATGCTGACTAAAACTCCGTGGGACAATAGCTGGCCAGATGCAGCTGAGGATGAGGAAGAAGAAAACACGGCTCTCATGGCTGAAGTTCATGAGGTAGATGATGAACCTCTATCCTGTGTTTCATGCATTAAACTAACTAACAAGTTTAACAGGTGTAGAGAGGATAATGAATGCCTTAATGCTAATATCACACAGTTAATTGAAAGTAATGAAATGTTAAGAGAAAGTTATAAGGTATCTGAAAAGAAATTAAAGGCTTTTTTTGAGGACAAGAATGAACTTAAAGCCAAAAATTTTGAACAGCAAGATGAAATAGGAAGTTATGTTGATATGATAACTTCTATAAAGAAAGATCTTGCTGATTCCCAGGCTGCAGTTCTTATTTTAAATCGTAAACTGTCAAATTTTTCGACGTCCTCTCTCATCTTTGATGAAATCCTTCAGAAACAAAGGACTGATACTAAAAGTAAGGCGGGGCTTGGTTATCACCGTGTCCCACCTCCATAAGATTATCTTCCTTTGCCTGAACAGAAAGTCATCAATGACTTTGTGCCTACTATCACTAAAGTAGACATCAAACCTGTTAAGCCTGCAATTAGTGTAAAGATAAGTAAGCCTGAGCTAGTTAAGGCTAAAATTGGTAAGAATGAGTCTTTAAAACCTGTAACTAGTATGCCTGAGCCAGTTAAGGCATCGACTAGTGAGCCTGATACATTGAGGGCTCAAAAGGTTGAGTCTGTCAAGACTCTTATGTCAGGGCTGAGCCTTTTCAGCCTACTTAAAATGAAACTGTTAAGAAACCGGAGTCCAAGGCTGAGCTTGTTAAGCCTATTGTTGTTGAAAGCCTGAAAAAGTTAAGGCTAAGTTTGTTCCTCCAGCCAGTTTGAAGGAGGAAATTGAGATTGATGATATAACCGATGAAGAGTACGGTTATTTAAAGAAGAAGAAAGTAACCAACGACAATCATATCTTCACCAATGAAGGTTTGATAAGATTTTGAAAATGAAAGGTAAAGCTAAGGCTGAACCTACAAAGAAGATTTTGAAACCAATTAACCAAAAGTCTATTCAAAAATCTTATAAAACTTCTTCACAAGGTTCAACCTATGCTTATACACCTAAGTGTACATGCTCAGGACATGTATCTTTTGGCCGTGCTCAAAGGTTTATATATCAATCTCAAACTTCTGCTGAGCTCAGATCTTGTTTCTACTACAAGAAACAAGGTCATCTGATAAACGTCTGTCCGTTGCTTGCTAAGAAGCACGGTGGTAAGGGAGCTACACGAACCTCAAAGTTTCAAAATCATTCTCATATATCTATGAGAGGTTCTGAATCTCCACCACCTGCTCCTAAGATTAACAATATTGAGCCAACCAAAGTTACTGATGATAAGCTCAAAGTTGTTAACAAGGAACAACCTAAACCTCAAAAGGTCTGGAAGATCAAAGAGTCATGTTCTAACTCTTATTCTGACAATGATACATCAGGCAACATTTCTGATTTGCTGAAAAATAAAATCCTGACTGATGTACTCATTGTGGATGATGCTACTAGGTTACCCAAGCCTATAAAGGCTTGGGTCTCCCTTACTAATTAATTCTTGTGTTTGTGATATCGTAGCAATCTGAAGCAGTTTATAGCAGTAGATGGTATATCGACAGTGGTTGCTCGCGACATATGACAGGCGCTTATCTCTACTATATGAAGTTAAAGATTACAATGGGGGATATGTTGCTTTTGCCGGTGATAAGGGAGGTGTTATTACCGGGTAGGGTACACTCACTAATGGGCAAGTGAGTTTTGAGAAAGTCAACTTTGTGGAACAGCTCACCCACAATCTACTCAGTGTTTCTCAAGTGTGCGACAAAGAGTACACTACGACATTTACCAAAACTGAGTGTTGTATTTTAAAACCAGGATACGTAATTCCTGATGAATGGGTGCTACTGAGGGCACCAAGGAAAAAAGACACATATATTCTGGATATGAAGACTGTTGAAACAACTCAACATACGTGTCTACTCTCAAGAGCTCCTGAAAAAGAATCACTGCTTTGGCACAGACGTATGGAACATTTGCACTTCAGGAAAATGAATTACTTGGTGAAAAATGATCTTGTGCATGGAGTTCCGAAGCAATCCTTTGGAATTAACAATCAATGTGTTTCCTGCCAAAAAGGGAAACAACACAAGAAATCCCATGAGTCAAAAGTGATGAACTCTGTTTCCACTCCGTTGGAGCTACTGCACATGGATCTCTTTGGACCTGTAAGTAAGAAGAGTATGCGAGGTTCTAAGTATTGCTTGGTAGTAACTGATGACTATTCACGCTTCTCGTGGGTATATTTCTTATCTATTAAGGATGAAGTTCCCGAGATTCTCACTTATCTGTTTGATAAGCCAGAGAACCTGTGCAATTTTTCGATCAAGAAACTGCGATCTGATAACGGGACTGAGTTTAAGAATTCAACTATTGAGTTGTACTGTCTAAGGAAAGGCATTAATCATCAATTCAGTGTTGCTCGAACTCCTCAACAGAATGGAGTTGCTGAGCGTAAAAACAGGACACTCATTGAAGCCGCGAGAACAATGTTGGCGGATTCTAAGCTGCCTATTACCTTCTGGGCTGAGGCGGTCAATACCGCTTGTTATATTCTTAACATGGTCTTTGTCGTTAAGAAGCACAATAAAATGTCTTATGATCTGCTTAATAACCGAAAACCTTCGTTACAATTTCTTGAACCATTTGGGTGTCCCTGCACAATTATGTACACAAAAGAAAGAGTTTCTAAATTTGGAGCAAAATCTAGTGAAGGCCTATTTTTGGGCTTTTCAAATAACTCTCCAAATAAACGTGTGTATAATTTGGCAACTAAGCGCATGGAAGAACATTTTTAAGTTACGTGCTTTCGTTAAACCGAAAAATTGCAAGGAAAGGGACCCACATATATGTTTAACTATGAAGCAATCTTTAACTCATTCAATCTTCCTAAAGAAGAAGATGAGGTTGATCAGGTGGTTACACTGCTACACGGACTTGATTTGTCTTCAGATACTTCTACGCCATCCGCTTCAAAACCACCTACTGCTTCTACTACTCCACCTCCTTCTCAAACCAATGCAGAGGTTCACGAATCATCGACGAGAAATCAGGAAACGTATACTGATGTTCCTGAGTTGTCCGATGATGAAGATGAACCACTTTTGAATACCAATGAATTTGATTTGGGACAGGAAACCGATTCTACAAACTTAGATTCTATCAATGTTGGTACATTTAGTGTGTCAGTCATTTGGTCTATTGAGTTGTAAGTGTCGTTGATTAATTCTAATAGAAAAGTCATTTTTGTATTAGCGACACTTAGTTTGGTCTAGGCGACACTTGCCTTAGTGTCGCATAGCTACATTTAGGTAGTGTCGCATGAAGGCGGCCACATGCGTCACTTAGGGAGTGTCGCATGTCTGCTGATTAGTATAAATATAAACCTACGGGTTTCAAGCTAGGGTTGACAAAACCCTAGCACCATTTGTCAAAATTGCATCTCTGTAGTCAAGCTAATAGGTTACGTTCATCAATACAAACTTATATTCGTGATATATATACGTGTTTTGGTTTGTGTTTACATTCGGTTAGTGTGATTGTTTGTTTCCGCCTTACAATCATTGTAATCAATCACTTAGATCCACAGCAAGGGGCACTCACAACTGGTATCAGAGCCTCAAAGTGGTTTGATTGACGTATTGACCATGTAATTGCTTGTTTTCGGTTTGCTTTGTGAAGAGAATCAAGAACAATCGAGTTATTTGGATCAATTGGATACTATTCAGATGATTTGAATCAACATTTACAGGTTTCATTCGATTGGGATTGAAGAATTTTCGTTACGTTTACGAAAATTCGAATTTTTGGGTTTTTGGGACACCACATCCGTTTTTGCGTCACTCGTTGCGTCACTAGATAGCGACACTTCATGCGACACTCTGTAAGTTCCAATTAGAGTTTTACTGACACTCTGGTGCGTCACTTAGAGCGTCATTTGTGAGTAATACGACACTTGCCTCTAGTGTCGTCTGTTTTAATCTAGCGACACTCACGTGCGTCACTTCAGCACGTCACTTATTTGTCGCGCGTCACTTCCACTAGTGATGCCTGTTTGATTTACTGTGTCACTCAAGTACGACACTTGAGTGCGTCACTTGTTTGATTGAGCGGCACTTGCTTCTAGTGTCATCAGTCACTTTATACGTCACTTAGTAGCGATACTTACTAAGTGTCGCTAGTCGTTGCAACACTTTAGTGCGTCACTTTCCAAGTGACGCCTTTGTTACTAATCAGTTTTCTAGTTTTCCTTTTTGAGCTATTTTTCAGGATTTTCTTTAATGGCTGGTGCTGATAAAGAAGATATTAGGGGAATTAGAGAGATGATTAAACAGAATCATGATGTTGGTTCTAACAGTAAACCTCCTTTGTTTACCACGGATATGGATTATGCTTATTGGCATGACAGATTTGAACAATATGTAGATTTCCATTATCCAGAGCTTTGGGGTCCACTTAGAGAAAGATATGAGGCTCCAGTAGCTAAAGGAAATTAACGTGGTATCCCTCCAGCCAAGACGTATAAAGCTATGACTCCTGAGGAAAGAAAGGAGTATGACATCGAGAGAAAGGCTCATTCTGCTATCTGTATGTGCCTAACTAAGGATGTTTTATGACTTTTCAAAACTCATGACATCACCTACTATCTATGGAAGGCCATTGAAACACGATGTTGAGGAAATGATAAGTATAAGGAGGCCAAACTAGAACTAATCAATAAACAATATGATCTGTTTGATATTCTTCCTAATGAAACTGCATCTGGATTATTCACAAGGCACTCACAGTTGGTTAGTGAGTTAACCGAGGGAGGTTACAATTTCCCTCAGATTGAGGTGAATAAGAAGCTGTTAGATGTTATGCCTAGTACTTGGTATGTAAATGTGCAATTTCTAAAGGAGAACCAAGAATTATCGAGAATGAACTTAGATGAGTTGATTGGTGTTCTTCAAGCTCACGCAATGGAGTTGAAGAAAAAGGAGTGTAAGTCGGGTGGGTTTGTTCAAGACCCGACATTATATGGAGGAAAGATAAACACCGGGAAGGCATATGGTGGAATGGCTTTCATTTCTGATACTAGTTCACCATTACAGTCTACTGGTGCTCATCATCCAGTCTGTGCTTCTGGACCTTCACTAGGTTCACAACAGAAAGTTAAGATCTCTCCAGCTATTGAAGAACAAGCTGCCATCTATACACCTTTTCTGAGTTCTTACAAGGATTTGGTTTCTCAACCAAATACCACATTGGAACTTGCTAAAGAAGACTATGCTCAACTGGATGATGATGATCTTGAGCAAATGGATTTGAACTGGATTATTTCCATGATTGCAAGAAGAGTGCAAAAATTCTTACAAAGGACTGGACGCAAGAGTTTGGAAGGAAACGACAAATCCAGCTTTGGTTTTGATAAGAGCAAGGTCCGCTGCTATAACTGTCAAAATTTGGGAAATTTCGCAAGGGAATGCGAGAAACCCAAAGTTCCTCCATCGGGTTTTACGAAGCCCGATGCTCCTAAAGCTCAAGAGAAGGATGAAGTGAAACTAGCGACACCTAATGCTTTGGTTGTCTTTGAGCCTACAAACACAGACTGGAGTATGTTCACTGAAAAGCACCAACAATGTCTTATGGCTCATGTTACTAATGAGGTACGCAATGAACCTGATGAGCCTTAGAACTGTATTTCATGCATTAAGTTAACTGAATCTTTAAAGTGCTTTCAAGAAGAAAACGTAGAATTAAGAGAAAAGGTTGCAAAACTTAATGAGTCCAATAAATACTTAAAAGCTAATGAACAACTTTATGATAAGAAGATTGAGGCTCATAAGCAAGACATCAAAAGTACAAATCAAAGGTTTTTAGTCAACAAGATGCTATTAACAGCTATCTTGCTGAAATTGAATTATTGAATAAGGAACTCTCTGATTTAAAAATTGAGTATGATAATCATAAGAACAAGATTCTAGGTTCCTCTTCCTCTACTGTTGCCTTCAATGAAATCCTTAATAAGCAGAGGACAGATAACAAAACTAAGGCAGGACTAGGATATGCTAAAGTCCCGCCTCGCACTGAATACTATCCTATGCCTGTTAAGGAAGGCACTTAAGAGATTCCTGTTGACTATGCATTGTTATATGGTATCAAGTCAAAAGGAACCAAGCAAAACAAACAGGCAAAGGAGAAAACCAAGCAAAACAAACATGCAAAGGAGAAAACCAAGCAGCCAGAGTATCCCTTGCCTAAGTTTGTATCTCTAGTTAGTGTTGAGGAGATAGTTGAGATTGAGGATATTACCGATCAGGAGTATCCTAAGGTTGAGAAGGTTGAGGTCAAATCCGAAAAGGTGATTTTGACGAATGAACCTGTCCTTAAAGTACAAAATGATAAGGGCAAGAAAAAGGTTTTAAATGAGAAAACTCAAACTTTACAGACACCTGTAAAGATTTTGAAAGATAACTTAAATGTGAACAATGAAAGAATTTCATGTAAAAAACCTTTACCCTCAACAATCAACCGAGGCAAACATCTTCTCAAACTTGCACACACTGTGCTTGTTCTAAAAATGCCTCACCATCTACTCTGATAAATCCTCAGCCTCAACCGATTGTTGAGAATCGTTCCTGTTTCTACTGCAAGAAACAGGGACATTTAATTCGTGATTGTCCCAAGCTTTCTCATCAGCGCTATGGGAGAGATATGCCTAGAACTTCTTTTTATAGAAATTCATTTTCACCACCTAGGCGTTATTCCAACTCTCCCAAGCCTGTTGAAAAGCAAAGTAATATTGGGCAAAAACCTTTGCCAAAACAAAAGCCCGACATTGCTCCCAAACCAACTTCCGACCAATCTAAAGTTTGGAAAAGAAAGGAGTCTGCTAGTGACTCTTCCGTCATCAACAATAACACATTAGATGAAAATTCTGATTTATTGAAAAATAAGTTTCTATCTGATGTGATTATTGTTGATGACCTTGGTAGACCTAAGTCTGTAAAGGCTTGGGTCACCGTTTCTCATTAATCTCCTTACTTTTATGTGTTGCAGCAGTCAGAACATGTTAAAGATAGTGATTGGTATATGGACAATGGTTGCTCGCGACACATGACTGGTGATGTGTCTCTTCTGACGGATGTTAAACCACACGCCGGAGGACATGTTGCCTTTGCTGGAGATACTGGAGGAACGATTACTGGAAAGGGAACGCTAACTAATGGGAGAGTTAGCTTTGAGAATGTGAATTATGTGGCTCAACTCACTCACAACTTGTTGAGTGTTTCACAAGTCTGTGATAAGGATTATACCATAGCATTCACAAAAACAGAATGTGTGATCTTGAAGCCGAGTTTCGTTATCCCTGAAGAATGGGTGCTTATGCGGGCACCACGGAGAAACGATCCCTATGTGATGAACATGAGAACTGTGGAGACTACAAATGAGTACACTTGTCTCCTGTCAAAGGCTTCGGAAAAGGAATCACTACTTTGGCATCGACGGATGGGACATATTCATTTTCGCAAAATGAATTTTCTTATGAAGAATGATTTGGTAAACGGAGTTCCAAAACAGTCCTTTGCTCTAAAAGATGACTGTATTTCATGCCACAAGGGAAAACTCCACAAAAAGTCCCATAAGTCCAAGGTAGTGAATTCTATTGCTGCACCACTGGAGCTCTTACATATGGATTTGTTTGGTCCTATTTCTACTAAGAGCATTGGTGGCCGATCCTACTGCTTAGTAGTCACCGATGACTACTCTAGATTTTCATGGGTGTACTTTCTTGCCGCAAAGAGTGAAACAGCAGATATTTTGGTATAATTGTTGGATAAATTGGCAAATCTGTACAACTTAAAGGTGAAGAGACTGCGTAGTGACAATGGAACTGAATTCAAGAACTCAACTCTTGAGTTATATTGTGCCTCAAAAGGCATTGATCATCAGTTCAGTGCTCCAAGAACTCCTCAACAGAATGGAGTTGCAGAACGTAAGAATAGGACCATTATCGAGACAGCTCGGACTATGCTGGCTGATTCTAAGCTACCTATCATATTCTGGGCTGAGGCAGTCAGCACTGCTTGTTACATTCTGAATCGAGTGCTCACGGTTAAGAAAAAGAACAAGACCTGTTATGAACTTTTCAATAACCGTAAGCCAAATCTGCAGTTTCTAGAGCCGTTTGGGTGTCTGTGTCTGATTATGATCCCAAAAGAAAAAGTCTCGAAGTTTGGAGATAAAGCTGTTGAAGGGATTTTTCTTAGTTATTCAGTTAATTCTCCAAACAAAAGAGTTTACATCAAATCAACACACCAGGTGGAGGAGCATTTTGAGGTAAAATGCTTGCGTTACACGGATCCTCCTCAAGGAACGGGTCCGGATTGGCTGTTCAACTATAAGGATGTTTTTAACTCTTTCAACATGCTAGAAGAAGATGAAGAGGAAGAGTTGGTCACCCTACTTCATGGCATCAGTCTATGTCAAGACACATCTGATGCAACAACCAACCAACCCTCCACTCCAACACCCACTCCCACACCCGCACCATCACCTATACAACCGAACCATCTCCTATTACCCCATCATTGAATGCACCTTCGACTTCAGGAATGATCAATGCAAAAGATCTTCCTGATGATCCTAATATGCCTCCTTTAGAGGAAGCCGAAGAAGAAGAAACGGTCTTTACCCATTTTAATGCTCATGATGAAGAAGATAAGGAACCACAACAACCCGCGCAACCTGAAAGTTCTACTGCTCCTGAGTCTACAACTGTTCCTGCCACTGAAGGGGATATGAACAATTTGGAATTAGTACTTGTGCCGGAAGTAATCCCAGTGACACGTGTACACAAGAATCACCCCATCGATAATATTATTGGTGATCCTAATGCTGCGGTTCAAACAAGACAACAAGTGAAACAAAATCCAAATCAACAAATGTTGACTCTTGTTGCTCGGATAAATTCATGCCATTTATCTCAAATTGAACCCAAGAAGGTTGATGAGGCCTTAAAAGATCCATCCTGGATTGAGGCTATGCAAGAAGAACTACAGCAATTTAAGAACCTACACATTTGGGATGTAGTTCTGTTACCCAAAGGTGCTCACTTAACTGGCACTCGTTGGGTATTTCGAAATAAGATGGACGATCGGGGAATATTGATTCATAACAAAGCACGGTTGGTTGTTCAAGGTTTTAGTCAAATCGAGGGTTTGGACTATGATGAAGTATTTGCTCCTGTGGTAAGATTGGAGTCTATTCGTATCTTTTTAGCATACACTTATTTCAAGGAATTCCGTGTTAACCTACTCGATGTTAAAAGTGCCTTCCTGTATGGAAAAGTGGATATGGATGTGTACGTTAAGCAGCCTCCAGGTTTTGAAGACCCTGAGCATCCAGGATACGTTTGCAAATTGAACAAGGCATTATATGGTCTTCATCAAGCTCCAAGGCTTTGGTACGAGAGGCTCACTACTCATCTAATCAAGCATGGTTTTGTTCGAGGGAACATTGAAAGTACTCTGTTCATTCGTAGAGAACAGACTGGGGATCGAGAAGATATGTTACTTGTGCGGGTTTACGTGGATGATATTATTTTTGGCTCTATAAATGAGGCAATGTGCAAGAACTTTGAGGAAATCATGAAGTCTGAGTTTGAGATGAGTGCGATGAGGGAGCTCAAATTTTTTTTAGGTGTACAAGTTGAGCAGTCTGCTAAAGGTATTTACATCCATCAGTCAAAATATGTCAATGACATGCTGACTAGATATGACCTGCTCAATTGTAAAACCTATGGGACCCGTATCGAACTTAATCACAACCTTAGACTTGCTGAGGATGAAGAAGATTGCAAAGAAAAGGACTATCGTTCAATGATAGGTTCTCTGATGTATTTAACTGCCTCTCGATCGGATATTGTGTTCGCGGTATCCGTTTGTTCACGCTTTCAAGCCAAACCCAAGGTGTCTCACATGAAGGCGGTAAAGCGAATTTTTGGTTATCTCAAACATAGACCCAATCTTAGTCTATGGTATTCAAATGAGAAATCATTCGCTCTTACTGCCTATTCGGATTCTGATCACGGCGACTGCAACATAGACAAGAAGTCCACCACTGGTTGATGCCAATTTCTCGGATCTCGCTTGGTCTCGTGGCAGTGCAAGAAACAGACTATACGTTGCTGCTGCCAGTTGCTGCTCTCAGGTTCTATGTATTCAGTATCAACTGCGTGATTACGGGTTACTTCTTTCTATGACTCCTATTCATATAGATAACACTGCTGCCATATCTATCACACGCAATCCCGTACAACACTCTAAGACTAAACACATAGAACTTAGGTTCCACTTTATACGGGATTGCTATGAAAAACACCTGATAGACCTTGTCCATATAGACACACTAAAGCAGAATGCCGACCTTTTCACCAAAGCTTTTTCGCATACTCGATTTGATGAACTAATCAATATGATTGGTTTAAGGTTCTTTGTGACCAAAAAGTAATTTGTAACTTGGAACGTAAATTTATTTGCTTTTATGTGTTTTTTTTTTTTTTTTTTTTTTAAAAAAAAACCATGGCAACAACCACTCTTTATACTTTTTAGTATTAAAGAAATGCACGGTTGCTACATTTTTAATAAAAGACGTTGAGTTGTGTCTGTAAACAACTTGGGATATGATAGTACATCGGGTGACATACACAAAATGGAATTTTAAGGTTTATCTTGGATGTGTCAGTAGATTTATCTGACATGTTGAAAACAGTTTTTATAAACATTGTCTTCATCATACGATATATTAGTAGGCATATTACACAAAACTCTTTGAGACCTCTTAAGAAGCCTAATATACAATTGTTTATTTCAAGTGGTATAACACCGTTAGATGTATGACAAATGTCTTAATATCTTACTTATGCTAGACATGTTTTCATGGAAGAAGCTTATTTGATATCATTTGGGGGTATATATTGACAGTTTCCTTTGTTATACGTAAGTATAGACCTGGTTTTTGTTAATATATACTTAAAAATTAAGCAAACACAAGTCAAAGTACTTGCAAAGTCTTTAAAAATTAAGATACCTAACGAGGTCACCAAAATGGTTTGACCAAGTCTGGTTTTGCTTAAACCTGAATCAAGCTATGTCGCTCTGTTGTACGTAAGTACAGACCTGTCACCGCTGACTTGATTCTTAAAATTGATTTTCTTATACTCTTTTTGTAAATGGAAGCATGGTCTATGTCTTAAGTTAAGATGTATATCTATGGTGGGGACCTCAACGAAATATACATACGAATAATAATAAAATTAGCTCCTAGATGTGAATGTAACATATTTAAGAGGACAAATATACTGATAATCATTTTGAAATAATTTTTATAAAAAGTGCTTTTAGCATGCCAAGTAAATTTAAAGTGGACAAATATACTGATGATCGAAATAACACTTACTATTTCCTAATAAATGCATGTTATTCCGATATGATCCCTAACCAGATTAAATCAACTCCGTCACCAAAAAGAATGTATTAATTTTGTATTTGTAATTTTGCGTTAATTATATGTTACTTTATTTTATTTTATTTAGTAATTATGACCAAGTTACAGTTACCTTCAAATTTGAGTACCAAAATCAAAACGCACAAAATCGACAAAATCTCAAAATTTCCAAAAATTTTTCACTAAGTGACATTATGCGTCACTCCCTAAGTGACATTATGCGTCACTCCCTAAGTGACGCCCTTAGTGACGCTACAAGTGTCAGGTTGAGTGACGCATATTAGGGTTTTGATATAAATACCTTTTCAAACGACACTTAACTCCATCACTTTCACCATTCAATTAGCGTCACTTACTCTGACATAGCGTCACTTCTGTTCGTGCATGCGTCACTTCGACTGTCGATCTGTTTGTTGATTTTCAAGCTTTGTTCGTGAAATCGGACGTTATATTCCTGTTCCCCCTTGATTACGCATCCTTAGGTACAATCTTTAACCCCTGTAATTAAGTATTCATGCGTTAATTGTTAGTTAAGGTTAGGGGTTTTGGGTTTAAACGAAATCATGCGAATTGGGGATTGATACGTTTGTGTTTGAAGTTCTAATTTGGTGTGTTTTGCTTAGTTTGATATTGCGCACCTTGTGGTTAACTTGTTTTCAAAAACCCCTAATTTTGTTCGTTGTTATTTCTGGGCATGAACAGTGCCGCAATGATCTTCATCGTTGCGTCACTTCATGCGTTACTTCCTGTAAGTGACGCTATTTGGCAATTTAGAACCCTTACCGTCACTTCTTCAGTGACCCTCTTTAATGTGTCACTTCATTAAGTGACTCCCTTAGTGACGCATATGCTTGTATTATTAATTAGCCCGTCACTCGTCTGAGTGACGCCCATCTATGCGTCACTTCACTAAGTGACTCCCTTAGTGACGCCCTTGTTTATACCGACACTTATACTGTCACTTCCTTAGTGACTCACCTAGGTTACCGTCACTAGGATAAATGACGCATACTTTTGTACCGACACTTCCTAAGTGTCGTATTTAATGACGCATAATTTGGCCACGTCACTTACACCAGTGACGCTAATAGCGTCACTTACCCTAAGTGACGCTATACTTGATTTCTGATTTTTAAACACTATTTCATGCGACACTTCCTAAGTGTCGGTAGTGTTTATGCGTCACTTCCTAAGTGACGCCTGAATCAGAATTTAGTTTAATATGTGTGAATTTTTGTGCTAATTCTATAACGTTGTTTCTGGTTATTTTTCGGTCTTTTAGCTTACAGATGGCAGCTCTGCAAAACTATTATCGCCGCACCAACACTTGCCACAACATCGTTGCGTTTCTGGAGTCAACGCATACGAACTCAATCCCATTCCGACCAATGATTGAGTTTTTATGGAGATCAAGGATTCACTACGCTATCACTGCATCCACTCCAGTGTACATGAATCAGATCGAGGAATTCTATGATCACGCCTTTATTAGAACACAGGGTGATGTGCTAAGAATTGTTTCCACTATGTTTGGCGAGGAGATTGAGATCACTAAGGATTCTGTTCGCCGAGTTCTCCAATTCAATGATACACATGAGATGCCAACTATGTTTGAGACAACCTTTATTTATGGTGGCCTTCAGGGGATGGGTTATCCTGCAAATCAGCTCTCCGACTTTCGAAAACAATATATGTGCAGGGTTTGGAGATATCTATGCCATATTGTTATTGTCTGCTTATCTCCAAGGAAAGGTGGATATGATGCTGCAAGTCATTTGACTTTATCTTTGATGTTGGCACTGGTTTACAACAAGCCCTACAATTTCAGTGGATATATCTTCGGTAATATGGTTGAGAAAATCCGAGCTGGGAAAGATAAATGGCTGCAGTATCCGAGGTTTGTGCAGCTACTGTTGAATGATTTGAATCTGGATATTGCTCCAGATCAGCACTCGCTATTGGTTCCGACACCAATGTTCTTACGAGTCTTCAATGACTGTAAGTTAGCGCCAAAGGGTGAACAAGTTTTGGCAGATCGAGAGCTATTTGGGCACATAGTCAATGAAAACTATGTTGCGCCACCAAATGATGAGTTTGAGGATGTCGAGATCCCTCCGGTGAATGAGGATGATTTGGTCGATACAGAGGTAGCTCAGGATTTAGATGACATTGATCAGGTTGAGAATGTTGATGCCGATGATGATGATGATGATGGTGGACCTACACCACCTGATTCTGAGGGTGATGTGCCACCTCAAAAGGCTTTAGATGCAATTCACATGGTTGATCTGAAACGCTTTAAGCGTATTTTGAGACGCATCTCTGAGGGCGGGGTTCACGTCCCGAGAAATCCAGGTAAGCGACCAGCTGGGTCCGCTCCCTCTTACGCTGACTTACCCCATAAAAGGCGCTAGTGCAGAGGGTTGGTGATTCAGGAACCTGGGCAGCGAACCACTCATCAACAACAACGTTCTCCACAACAACCACCTCCGCAGTAGCTTTCTTCTATTCAACAACTTTTTACTCAGATCGAACAGATGAACAAACGTTTTGAAGATCATTTTGCGATTATTCAAGTTCAGGCTGCAGAGATAAAGGAATTAAAGACCAAGGCTGACGAGGTTGATGACTTAAAGCTTCAAGTGACTGATCTACGGTCTAGGTTGTTAGAGTTGGAGTTGTTACAAATGTTTCGGGGGAGGCTGGTCCCAGGACCTTGGAAACAAATGTAACACCTCCCCCAGAACCAGAAAATGTACAAGCTTCTTCTATCAATGAAAATGTATCTTTGGATTACTTTGTTGAGGTTAAAGGTCAACAGAGACCAATTGCGGTTGACTATTCATATGTAGATCTTACATTTCTTCAACGTATGATGAATGAAAATACGTCAATACCTGAGGAAGAAGTGATAAATGATCCAATGGCAGAGGATTGGTATTTTGAAGGGAACGATGACATTGAAGTTGAGGGGGAGGAACTCCAGAGTGATGAATGTTATGATGTTGCACCACAAAATGATGGGTTTGAGGATGTCGAGATCCCTCAGGTGAATGAGGAGGATTTGGTCAATACAGAGGTAGCTCAAGATTTAGATGACATTGATTAAGCTGAGAATGTTGATGCCGAGGATGATGATGATGGTGGACCCACACCACCCGATTCTGAGGGTGATGTGCCTCCTCAAGAGGCTTTAGATGCAATTCAAATGGTTGATCCGAAACGATTTAAGCGTATTTTGAGACGCATTTCTGAGGGCAGGGTTCACGTCCTGAGAAATCCGGGCAAACGACCAGCTGGGTCCGCTCCCTCTTACGCTAACTTGCCCCACAAAAGGCGCCAGCGCACAGGGGTGTCATTTAGGAACCTGGTCAGCAAACCACTCAGCGACAACAGCAACAACCACCATCTCAGCCACATCTTCCTTCTATTCAACAACTTTTTGCTCAGATCGAACAGATGAACAAACGTTTTGAAGATCAATCTGCGATTATTCAAGTTCAGGCTGCAGAGATCAAGGAATTAAAGTCCAAGGCTGATGAGGTTGATGACTTAAAGCTTCAAGTGACAGATCTACAGTCTAGGTTGTTAGAGTTGGAGTTTGTTATGATTGTTTCGGGGGAGGCTGGTCCCAGGACCTTGGAAACAAATGTAACACCTCCCCCAGAACCAGAAAATGTACAAGCTTCTTCGATCAATGAAAATGTATCTTTGGATTACTTTGTTGAGGTTCAAGGTCAACCAAGACCAATTGCGGTTGACTATTCATATGTAGATCTTACATTTCTTCAACGTATGATGAATGAAAATACGTCAATACCTGAGGAAGAAGTGGTAAATGATCCAATGGCAGAGGATTGGTATTTTGAAGGGAATGATGACATTGAAGTTGAGGGGGAGGAGCTCCAGAGTGATGAATGTTATGATGATGTACCAATTATTGAAACTGATTCGTCAGAAGATGAAGCGGATCATTTATCGGAGGCAGAAACCACTGAGCCATCAGTCGTTACAGCTGAACCTTCAACGATAAAACCTGATCTAGTGTTTAAACCTAGAGTTGAGGTACCCGTTACTTTCCAATTTTACAAAGTCAGAACTGACTATACGGGTTTGATCAAAAGCTGGAAGTTCGATAAAAATAATTCTGTATTCATGATCAAAACGAGTGATGGCATTCAGTACTTCAACTTGAAGTTTTATCGAATAAGTACTCTGCCAAAATGTGAACTTCAGAGATTATCTCAAATACCTTTGATTAACCGCTCTCGAGATTCATGAGCAGATTTCTTCCAGGTTACCATTCGTCGGGAAATCAACAGCAAGAAGTACAATTTGATTAAACCGACGCTGGGTATGAGATATAAGTTTAAAAAGAAGTTGGATCCTATTACACGACAACCGATTGTAAGGATGATCTACCCACCAGCAAAATGCTGACAGAAGATCCCTCTAGAGATCATTCCTTTGGATTTTTTGAACAGGTTGCTATATTGGGAATATGATAATATTACAGGAGAAGCTGTGATCATTTCTGTTCCTAATTCTGAACCGACTACGGATCCAGAGTCTTCAACAGATGCAGATTTGGGGGCTGAAGAGAAAACAGCATGAGATGTTGTACAGCCTAGGAAGAGGTCTATGTGGGGTTTGAAGAGAAACAGATTTTGTGTATTTGACCCTCTGAGTTTGATCAATCTTTCTGAACAAGATATGAAGAAATTACATCAGAACAAGATTCAGTTCAGAGCAAAGGACAGAACTGAAGCCATTAAGTTTCAGAAGATTGTTGATATCTGCGTAGCCAATGGGATACACGCTGGTGGTATATTCCCAGCTGGCTGGAAATAGTTTGAAGATTTGAAGACTTTTTGAAGACCAAGCTGCTAACAAGGGGGAGTTTGTTGGTACATTTAGTGTGTCAGTCATTTGGTCTATTGAGTTGTAAGTGTCGTTGATTAATTGTAATAGAAAAGTCATTTTTGTATTAGCGACACTTAGTTTGTTCTAGGCGACACTTAGGTAGTGTCGCATGAAGGCGGCCACATGCATCACTTAGGGAGTGTCGTATGTCTGCCGATTAGTATAAATATAAACCTACGGGTTTCAGGCTAGGGTTGACGAAACCCTAGCACCATTTGTCGAAATTACATCTCTGTAATCAAGCTAATAGGTTACGTTCATCAATACAAACCTATATTCGTGATATATATACGTGTTTCGGTTTGTTGGGATCTGAGCAGAATTGATCAAGTGTTGAAGACTTCCCACTGTTAGCTTTATTGATAGCCACTGTTAGAAGAATTGAAGAACTAGCCACTGCTAGTATTGAAGGCTACCACTTTTGGTAATATGTAGTTGGTTTTTGTATAAAGTTAACCACTGTTAGTTATAATGTATCATAGCCACTGTTGGTGTAAACTTATAAGTCGGTTAGAGTTATTTATGGGATAGATTCGAATACCATAATAACTAGAGATTGTGTAGGACTCTATGCATTATAAATAGATATCTTTAGACCTAGATTAGGTTAAGATTGTTTTACGCAGCTTCAAAGTTTTTTGTAACCCTAATACTTAAAGTGTATTCGTCTTATATCATTAATAAGATTGAAGCTTTTGATATTAATTGTGTATTACAAATTGTTATAATTCTCGATCTTCTTGATATTATTGAGTGTGATTCCGCAACTTCTCAATAATAATTCAAGGCTTATTGAATTGTTTATTAGATTTGCCTGGGTTTAACAAGTGGTATCAGAGCATTGGTTAAGCTTTGAATACAGGAAGATCTAGGATTACTGTTTGATTGATTTTCAAAATTTTTAAGATCTACTTATTGAATCAATGGCAAAAAAAAAAGGTTCTACTTATGTTTCAGGAAGATCTAGGATTACTTTTTGATTGATTTTCAAAATTGATAAGGATGATTTAAACAGAAAGTTTTTGAGGTCATTGGGTGAGGAATGGACAAGCTACACAGTTGGGTTGAGACAAAGTGCAGATTTAGAGTCAAAAGAGCTTGAAGATATCTATAATGATCTTAGGAACTTTGAAACTGAAGTGGAAAGCAAGAAGCAGGGTTCTGGAAACAACAACAACAATGTTGCTTTTATGTCTATGGCTGGAACTAAAGCTGAGCCAAGTCACAAAGGCTCTACTTATGTTTCAGGAGGATATGGATCATCATCAAACTGCTCGAATGATCAGATATTGGAATCTTTCTTTGCTAGTAATGTAAACTCTTCACTTACTAACGAAGACTTAGAACAATTTGATGGAGATGATCTAGAAGAGATGGATATTAAATTGCAAATCGCTTTAATCACTCAGAGGGCAAAATGATTTATGCAGAGAACTGGGAGGAACAACTTTGCATATAAAAGGAATGATGCTAGTTGGTTTGATAAGAGTAAGATTGAATGCTTCAACTGTCATAAGATGGAACACTTTGCAAGGGAATGCAGAAGTCCAAAGAATGAACATAATAGTAGTGGTAATGGACAAAGAACTGGAAGCAATGAGATTCAAACAAAGAATGTACCAATCCAGAGTGCTTCATCAAATGCTTTTGTTTCTATGGATGGATGTGGATGGGACTGGAGTGATCAAGAAGAGCATGAAGTAAAGAATCAGTGCTTCATGGCCATTGCTGAGTCTGACAAGAAGTCAGAAATTCCTTATGAGGTACAAATTAAATTATGTTCTGCTGTATGTAAACAAACTGTTAAACGTTATAGGGACCATAATATGAAAGTTTGTGATGAATTAAGGCAATGGGAAATAAAAAATAAACACACCACTGCAGCTATTGAAAATCTTGAAAAGCAAATCAAAGCATATGAGATTAATGCAACTCAGTTTAAATATGACATTGATTATGCTAAATGGGAAAAAGGTATGTTGAATGATAAGGTAGAATTGTTAACTAAGAAACTATCTGAGGTCACATGTGAGAGAGATAGTATTAAGTTATCAGTAGAAAACCTACAATATGCCTCACAAAATGTACAAAAGTGTATCAACTCTCAAATACATGATAAGCTTAAGACTGGATTGGGATATAATAATGTTCCTCCACCTTATAACAACAACTACTTTCCTTTTAAAACTGATTTAGATTTAAATAAGTTAAAAGAAGGAATGGTAGATGATGTTAAAAGGGTTGATCCAATTGAAAGCTTGAAGTGTAATAAAGAATTTGATAAAGTTGAAATAAGAGAGTGGTGTGAGGAAGATGATCAGAGTGATAGTACATCTGAAAGTTTTGAATCATCTAATTCATCATGTGAAGGTAGCGAAAAGGTTCTGGTCTAGTTTCTGAACTAAATGTTGATAAACTAGAAGCGGGTAAAAGGATGTTTCAAGAAAAGGCCAAACAACAGATAGAACAAGTGATCAATACTAATAAGTCTAGAAAGGGTCTAGGATTTGTTAGTAAAACAGTTAAGCAGGAGTCAAAATCAGTAAAAAATTTGAATGATAATTGTATTAACTGTGATTGCAAAACAAGACTTTCTTCACCAAAACTCTTTAATAAAACTGCACCAAGAGGCAATCAAAGAAATTGGAACCAAATGGTTTCACAAAGATTGGGGAAGAATTTTCAATTGGTAAAAGAAAAATCTTGTTATATCTGTGGAAAAACCAATCATCTTCAACATGATTGTTATCACAATCCTAAGAATTTCACCAAGGATGTGAAACCATTATGGACAGCAGCAAACATGATTAATAAACAAAATTTTAAATCAAAAGATAATCATGTTGCCACTGTCAAGAGGATGAAGAATACGGCTAACAGTGGTACAACTGCAGCCACTGCTACTAATGCTGCAGTGATACCACCAAACAAAGCCAACAGAGGTAAAAAGACTAATATAGTGGGAAGCGTTACCACTGTTAAGCATGCAGCCACTGCTAGTGTTAAAAATTCCAAAAGAATGTTTACACCAAGTATGGCTACCACTGCTAGAATAATTAACACAAGCCTAAGGGTTACCACTGTTAGGCCAATTCCCACTGTTAAGTCTGAAATCAGTTGGATTTGAAAACCAAAGAACACTATTACATCCAAAGTTTCCAAATCTAACAGTGCATCAAAATCAATTGTCTTCCAGAGAGTTGATTTTAATGATGCACATGGGAAACCCAAGACCAAGTTGGTTTGGGTTCCCAAGAGAAACTAATTCTCTTTTTGATGTTTGTACAGGGCAAGCCAAAGAGCTTATGGCATGTTGATAGTGGCTGCTCAAGGCACATGACTGGAGACAAAGGAAAGCTACATGACTTCAAATCATTTGATGGAGGATATGTAGCATTTGGAAGTAATCCCAAAGGTGGGAAGATTACAGGAAAAGGAACAGTGCAAAGTGATAAGATAAGTTTTCATGATGTGTATTTTGTGGAAAAGTTGAGGTACAATTTGCTAAGTGTGAGTCAAATCACAAATAAAAAGAATCCAGTCTATTTTACTGACACTGAATGCCTTATCTTGTCCAAGGAATTTAAGATACCAGAAACATGATTTTAATGAGAATTCCAAGGCAAGATAATGTATATAAGTGTGACTTAGCAAACATGTCACCTCAATCTGATTTAAACTGTCTTATTTCAAAAGCAAGTCTGAATGAATCTGAATTGTGGCATAGAAGGATGTGTCACATGAATTATAAAACCATTAATAAACTTGTCAAAAACAAGCTTGTTAGAGGTTTACCTGAAAAGGTATATTCATGTGATGATTATTGTGTTTCTTGCCTAAAGGGAAAGCAACACAAAACTTCTTTTAAGTCCAAAACTGTGAATACCAACTGCACACCCTTACACTTATTGCATATGGACTTATTTGGATCAACCAATATAAGTAGTTTGGGGAAAAGGTCTTATTGCCTTGTCATTATTGATGATTACACTAGATTTACATGAGTTTTCTTTCTTAGAACAAAAGATGAGACATGTGAAATACTTAGATCATTTATAACTAAGATGGAAAATCAATTGGATAAAAAGGTTAAAATCATCAAGAGTGATAATGAAACAGAGTTTAAAAATCATGAGATGGATAAACTCTGTGAAGTTAAAGGTATTAAGAGAGAGTTTAGTGCACCTAGAACTCCTCAACAAAATGGAGTAGTAGAAAGACGGAATAGGACACTAATTAAGGCTGCTAGAATTATGTTATCTGATGCACAATTGCATATGTTCTTCTGGGCAGAGGCAGTTAGCACAGCTTGCTATGTTCAAAATAGGGTACTAGTTATTAAGCCTCATAACAAAACACCATATGAACTGCTGTTTAAGAACAAACCATTGGTTAGTTTCTTAAAATCCTTTGGATGTCCTTGTACCATTTTAAATACCAAAGATCACTTAGGAAAGTTTGAAAGCAAGGTAGATGAGGGTATCTTTGTTGGTTACTCCATTCAAAGTAAGGCTTATAGGGTATTCAATCAAAGGACCAGGGTGATAGAAGAATCAATGAACATCACTTTTAATGAAAATATCACTAATCCAGATGGAAAAGGTTCAAAGTCTTTGTTTGATATTGATGCACTTAATTCTGCTTTTAGATATACAACTGTAGACTCTAGTGCAGGTACAAATGTAGGAACAAGTAATGAAAGTGGTACATCTGAATCAGGAATGTCATCTGGAAAGAAGAAAGATTCATTGGAATTCATTTTATTTCCAATATGGTCTCTTGATCCCCCAGAAGTGTTTGAAACTGATCAGTCAAAGTCAACACAGAGATTAGAGTAAGAAGAATCAGATGAACCATTCATTAAGCTTGTTGAATCTGACAGACAAAGCATGGAAGACAGTGAAGAATAAAGTGAGATGATTCCAACACAACAACTTTCAAAGAATGTGGAAGGTTTTACTGAGAATACTAGACAGGTTGTTGATTCCATTACAAAAGATGTGTCAAGTATTCTGGCAAATGAGTTTATTGAGCAAACACCACCACAACAACTTGATAAGGAGAAGGAGAAGATAGATTATCTGAATTATATGAGTTCTACTCCTTTGTCAAAAAGGATTTCAAGAGAGGCATCAAGTGAAAGGTCTGGACAAGATGGTAATTATACCAATTTGGAAACTGAGATACATGAAACACCTACATCCAAATACACTGTTCATAGAGATCACCCTCCTGAACAAGTAATTGGTGATGTTGGTTCTACTGTGCAAACTAGACAGCAGACCAAGGTCAATGAAGAGGAACTCCATACCTCTTTATATGTATGTTTCTTATCTCAAACTGAGCCAAAGAAGGTAGTGGAAGCTCTTAAAGATCCCAGTTGGATTGAAGCAATGCAGGAGGAATTGCTACAATTTAAGATACAGAATGTGTGGACCTTAGTTGATCTAGCAAAGGGAAAAAGAGCTATTGGCACAAAATGGATCTTTAAGAACAAAAAGGATGAAAGGGGTATTGTAATCAAGAACAAGGCAAGGTTGGTGGCACAGGGGTATACACAGGAAGAAGGTATTGATTATGATGATGTGTTTGCTCCTGTTGCAAGAATAGAAGCAATCAGATTATTCTTGGCATATGCTTCATATCACGGATTTAAAGTCTGTCAAATGGATGTCAAGAGTGCCTTTCTGTATGGGGCAATTGATGATGAAGTTTATGTTTGTCAACCACCTGGATTTGAAGATCCCAAGTATCCAGATAGAGTATGCAGATTGGATAAGGCTCTATATGGCTTGCATCAAGCACCTAGAGCCTGGTATGAAACTCTATCTGTTTACTTATTGGAGAATGGATTTAAAAGATGTTCTATTGACAAAACACTGTTCACCAAGAAGGTTCACAATGATATCTTGTTGGTACAAGTGTATGTTGATAATATCATTTTTAGTTCTACTAATGATACATTGTGCAAGGAGTTTGAGAAGTTAATGCATCAGAAGTTCAAGATGAGTTCTATGGGGGAACTTACTTTCTTTTTGGGACTTCAAGTCAAGCAGAGGACTGCTGGCATTTTCATCAATCAAAGCAAGTATGTTAAAGACATTCTGGACAGATTTGGTTACACAGATGCTAAAGTAGCTAGCACACCAATGGAGACACACAAGGCATTACATGCAATCTTGAGGGGGAGGATGTAGATGTGCATCTCTGCAGGTCTATGATTGGCTCCCTCATGTATCTCACCTCATCTAGACCAGACATTATGTTTGCTGTGTGTGTGTGTGTGCTAGATATCAAGCCAATCCCAAGCAATCACATTTGTATGCAGTAAAAAGGATCTTTAGATATTTAAAGGGTCAACCACAATTGGGCCTTTGGTATCCCAAGAGTTCTTCCTTTGAGCTCATGGCGTTCATAGATAGTGATTATGGTGGTGAGAATCTGGACAGGAAGTCTACATCAGGGGGTTGTCAATTTCTAGGAGAAAGATTGGTGTCATGGCAATGCAAGAAGCAGACCACTGTATCCACTTCAACAGCAAAAGCAGAGTATGTTGTTGCATCAAGCTGCTGTGCACAAGTACTTTGGATTCAGAATCAAATGCTGGATTATGGTCTGACTTTTCTAAATACTCCTATTTGTATTGATAATAACTCTGCAATTAGTATCATTACTAATCCTGTTAAGCATTCTAAGACCAAACATATTGAAATTCGATATCATTTCATAAGAGATTGCAATGAAAAGAGATTGATCCAAATCTTTAAAATTCATACTGATAATCAATATGCAGATCTTTTCACAAAGGCTTTCGATGTGGGAAGGTTTACATTTTTGGTCACCAGTATTGGAATGATCAATCTAACTTAAACTATGTTTGGTATTAGATTAGATACTAACATTGGTAATTTATAAAGAACGGTGCTTTATGTTCTAAGTGTTTACCACTGCTAGCCTTCAGTTGCTTTCAGTTGGTACCACTGTTAGAACATTCTAGCCACTGCTCCTTAAAAAGTTGCCACTGTTTGTAAACTTGTGTACATTATTACCACTGTCTTTGTTTTCTAGCTAACCACTGTGCAGGTTTCTAGCTACTGTCAGAAGATATGGTCACTGCTGGAACAAACATATTTTATTTTATTTGTTTCATTTGATATTTAAAATAATAATAATAATAATAATTTGTGTTTACTTATAAAGCTAAATGCTTGGCACTGCTAGTACTAAGCTTTGGTCACCTTGGTCGGTTGCCACTGCTAGTGCTACTAGCTGCTGTTAGCTTTCTAAGTACTTTCTTTGCATGTTTGAAAAATTGAACGTTTGCCACTGTCAAGGTATTTTACCATACCTTTCTACTGTTAGTTATGTTGGGCAATACCACTGCTAGTTATTTTTCTAGGGCTTGACTCTGTTCTTATGACTAACAGTATATAAATTTTCAACACTTCAATTTTTCATTACGCTTTCTTCTTTTCACCAATAACCACTGCGATTAAACTCCAAATCCAACTGTCACTTCTACTACAATCAATTTGATAGTTATGGCTTCTTCTTCAACCGATCTTACATTAAGTGTTTATGAAGAACACAATATGATCGCTTTTCTGATGAAACCCTCATCGGCGCAAAATTTCACACAAATTGTCGATTTTCTTCGTTCGAGTTATATATTTCATGCGCTTACCGTATCTCCAAGGGTTTCAAGGGGTCATTTGACCGAATTCTGGAAGAATGCCAGATTCGAAGTGGTTGAGGGCAACAATCAAGTGGTTTCCACGATTTACGGAACCGAGGTAGTGATATCAGAGGATTCTCTTCGAGAATACTTCTTTTTGATGATGTTGCAGGTATATCCTCTATTGATGACAGAGATTTGTATGCTAATCTTAGATTAATGGGGTATGAGGGTGATTATACACGTTTTACCTTTTTTAAATCACTCTTTAGTCCTCAATGGAAATTTTTAATACATACAATTCTCCACTGCTTGTCATCTAAAAGAACTGCTTTCAATGAATTTGGCACCCAAATCGCCTATGCACTTGTGTGTTTGGCTAGGGGTCAAAAATTTAATTTTTCAAAATACATAGTTGAAGGCATGATAAGAAATATCACAAAAGGGAAAAAGGATATGTTTATTATGTATCCTAGATTTGTGCAACTTGTTTTAAACAAACAAATTCCTGGTTTAGTTGTACAAGAACTTATTATTGGTGTTAGTACTCTTTCTGCTAGAACATTTACAGAGATGGGTAAGAATACTAATAAGAAGTTTTCTGGGAAGGAAACAACATTGTTTTCTACAATGCTTCCTGCTCCTTCCACCACAGATGTTGTACCACCAACTACATCTGAACCAATTGGTGACAGGCCAGTAGTACCAACTGAGTCTGAACACACACCAATTGGGGGTACCAAAAGAAAACAAGGGAACAAACAACCTACCCACTTACAACCCAAGAAAAAGAAAAGAAAACAGACAAGTGAGGTTCCTGCTGCTCACTTGTCTCAGCCATCAAATTCACCACAGCAAGTGATCCCACAGGAGATGGGTGGTCATTCTGGAAGGGCTGCCACTACTCCTACTAGTCCACTGACAGAGGAGGGAAGTGGTAACATCAATAAGACCCAACCAGAGGCAACTTCTAATGCTGAACCTACGGGTAATGAAGCAGGTGTTGATCATGCTAGGCATGAGGCAGAAGATGATTTTGTCAATGATTCATCTAGGAGGTCACACTCTGATGATGAGGAGGCTAGTACTTACATTGAGTTGACGAATGTACAATTGACAATGGCTGTGGATAAAATTTGGGAGAGATTGATGAAAGAGAAGAAGGTGAATAAAGCTCAAGATGCTAAGCTGGTAGAGCAGGCTACTAAGATTGTTGAGCAGGAAAATGAAATTAATGATCTCAAAGAAAGGCTTGCTGTTATAGAAGCTTTATTGGTGATGGAAACTTTCAACAAAGGGGAGAAGAATGCATAGGATATGTTCTATGATAATGTTTTTATGGATGATAATGTAGATGAGGTTGTGGGTGAAACAGATGCTATGTCTAATGCTAACACTGAAGTATTGGAAGATGATATGCAGACTGAGATTGTTGAAAGTGTTATGCAAAAGACTGTAGAGAGGATTGATGGTGAAACAGGAGTGATTATGGATATAGAAGATGGTGAAGAAGTGGTACAACCAGTTGATGATTTGGTGAGTATAGAAACTGAAAAGATGGAAGGTGATGGTGATTATGCAAATGCAGAGGGGGAGTCAAAGCCAAGATCAGATCCTAAACTTACATATGGTAGGAAGAAATCAGTTCCATTGTTCAGTATCAAAGCAAAAAAGTTGGAAAAGATCAGAAAAGCCAAGTCAAGTAGTCCCACTGCTAAGGTGGCTACCACTGCTAAGGTGGCTACCACTGCTACTACAATTCCACAACCCACTGCCACCACAACTACAACTCAACAACCCACTGCTACAACAACTACTACAAACCCACCAACCACTGCTAGAACACCAGAAGTACCTTTTGTCATCAAAGAATCAACTAGATTGGATAAACCTGAGTCTAAGCTTCCAAAGATTGATCCAAAAGACAAAGGCAAGGGTAAATTGGTAGAAAAGCCAAAATCAAAGGTCAAATTGGTACAAAGGAGCATTGAACATGATCATGAATATGCATTGAGATTGCAAGCAGAATTGGATGAGCAGGAGAGAGTAAGAACAAAAAAGAAAGCACCTGAGGTACAGAGGTTAGTGTCTACTCAGAGGCCCATTCAAACTCCTACATCTGAAGTTGATGAAGTAGATGTTATGCTTGAAAATGGTCGGATTGTGAAGATGACCAAAGAAGCTAGCAGAGTGTATGCTGAAATGAAAGCAAAGGGGTTGAATGATGATACTGTGTATCAAGCTTATGAAGAAAAGAAAAAGGGTAACCCTCTGCAGGTGGCTTTAGAGAAGAAAATTGAAAAGGAAAAGAAAGAAAAATATGATAGAGAAGCTGCTAGGAGGAGTGCAAAGAAACCAACCAAAACTGAATTGAAAAATGATTTGGTTTGTAAACTTAGAGGAGGTAGGATTCCTACATTGAAATTGAGAAAAATGTCACTGGAAAGATTGCAAGAGATATAAAATAATGATCCATTTGTGAATCCTGAAGCAAGAAAGAGATTGGAAAAGAAAAGGAAAGAAGATGCAGAGATTCAGAGAAGGTTGCAAGAAAGATATGATCAAATTGATGAGGAGTTGGAGAAAGAAAAGGAGATGAGATTGAAGGTTGAAGGAATTAAAAGATCATTTGCTAAGTTTCAGGAGTTGGATGATCAAATAGGTGATCTGGATAGAGAAGAAGAGGTTATAGAGAAAATGTTGGTGGAAAAAGTTGATAGATCTGAGAATATAAATAGAGTTGAAGAAGATTTTTCTGAAATTATAAAGTGGGAAGGAATTCTTTTAGGATCCAGTATAGAGTCATATGAAATTAGGATTGAAAGAAAGAATGGAGCTGTAAGCTTTCACAAGTCAATGCAGGATATACTGAAAAGAGTTCATAAGTTTGATGTATATAACATGTACAAGCTTGGTTTGGAGAAGGATGTAAAGGAGATGAAAATTGCTCTTGAAAAGCACATATGGGAATGGTTGCAGATGATGTTTGAACCAGAGTTGTATGGTGATATATTTTTATGTGCTGAGTTGGTTGGAGACATTTTACTAGAGCTGGAGTGCATTATATATCTCTGAAGAATGGTAAATATGTATATATATTGGAAGAACGAGAATACATTCTGAGTATAGCACTTTTGAAGCAACTGATTGAAAGAAAATTGCTTGTTGCTGTGAAGAATAATAAAAGCAAAGATATTGTATACTGGGTCATGAATCAATACAACAAGAGAGATCAATCAAACAAGAAAATATAGTAGTCTCATACAGAAGAGTGAAGATGAAAGAAGAAACTTAATACAATGCAGGATTGATTAAGTTTAGGGGGAGATTGTTGGGATTTGAGTTGATTTGATCAAGTGTTGAAGAGAAATGTTAGCCACTATTAGCTTTGTCGACAGCCACTGTTAGAAGAATTGAAGAACTAGCCACTGCTAGTATTGAAGGCTGCCACTGTTGGAAATATGTAGTTGGTTTTTGTATAAAGTTAACCACTGTTAGTTATAATGTATCATAGCCACTGTTGGTGTAAATTTATAAGTCGGTTGAAGGTTGTTAGAGTTATTTATGGGATAGATTCGAATACCATAATAACTAGAGATTGTGTAGGACTCTATGCATTATAAATAGAGATCCTTAGACCTAGATTAGGTTAATAATTGATTACGCAGCTTCAAGGCTTTCTGTAACCCTAATACTTTAAGTGTATTCGTCTTATATCATTAATAAGATTGAAGCTTTTGATATTAATTGTGTATTACAAATTGTTATAATTCTCGATCTTCTTAATATTATTGAGTGTGATTCCGCAACTTCTCAATAATAATTCAAAGCTTATTGAATTGTTTATTAGATTTGTCTGGGTTCAACAACCACCGCTGCCGGCTGCCACCCTCCGCAACCACCATTTTTGGACACTCCCTCAACCCCATTTTTTTACTTTCTTGTTTCTCGCAACTCCCTCTACAAGGTATGACTTGTAATTTTCGTTTTCATTACGTATTTTGTGAGATTTTTAATTAGGGTTTGTGAACACAATTTGGGGATTTCATATTTGCATATGGTTTGTGTGTAGTCCCAATCAAACACCAAGCAAAAGATTAATAGATGATAAAGAACAATATGAAGAACACAAAGAAGATTTTAATAGCCAAACCCCTAATCTTATTAATATAATCAACAAGACGGATACAACTTTGTATCAGGATTACAAAGAACCTTAGGGGTACATGGGGGAATGATCTCAAGTTATGAGATCGGGTTTTACCCTAATAGTAACACACACAAACAATGTCTAGGGATCTCTTTATATATAGAGTCCCAAAGACTTACAATAGGAAACACAATCATATTAGGAAACTAAGTCCTTCTATTCTTCTATGTCGATCTTCAAGATCTTTAACTTTATCTCCAAGTCTTCTAGAAGCCGACCTTCAATGTTTCCTAATCAGTTTACACTTTGTCACATCAAATCTTAATTTTTCCTAACAAAATTGTGTAGTCCCAATCAAACACCAAGCAAAAGATTAATAGATGATAAAGAACAATATGAAGAACACAAAGAAGATTTTAATAGCCAAACCCCTAATCTTATTAATATAATCAACAAGACGGATACAACTTTGTATCAAGATTACAAAGAACCTTAGGGGTACATGGGGGAACGATCTCAAGTTATGAGATCGGGTTTTACCCTAATGGTAACACACACAAACAATGTCTAGGGATCTCTTTATATATAGAGTCCCAAAGACTTACAATAGGAAACACAATCATATTAGGAAACTAAGTCCTTCTATTCTTTTATGTCGATCTTCAAGATCTTTAACTTTATCTCCAAGTCTTCTAGAAGCCGACCTTCAATGTTTCCTAATCAGTTTACACTTTGTCACATCGAATCTTAATTTTTCCTAACAATTTGAGGGGTTAATTGATTAGTTTATGCTTGTTATGGACTGTATAAAGAGTTGTCATGCTCGATTTTGCAATCCATTTTACTTTATGCATTATTCGAATTATGCGGTTATATATATATATATAATGTGGTTGGTCTGATTACTAAATTGCTATGATCATGGATTGAACTTGTTAAATTTTCTGGTTACATAATTGTTTTGCGAATGTTTGTTTGGTACGCACACATTTGTGAATATGTTTTGTGATGAATTGTCATTTCGCTATTATATCAAAAATGTTGTTTATAATAATTCATGATGAATTGTATGAATGATTGCTAGTTACTAATATTCTAGTTTAGTAATTTTTTCATGTTTTCATCTTGGTACCAAGTTATTATATTGCATTTTGAATCGACAATTGTGATGGAAATGGAATAAGTATTTAATCTAGCATTTAATGAAGTTCTAGTTTGTATGAAATTATGGTGTGTGAATTGATGAATGTTTGTGGTAGTTTAGGCTCCACCATTATGGTGGATTATTCACCCGGCAGCCAAAATGCTGCCGAAATTTTTAGCACCTAAGTGAAATTTTCTGCTTAATTTATATACTAATGCATTGTTATTCTTAGCGGTTAAATGACAGGAAGGAGATATAGAGGTGGTCAAGTATTGGATAACCCGCTGATTAGGACCTACCGGTACTTTGCTTTTCATCCATCGTACTCGACTGCTACTAGGGCTCATTTCCAAGAGAGATTCGTTGCGAATATTAATCAACCAATCGAGGCATTTGAGGCAGTTAGTTGGGGCATTTTGGAGCAGGTGCTAGACCGTCAGGGGTTTTCTACGGGACATGAGACTATAAGGAATTTGCTTACTGTTCCGTACATGATGAGTCGTCGAGATGTAGGTTTTGTTTCTCTTGTTTGGTACAGGATGTTCGGTATTAGGGAGCAGCTGTATAGAGAGTTGGTGATAGAGTTCTACAGCATTTTCACTTTTGAGCATAAGGAGACGGATTGGACTGAGAACTCCATTTACTTTCAGCTGAGGCAGATGTCACTGGTTGAGTTTGCTATGGGTGTTGGGTTATATGAGCCCAGTGAGATCCACAACCATCATTTTCGGATTATCTTACAGCAGGTGCCACCAAGAAGCTCACTAATTTAGTGAAGGAGCAGGAATGGCAGTTTCTTACTCAGGGAAACTATGGTGATTGGTCCCCTACTTACCGGTTGATTCGTGACCCCTGTCACAGTCTTATTCATCGGTTGTTGACCTTTACTATTGTTGGACGTCGTGAGGGAGCCGAAAAGGTCTCCCAACCTGATATGTTCTACCTTAGTTCTATTGTTCGGAAGAGGTTGGTGAATGTGCCTTGGAGATTAGCTAGATGGATGTCCAAGAGGGCTACTGGGACTAGGGATTCGAGTAGTTTGTGTGGTGGTCAGTTTGTTACAAGATTAGCCAGGCATTTTGGTTTGGAGATGCCTGATAAGTTGGGGACGTGTATGGTTATGCAGCCTGGGATGAGTTGGTTATCGGCTAGGAAGTTGGATACCATGGACATTATTGAGTCGTGCAACATTTATGGTGGTGATCCAGATCAGTTTTATTGGGTTGCCACTACTCCGATGGGACAGGCTTTGCAGCCTAGGCAGGCTAGGGCTGCTGCGGTTGGAGGGAGGCAGCTGCAGGTAGAGGTCGAGGAGCGGCTCGAGGATGAAGCAGAGGTTATGCTTATGAGTTTGATAAGCTACAGCAGCAGCTTTTGCAGATGGACCTCAGTCATACTGGTAGGTTTGACCAGATTGAGCTCATGCAGAGGCAGCACTTTCATCAGATGAGTGCTCATATGGATTATCAGGATAACCTGTTTGCTCAGCTATTCGCTCTAGCTCAGTTACCCTACCAGCCTTTTCAGTATCAGATGCCGCCAGAGTATTACCCATCATACCAGCAGCCAGCAACACCACCACCAGATCAGGCAGGACCATCTCATGTGTTCCAGAGCATGGAAGAAGAAGAGGAGGAGGATAGTGATTAGGATGGGATGCATCCTTTGTGGTTTTTAATTTCAGACTTTATTATTTTTATTATTATTCGTAGTACTTTATTTATGTTTGGATATTATAGTTTTATATTTGGTTTGTGTATATTTGGTTTAGTTAGTTTTATGTAGTATCGTTTGATGATGTTTGTTGATTGCCTTCTAGAATTGTGTTGTGAGCATGAGAGATGCTGGTAGTAAGTTCAGCGAAAGTGGAAGCAAGGAATTGTGAGGGTGACCCGGCCTTGTTTTACCCGTAATTCACACGTTATTCCAGGGGAGTTTTTCTGTCAATTTCTTTTCTCTTTTTCCCAATTTTATGTTTTTCTTTCTTTATACAATGAGGACATTGTACATCTTTAAGTGGGGGATGGAAGAGAAAAGATTTGAGTTTCCATATAATTGTCCTTTTGAGAAAGTAGATGATGTAAATTGGTTAACTGTTACCCCATTAAAATGCGTAACAAGGAGGTTATGAATTGCCCATTTCTCAACCAAATTTTTAAATTTAAGTTTCTGTTTTTCTAGAAATGACTTATTTTGTAAAAATGTAGGTTAAATTTAAAATTTTCTACACCTTTTAGATAAATTTTTAAATCGTGAAACATATTATTTAGCTTCATTATATGATGTATTGATAGGCAATTTATATAAGAGTTTTTGAGCTTTTAAGAAATGAACATAAAGGAATGGATAATTCTTGTAGATGAACTTTAGTTGTGTATGACGGGTGTCTTATTTTTCATATTAATAGCGTGCGATATGTCATATTTTTGGAAATTTTATTAACATCATTTGGGGATATACTGGGTGTTGTTTCCTCTGTTGTACGGAAGTACAGACCTGGTCTCCGTCAGTATATCTAATAAGAAAGAGCAAAAGAGTTTAACAACTCATGATTTTAAAATGTAGTCAAATTATGTTGCTTTGTTGTACTAAGGTACAGACCCGTCACCAATGGCTTGACTAAAGATCTATTATTGCTAAACCAAAATCAAGTTATGTCGCTTTGTTGTGTTGAGGCACAGACCTGTCACCTATGTCTTAATTTGAAAAATGATTGTTTATTTAGAAATCCATAATATGTAATGTTGGCACGTTATGAGTATGAGAGTATATAGCTATTGGGAATTTAAGGGAACATCTATGTGAATAATAAGAAGTTAAGCTCACTTATTTGAATATAGATTGTTTAAGTGGATAAAAATATCAGTAATCTTCGTGAACTATTAGATGTTTTACGAATATATAAGTTTATGTGTAGATTATTTTTGCAATCTCATAGTTTCTTAATAAGTGTTTCTAGAATTGACAGGATTTTAAACATAAATGTTTGAGTTGAAACTGGGTGATGTTGTGTAATTCCTTAGTTAGTTATTTAGGTTAGTAGAGATGACTGTTGTAAGTCTGTATGTATTAGGATCGATAATGAGGTTATCTTTAGGTATTAAGGTGCGGAATCCCTTAATACTATGTTTACGGATTGTAAAAGGTTTGTTTCACAAGTATTAGTGAAATCAATAATCTAATATCTCTCGTATTGATTATAACAGTTGTTAATCGATCAATACCTAACCTTTAGACTATGTTGAAAGCTCTGGAAAGTTAAATTCGTTCGTAATTATCAATTTGCAAAAGTTAATTAGGTTTCAAACCTAATTTGTTTATAAACACGTCTCAGTTCGCAGTTTATTGGCTCTGCGAACCGACTCGGTTCGCAGCCCAACTTGGCCCAGCGAAACCAGTTGGTTCACCTCGCAGACCTGCCCTGCGAACCCAACTCAGTTCGCATCGCAGGTCCCTGGTCAAACTTGGTCAACATTTTTCAGTATTTAACATTTAACTCTAAAATGTTTACCAACCAATATATTCATTACAATTCAAAACCAATTTACAAACTTGATTACAATAATCTCTAGTACTATTACAAGCTAGATCTGTTGTCACAATAACATGTCCCAACAGACTCCCCCTTCACAATAGCTCTAGCATCTATGTCTTCAAATTGTCTTTGATCTTTACTTGTAAATTTTACTTCCAGCATACATCTTCAGTTTAATGCAAGTTTTAACCATCAGCTAATAATCCCTTCCTAAATCTCCCCATCCTTCAATAGCAGTGATCCTATTCTTGTATAACATCAATAGATCATTCTTGGAAAGATTCACTAAGTGTCGATGATCATATATTCTCAAAAGTTCTTTTTCTCCATCTTCTACTTCATCATCAGCTTCAAAAACCACAGCTTCACCAGTTCCAGCTTCTACATGTCATCTCTTCATATTTCCCAGAATATCCTGAGGCATAAGCTTTAACGGTATCTGCTGTACGCATTTAACTGCTGGATAAATCTTTTTACGCAGTCGTCTTCCTGTTCTTTGACTTCTTTCATTTAACTTGATAGTTTTTTCAACTCTTGGCTTAATTCTTTCAAACTTCATTGACCAACCCTCAGTCTTGATTACCCTTTCAACATATCTTCCATAAGGATCATTACTAGGATTCTTCATTTCCATTCTAGCCAAGTCTCGTATTTCAAATCTCGGTAAAGAACAAAAGACTGCAAGCTTTCTTTCAAAATATTGAACAACGTCATATCTTTTTATTGCAAAAAGCTTTAAATTTGCATCATAATACCAACCGATTATACCTTTCTTAGGTACTCCCTTTTCAGTAATATCAATTTCTGATATCGCAGTCTTCGCCTTTTTTTTCTTCTCCAAAGGCTTAAAGATCGGATTATCTTTATGACAATCAGGAAGATCTTCTTCAAAATCAGAATCAGTTGATTCATTCAGATATTCATCCAAATCTATAACTCTTTCTCTTCTTCATCCTGAATAATCACATTCGTCCTTGAAGGATTTATGATATGTTCATCTATATTAGCATCAAGATCAACACCTTCAACTAACCCAACATCAACAACAGAAGTCCAACCTTTAGGAGGTACAAACTCACCTTCCTCTATATCATAATCAACTTCCGCTTCAACTTCATCGACAATCTCAATATCAGAATCACTTTCAACATTCTTTTCTGTAATCATTTTAAATAACACGAATTAGATAATATAATATAAATTCTTTTATTGATTTCCCTGAATCAATCTAAGAATTTTCTTTATTTATCTCAATCATATAATCACATTTAATCATTAATCTTATATAATTTTAATTTGTTATAAAAACATCTCAAATTCAAATCTTATATAATTAATCTTATATAATTTTCACTTGTTATTCATAAAATCACAAGTCTAAATCTTATATCAATGTAACTTATATACTTACAAAACATTAATCTTTCAAAGATTATAAATAATGTTACAATCAATCTAAGATTACAAAAGTATATCAGTTTCAAATACAAAATATAACTACTTCTCACCAGCTCCACTCCCACTAGCACCAGCACTAGCACCAATACCAGCAGACTCAGACTCCCCCTGAAGTGTAGCTTGCTCACTAGTCTTTGAAGGACCAGTCGGCTCACTATCTTTAGATGCACTGGGATCATCGTCTCTGTCATGTCTCCTCTTCAGCTTCAGCTCATCTTCTTTGCACGCTGCCTTATAAACCCTAATCTCCCCCTGAGCTGACTGTTCCTGATGTAAACTCAAAACAAGTTCTTCTAAGTTGTCAAGCTTCAGGCGTTGGGCAGTGCAGTCATCAAGCAGTGTGTTATGAATCTTCATCAATGTTCGATAAGACTCACTAACAGTGACCAACTGCTGTGCTAAAGAGAGATTTTCAGCTAACAACTGTGAAACCGATCCCGTCAATTTCTCTAACTCCTTTACCCTAGACTCCAAGGATGTAATCCTTTCAGCATCAGTCATAGGAGTTACTAGAATCGTCGATGGTCCAGGCGGTGTCACCGAAGCAAGAAAATACTCATGAGTAAGCGGTGGAATGGCCTGAGATAAGGCAGTCGTGAGAAGGCCAGCTGCAAAACGACTTGCCTTGGTCATAGGAAACTGTGCTGAACGCACCAATTCCACAACCCCTTCTTTAATAGTCTGAGAAACCAATTCTTGTGTCGGTAACTCTGTCCTTAGCTCAGCCTATTAAAATAGATACAATTACATAAAGAAAAATAATTGTTACAGATAACTCTTTCTCAATTTCTTAAGTAATTATATAACACTTGTAGTACTAAACATTTATCTCATACCTCAGTCGGTACAAATACAAGTTCAGAAACCACCGGTGTCACCAACTCCACCTGTGGTGTATCTTGAGAAACTGTTACAGAATTAACTGTCTCAGTTTAACTCCTGATAAACAACAAGTTAAAATTATCTAACTTTAAATTAAAGATTAAAAATTTACCATCTCTAATGGTCAAAGTCCTCGAACGCTTCCTGCGTTGAGAAATAAGAAGTGTATCCTTTTCCTCAGGACCTTCATCAAGAATACCTGAAGTCCGGGTCGACTTCCTTAGCCTTCCTCTTCTCCTTTAGAGCTGGATCTGGAATCATCCTAGATCGATATCTAATATAACCAGCATCTGGATGTGGAGAAGGAGTACTATCATCATTATCTGAAGCCGATTCACCATCACGGCCTTCAGATGGACCAACATCAGAATCCTAAATATTAAACATATTATACATTTATGATTAGCTAGAAGCTCTATCATACAAGTTGTATATTTTTATGATTAATCTGATAATTACCTTAGAAGGTAAACCCTCAGATCCATCAAGCTGTCCCTGCTCACCCTCAGGTCGAGTGACCTCTGGGTCTGCAGTCTCAGCTCCCTGATCATAATGATATTTATATTTTATAATCAGAAACATTATCTAATTAACTAAATATCTATAACATTTGCATTATATAATAATATTATAATAATAATGTAACAACTAAGTACCTATATTACTATATAATCACAAAATTACCTCAGGTGGTGCAACATACTGCTCAATAGCCTGTAAAACAGGATCGGTAGCATCATCAACCAACACCTCCTATATCACCTGTGCAGCAACCTCTATATCAACCTGTTGTCCCGGATGTTCTAAAAGATCATCCAGAAGCTCTTGTGGATCTTCAGGAATAACCACATCAGCAACAGGTTCAGGTACCGCAGCAGCAGGCGCAACATCTAACCACCCATCATTGGCTGGAGCCACATAGTTCTCATCCAGAAGATATCCAAATAAATCAACCGCTTCCGGCTGCACTACGTCTGGACGTCTCGAGGAATTGAGAAAACAAGCGTTGTATGTACGCAAGTTGACTCGATCAACAAAGCGATCCGGAGCAACGGCTGGCATATCAGGAATGCAGTGGTGAACAATGAGCATACAAAATCGTGGATAGATCAAAAACTTCGATCAGACTGCTCCAGTGATCTGACCGATGAATGAACTGAAGATATAAGAAGAAAAACTATATGATTTGTTATAAACCAGTGATAGTAGCCCAGAAAATAATTGAGGGCTAAGCTCATCGTATCCTCCCTTCTTGTTACTGAAGATCGTAACAATGATGTGGAATAAAAATCTCCACTGCCCTAGAATGAACGCCTTGATGAATTGACGTCCACGTCTGGGACCAGAATATCCCATTCTGCCCAAAGCTCACTCAATAAAATCCGTTGAGTAAGCAGATGGACCAGCTTCCTGCTCGACAGTGCCTAAATGCAAAATCTGTCGTAGATCATCAGCAGAGAAGACAACGGGATGTTCATTAACCCGTGTTCGGACAACCGGAGGGTTAGCCGCAGCATCAAACTCAATATTGTCCTAGAACTGGGTCAATATATTCTGAGATATAGAAGGTGACTCGGTAATGGCATATCTAATCCTTGATCGTGCCAAAAACGTCAAGATCTTAGTAAATCGCTCAGCACCGCGCTCACTGGTGTCGAGACTCACCAGAATGTTGTGACCAGGTGCAAAAGCTCTATCCACCATATCTATTATTATAAATAACACAAATGGCAATTAGCATTAACTAATAAACATTAGTTAATTTAAACTTTAACGTATTATGATCGAATGATCATCAAACATCTAAGTTTACTATTAACTAACATCTTAATCTACAAACTTTAATTGAACAATTAAACAAAGTTAAATTTTCAATTATATTTGTTAAATTATATGACATTCGTTAGTTATAAAAGAAAGTTTGAGTAAATATACCGCCGATTAATTATCGGGACACGCTGCTCGACTTCGCTATGAGTCGGAAGACTTTCGATATTAATTAACCCAAAAGTTCTAAATTATTACATATATTTAACTTATTAACAAAAGTTCATAAGTCTAATCATGTAATAAATGATTAACTTGTCAATTATTTGTAACCAAAAAGTTCTCAAATCGAAAACAAGTTATAACAAGTATTATGTAAACTAAATATCAATTAAATCAAACTTTTAGTTTACAAATCACATTTGAAAATTTTAAAAAGTAAAATTGACAAAATTCACTTCGCTTCGCAAGAAACCTATGCGAAGTGAATTTCATTTCGCAATGGTCAATACAAGTCAAACATTCTCAACTCGCTTCGCCATTAAAGACTACGAAATGAGGTTCATTTCGCAATAATCTGCGATCCGAACACAAATACTGAGTTCGCTTCGCAGAAATATTCTGCGATTTGAGTTGTCACTTCGCAGAAATGGTCTTCTATCCGAACTTAACTATTGAGTTCGCTTCTCAGATTCAAGCTGCGATGCGAAGTCAAAGATTGGATTCACTTCGCAGAATGTAATCTGCGATCCGAAATCAATTGATTTACTTCGCTTTGCAGGAGCGGGTTGCGAAGTGAGTATGAATCTCACTTCGCAGATGCAACTGTTATGATATTTCAAACTCAAAATGATGATCAAGTAAATTTAAAGCAAATAACTGATACAAACAGGTTCGTAATGGCTTGAATATCATATGTTAATAGTTTTACGTTCTTTAATTCATCAATTAACGTATAGTTTATGAAAAACTAAACTGAAACCTTCGAAAACTTAAAACAAGCAATTACGAGTGAAATACACGGTTAAAAATCACAAGGTATACCTCTTTAGATGCGTAATCAAAAGTTGTATAAGAAACACGAAGTGAAAATCCCTTCCTCTTCCTAGAAAGTCGAAAATCAAGCAAAAATCAATCTCGTTTCGCTTCGTAGATGTTCGTCTCGCAGGGGATTTGGTTTCGCTTCGCAGGATGTGTGGAAAGTGTGGGTTTGACTCGCTTGACTTGTCTCTTTTATACCCTAAGCTCACCTCGCAACGTTGACTGGTCAACTTTGCAATTTTGACCAAAAATGCGATTTTAGCTTTAAATATAAATTGGACTTTTATATATTTTTACTAGTCAAACTTTTTAACTTCCCATTGCGTTTTTGTCACATTTATTCAAACACGGAATGATAAAATATTATTTAACTTGATTCCAAAGGATAACACAATAAATAAATCAATCCAAAACTTTATTGAATTATAATAAAATAGACTTTTACAAAATCAAACTGTAAACAAAAATACTAAACAAAATAAATTATATGCTGAACTGATTAATAGTTTATATGCTTAGGGATCATATTAGAAAGAATACGCTACACTTAATTTTTAATAAGTCTAAGACGATTGTTAATATTCATACCTCATGAAATTCATATAAGCACAATAAAAAGACAACTTTAACCAGTAATAAACTTATATTTATAAAATTATATCTTATTTACCGTTATCCACACGATATAACACATTGTTGAAAAATAACTTATAATTTCTTTAGAACTTATTCACTAAGGTGAATGTTCAATGGTCATAGACAGATCAAGACGATTATCGATATTATGATCCACATAAACAAATTATACACAGATTTCTGAGCAAACTTTTTATTGTTAATGTGGACAATATCTAGTGTTTTCCACTATACAATATACTGAGAAACTCAAGTGCAATTCATAACACTATATCCTGTTTTTCTAAGGTAGAAGTTACTAAATGATGTCCTTTAGAAGCATATAACTTACACTTGACACTAGATACTTTGTATCTTTCATATGTAAGGTAGAGGTTACTAAATGATGCTCTTTCAAAACATATAACTCACCTTGTAGTCTTTTGAGACTTTGTATTTTTATTTTGGTTTTAGATACAGTGCATGGAAGTACTATCATTCAACAATTAAGACTTGAGTCATACATGGTATAGCATGTTCACAAAAGATAAGACACATGCATTTAGAATTTCTTAAACGCTCAGAAATCCTAGCATAATCTGCCTATCAATATATCGTATGATGAAGCTGACTAGAGTAAAATTATTCTTATCACTTATGAAGTAAGAGACGGGTTATTATCAGTAGATATAGGTGTATAATAAGATAAATATAAGTCAAGTTCTAGTTAAAATCATTATCTTAGAGTGACCTATAGGAATCTATTAACACATCATACTTAATACTTAAGATATTATTCTTAAGCTTATTCTCCTAATGTACTATCATCTCTCAAGTTTTTGCAAATAAAAACTTAAACATTTTCTAAAAGAACTAATGTTGTTCTTTTATTGGAGGCGATTCCCCTAAGGTAACAAGCAAATGAATGCCATACGCCCCCCCCCCCCCTTTTTATTTTGAATAGAAAGACTTAAACTATTACATTTCCTTTGGAAGACTAGTTATTCTGGATTCTTCATTCCGTTCAGTTGAACCAATGTCTCAAAACGATTCCTGTCAAAAGCTTTTGTGTGCAAGTCTGCCAAGTTATCCAATGATGGAACCTTGACTAACTGTATAAGCTTCTTTTCAGCACAGTCTCTTATGAAATGATGACAAATATCAATGTGCTTTGTCTTGTTGTACTTTACAGGATTATTAGTGATAGATATGGGGGATTCATTGTCAATCATCATCGAAGTGTTGGTTAAATTTAATTCGTAATCTCTCATTTGCTGTTGAATCCACAACACTTGAGAACAGCAGCTGCCTGCAGCAACATACTCAGCTTCACATGTAGAAATGGCTACTGAGGTTTGCTTCTTGCACTACCATGACACTAATCTTCCTCCAAGAAACGGACATCCACCAGTTGTGGACTTTCTATTCTGATTGCATCCTCCATAATCAGAATCAGTGTAAGCAATAAAATCCAAGTCTCCTCCAGTCGGATACCAAAGTCCCAGCTTCGGATTCCCTCTTAGGTAACGAAAGATTCTTTTAACTACTTTCATATGAGACTCTTTAGGTGAGGCTTGATATCTTGCGCAGATGCATACTGCAAACATTATATCAGGCCTCGATGTAGTGAGATACATTAGTGATCCAATCATGGCCCTATAAAGAGTAGGATCCACATTTTTGTCACTCGGTATATCTGGTCCAAGTCCATGATTTTCTAGAATAAGAGTATGATATATGCGTGTTTCATCCATCTTAAAACGTTCTAACAGTTCATAGGTATACTTTGTTTGATGAATGAACATACCATCTTCTTTTTGATCAACTTGTAATCCTAAGAAGAAATTCAACTCTCCCATAGCAGACATTTCAAATCTTTTTCGCATGACTTTCTCAAATTCTTGACACATCTTTTCGTCAGAATACCCAAAAATGATGTCATCAACATATACTTGAACGAGCAGAAAGTCATTCTGTTTCCATTTAACGAAAAGTGTACTATCAATTGAACCTCTTGTAAATCCATTCTCAAGAAGGTACTTTGATAGTGTCTCATACCATGCCCTGGGTGCTTGATGTAATCCATATAGTGCCTTATTTAAACGATATACTCTACCTGGATAATCTGTATCAACAAACCCTGGTGGTTGAGAGACATACACCAATTCTTGTACTTTGCCATACAAAAAGGCACTCTTAACATCCAACTGATACACTTTAATTTCCTCGTAAGTTGCAAATGATAAGAATACCCTTATTGCTTCAAGCCTAGCAACAGGTGCAAACACTTCGTTGTAATCTATTCCTTCTTCTTGATTGAATCCCTGGACCACTAAACGAGCTTTATTGCGAGTAACAATTCCCCGATCGTCTCTTTTGCACTTAAAGACCCATTTAGTTCCAATAGGATACTCACCAGAAGGTAAGTCAACTAGCTCCCATACATTCAGCTTTTTAAACTGAGTCAATTCTTCTTGCATAGCTTCTACCCACGAGTTTTCTTTTAATGCTAGTTGAACATTTTTAGGTTCAACTTGTGAGATAAAGCATGCATGAAGACATTTATTGGTGATCCCAGTTTCTTTAATTGAAACGTATAAGCTAGTGTATTCATGAGTATAACTTGTAACTTCAATGTTGAAGACAGTTTCCACACGTCCAGTGACTTTATTGAAAACCTTCTTGTTTGGTGAATTAGGAATATAACCTAGGAAATATCCTTCGTCAGCCTTTTCCCCAAACTTAGGTTGATTGTTAGTCTTCAAAAGTGTGCATGAGACACCAAAGGGCTCAAATCCCTTCAAATTAGGTTTCTTTTTGTTCAGAAGTTCATAACAAGTCTTGTTATGCTTCTTAACAGTTAGTACCCTATTCAAGATATGACATGCTGTATTCACTGTTTCTGCCCAAAAGATAACCGGAAGCCCTGAATCTGCAAGCATGGTTCTTGCTGCCTTAATAAGAGTTCTATTCTTTCTTTCAGCAACACCATTTTGCTATGGTTCATAAGGTGCACTGAATTGATGTTGAATTCCTTTACTTAAGCAATAGACATTCAACGTAGAATTTTTGAACTCTGTTCCATTATCACTACGAATTCTCTTAACTCTCGTGTTATAGACATTCTCTACTAAATCTAAGAACTCCATAAGCATTCCTGGAGTTTCATTCTTAGATTTCAAAAAGAACACCCATGAGAATCTAGAGAAATCATCTGTAACAACCAGACAATACCATTTGCCACCTATGCTTCTTTTGCTTATTGGGCCAAAGAGATCCATATGTAGCAATTCAAATGGCGAGGATATAGAGTTTTCTATTTTGGACTTGTGTGATTTCTTATGTTGTTTTCCTTTCAAACAAGAAACATACCTGTCTTCAAACTCAAAACGTTTCTGTGGCACACCCAGAATTAAACCATTTTTGGTTATGAAATTCATTTTTCGAAAGTTCAAATGTGCCATTCTCCTATGCCATAGAATAGAATCTGCTTCAAAAGCCTTGGATAATAGACATGTAGACTCCATTAAAGTATTTGGAACACCCATGTTAATAGCATAGATGTCCTTCTTCCTTGGAGCCCTCGTTAGTATCCATTCTTCGGGAATAACAAATCCTGGCTTCAGGACTAAGGCTTCCTTTTCATTAAAATGAACTGGATGACCTTTATCGCAGACCTGGGAAACACTCACCAAGTTGTGAGTTAGTTCTTCAACATAATTCACATCTTCAAGAGTCAAAGTTCCATTTGAAACTTTTCCTTTTCCCGTAATCACTCCTCCTTTATCACCAGCGAAATTCACTCGCTGTTTCAAACCACCTTTGAAGTCTTTCAGTAGACTTCTTTCTCCTATCATGTGTCTTGAGCATCCACTGTCTACATACCACCAGCTGTCTTTGTTTACAGTTTGCTCCTGCACATGACACGTTGCACACAGTTAGTTTTCAAGAGGGACCCAAGCCATTACGGTCTTGGGTTGTCCCTTATCATCCACAATCTGAACTTCCTTAAAGTAACCATACATATTCCCATCGGGAGTCTTGGTGACATTTACTGAAGGTTGAGGTTGTTGATGATTTATAGTCTTATGCCTGTGAGGAGAGTGAGTGGAAAACCTCCTAGGCATTTGACTGTGTTGTTGTGCACGAGAGGTAGAACCATTCTCATATTGACTATGGTTTCTACTTGGTGTTCTAAACCTTGAGGGTGTCTTATCTCTAGATTTATTGACAGGATTATTACTTTGAGAATAAGGTCTCTTAGGTTTAGGTGGAGAGACACTACTAGTGTTGTCTCTCTTCAACATGTTCACATGTTTGCTTCCTAAACCGGGTTTAGCATTAGACCTGTCTACATGTTTTGGTTACTCATTATTCACAGGCTTATGAATTGCTTCTAACTTCTTATTGGGATAACAAGAAGCCACATGCCCCTTTTGATGGCATTTGAAGCAAGACATCTGCCTCCGTGACTTAACATCTTTTGCCTTAGTTTCAATCTGAGTTTTAGATACTAAAGGTGAATCATTTTGTTCTATAATAACCTTATCATCTACTTTGACATCATTCAGCATTCCACCCGATACAAATTGTACATTGGTGAAACCTGTTATCTTACCAATTTTAGATGATTGTTCTTTAGGAACATCCTTCTGTATCTTAGAGACTTCAGATTCTTTGGGTACATTAACATCAGAATTAGCAGTTGCATCGATCATCTCTAGGTCAACATTATTAGTAGTGTAATTAGCATTAAAAGGCGGAGGTACATCACTATAACCTAAGCCAGTCTTGTCCTTTACACTACATTGAGCATCAATTATATTGTCCATAGTTAAAGAAGAGGTTCTATAACTTTCAAACTTACGATTAAACTCAACTAACTTGACCTTAGATTCAGCTAATTCTTTGTCCTTATCAGCTATTCCTTGATTTAAGTCCTTTAGGTTTAAATAAAGACCTTAGATTGTCACAGATTGTTCATTTATTGTATTCCTAAGTACAGTCTTATTAGATGTGTAGGACTTAATCTGTTTCTTAAGGTCTAGCTTGTCCTCACTTAACCTGCGTACATCAATTTTGGCCAGTTCTAGTTCAGATGTTAAAGCCTTATGTGATTCAGCAAAGACATTAACCTGGGCTTGTAAACTATATTCCCATCGTTAAAGTCAGGTGGAATTCGTGGCGTGGTCCGCAATTCACTTGAGAATGGGAAGACCAAATGCGACTCAAATATCCTCAGTTATTCACTAACTCTACATCAAACGCGACTTCAAACTAAATTTCGGGACGGAATTCTTCTAACAGGGGGAGAATGTGACACCCATCAAATTAGGACTAGTGATTAGTGTCTAATCAACTATTAATACATGTAATTAGTTCCGTATTAGGCTAATTAATGTATCGAAATATATATTGTTGAATATATACAATTATGCGATTTGATTAAATCGTACGCAATTCAAATCGAATGTAATTCGGTTCAATTAATACGGACGTTGGAGAACAATTTTATTAAATAATATAACATTATTCAATAACATTATTATACTCAAAATATTATTTTGATAATATTCCACAATTACTTCGTATCGTACAAACAAATGTCTACGCGATTAGAATATTAAGCGCGCAAACCATCAAAACGAAGTTAAGTATATTTTATAACTCAAATATAAAGTATTTGGTGAAATACTTCAATAAAAATATTGAATAAACATTCGTATTTTAAAACGTATATTTAAACGTACAAAAATAATTATTTAACGTTTAAACGATCGGAAAAACGAACACCTCACGGAGCGCAAACACAGGGGATGAAGTTTGGGACACACCCACTTGGGGTGGGCCCCATTAAAATGGCCAAGGTGAGAGTCACCACCCCCTCACCTCATTCATTCAAACCACACACTCATAATCATCATCTCCATATTCCTTTTATCTCTCTCTTTTTACTTCCATCACCACCACACCCAAACCATCACCTAAAATCAACAAAAACTACCATCAAACCACCATAAGTCATCAAGCTCATTTGGAAGAAAACGTTCACGGAGTCACGATCTACATTTCTACCTTTTCGATTTCTCTCGGCATTAACTTGTAAGATTCCCGATAAATCCCGAAAACTCTTAGATTTCATTTATTTTTCATAAAAGTTGTTTATTTAAGCTTAAAACTCTAATTTTGCTTCACTTGCCTAAGTGCCTCATAAAACCCCTTTTTCCCGACACTTGCCTAAGTGTCGCAAATTCAATACCCGACACTCCTAACCGACACTTCTAGCGACACTTGTCTAAGTGTCGCCTATAATTGAATCCTGATTTCATCCGACACTAACCCTAGTGACGCATGACCCTAATACCAACACTTGTACCCGACACTTGCTTAAGTGTCGCCCCCTATGCATCACTTCCTCAAGTGACGCTATAAGTGTCGCATGAAACAGAACCTAGAAAACACAGATTTTACTAAGTGTCAAGACATAAAATTTTATCACTTGATTTCACCCAAATTCAAATTTTAGATACGTTTTTCACTAAAGCAATATATTAGAAATACAAAATTCTACTATAGGGGCTCTACCCCTTGGACCCCGCCAGGGGTTGCCACCCCTTGGACCCCTCTACCAGGGGCGCTGCCCCGGACCCCCGTCACCTAAAGTTTGTAAATACTTTTTAAGTATAACACTTCGAAATCAAAATAATAATGTTGAAAATTATTATTACAATCAATCACCAACGGGCCGTACACATTTTTAAAACATAATCGAATCAACCAAATCGTAGTAATTTGGACATTCTAGTTGGACGAACAACTATAAAGGTAGTCTCCATAGATACCTACTCACATATATAACCATCGCGTGTCGTGGACACCCTCAGGTTACAAGTCTTCGGACATCGATTCTCGGCTAATTAGCTCAAGTTTAATTAGTTAAACTCTCCAGATCCAAGTGAGTCTCATAGCCCCTATTTTACCGTTTTACACAGGGGTGTGATATACTTCTCGTTTTATTTTAACTATATGAACGCAAGTACGAAAACAAACAATTACTACATGAGTTATCTCACTAATCTTTCAAAGCCCTCCTCAGCATAGTTTGGTAATACGTTTTAGCGTGAATATTAGTATATGGTACCATATAGGATTGACCCTCCTCGTCCGGGTTAGCATGCACTAACTGGGTAAACGGATGTACTAATATTTGTTCAGACGAGTGTAGATTAGGCACTCGTGGGAGGCACCTCGATCAGGATACCTTAAATGTGGACCTGACACCTCGAGTTAAGCTCAGACTATGTGCTCATGGCTGTAAAACTTTTACTTTGCTTAATTGCAATTTAAATTCAATTAAATCTTACGGCTCATACAATATGGGTTGACATACAAACCTGTGAGCTCACCGGCGTTTTGCTGACCTATTTTAGCATGTATCACAGGTACCCAACAGTAGATTAGACTGCCCAATTCAGGAATCATTAGCTCGTGTCAGCATGCAAACATTCAGAGATTTAGGTGCATTATTATATTTTGTATAAATTAATTATGTATGTAAATCTCTCAATTTCAAACTGAGCTAATGTAAACTATATTTTTTGATGTAAACTTTGATTTTATCAATATAAGTTGTAAAACGACGCATATAGAGTCGTTCATTATATCTTTTTGCTGTGATTATTGATTAGTCGCGCCCTGACCCGATTCACTTTCGCAACCCAAATTTGGGGGTGCGACAATTTGTTACTTGGTGGGTGAATTGGAAGAAAATGAATCAAACAGTGTTTGAAGAAAAAGTCCTTAGTAGCGTCGCACTTTTTATTTTGATAGTATATTTGTCCTACGTATGATTGTCGAATAGAAGTAGGGATTTCTTTATTTCATCCTATATGGTCAATGAGCCCTAGTTTTATGTTGTAAATATTCTTGTATTTCTCATTCCAATGTCTTGCCAGAATTTTAATAAAATTTGCCATTCGAAAAATATTGTATATATATATTGTACTCCGGTTAATTGGATGTTTACATTTGTATAATAATATTATTATTTATAATTCTTTTATCTCATTTTAATTAGTTTACTTTCTTAATTTTGCTTAATTTTGCCTAATATGCTAGCTATTACTACTTAGTTATAATTATATTTGAATTATTAACATACATATAACATAAATACACAATTATAAAGAGTTAAATGCTTATCATTTGAACTTTTGTTATCAAAATATTTTAAATATAGCGAACACTTATTAATGAATGTGTATTGTTAATTACTTTTTGAACTAGATATTAATTAATAAACGGTTAATTGGTTAACCGATTAACCGAATCGAAAAAACCAGTTAACCAATTACTGGTTAACCGAACTATTCGATTTCGGTTTAGGTTTAAGAAATTGGTGATCTTAAGTTTCGCTTAACTGAATCTCTGGTCAACCGTTCGTTAACACTCCTATTTCAGATGATTAAATTTCTCTTTAATGTAAAACACGTTTCCTATTTGCTTATTCTATGGTTTCAAAGTGTTTATGTGCAATGACTGATTGTATTTCGAAACTGGAATGATTATATATTTTGCAATTTTCATTATAAATTAGATAAAAGAAACAACAATTAATTGGTTCATAGTGTTATTGAACTAAATCGGTTTCAATTACTTTGGGCGATTTCTTTTAATACCTTTATTTAAGAGGTTTGGTTTGAGAAAATGTGCCACTGTAATTACATATATAGCTTCTTCGCGTGGGAATTTAAACTGAATGTTAGTTAGATATAAAGTACCTTAATTTAAAGTTAGTAAGATATTTGTATAATTTTTTCTGAGTAAGGATCAGGAGAGCAAGTGTCAAATGGAGAGCAAAGAGAGCACAACATGTCACCTGTCCAACACAAATTTCATTTTAACCCCTCATCTATATTTGTATTATTTTACCTTCCCTCAACTTCTTTAATAACACTCCCTCACCCCCACTACCACCAACCACCCACTCCCACCCTCTGCCACCACCTGCCGCCCACTGCTGCCAACAGCCACTGCCCGCTGTTGTCGCCAGCCATCGTTCACCGCCGGATTCTGGCCTCTTTTTTTTCATTTTGTGTCTAAATTTTTCTCAACTTTTTTTTTTCAAAATTTTTGTAACTAACTTTTTCCTCATTAAAAACACTGCATATTGATTTAAAACAGAAAAAAAAAATATTTTGTTGCATCTTGTGGTTATTTATTTTTTTTTGTATATATATACTACTGCATATTGTAGTTATGTGTTGCATCGTGTATGTTTATATATTTATTATTACTTATTTTTCAATACGTGATATCACAAATTGCATTTTGTATATGTATTTATTGCATCATTCTTTTTGTATACATGTTAGTCTTTTATACTACATTTTGTATTTTATGTACTGCATCTTATATATTGTATATACGTCGTCACCAAAATGTGGTACAAAATTGAATAATATGTATGATACAAAATGCAATATAAATGAATAATATGTACTAAAAACATATAATTAAAATGCAGTAAAAATAACTATATGTAGTATAATTTTATACAAAATGCAGTATAAAAACAAACAATATGTACTAGAAATTATGTATACAAACTGCAGTAAAAAGAAAAATATACATTATAATTTTATTCAAAAATGCAGTAAAAATATAATACATATAATATAAAATGCAGTACAAAAGCAAACGATATCTACTAAAATTATATACATAAAATGCAGTAAAAAGAACAATATGCAGTATATTATATATAAAATTTAATAAAATGATAATACATATAATACAAAATGCAGTACAAAAAATAATATATATTCTTAAATATATATACAAAATGCAGTAAACATAATAATATGCATTATAATTTTGTTCAAAATGCAATAAAAAGATGATATGTATAATACAAAATGTAGTACAAAATAAACAACATGTGTTACAAGATGCAGTCAAATAAACAATATGCAGTATAATTATTATAAAATGCAGCATAAAAACGGTAATATGTATAATACAAGATAAAGTCTAAAACAACATGTGTACTAAAAGTTATATATATACAAACTGCAGTAAAAACAACATGCAGTACATTTTAATAAAAAATGTAATTAACAAAAATAAAAATGTTAAAAAAATTTGGAAAAAAAATTAAAAATTGTTTTTTGAAAAATAATCGCCGGAATCCGGCGGCAGCGGGGTGGCGGTTGACGGTGGCGAGGTGGTGGCAGGCGGCGGCAGGGAGGGGGTGGTTGGTGGTAAGAGGTGGGAGTGGGTGGTTGGTGGGGTGGGAGTGGTGGAATGTTATTTAATAAATTTAGGAATGAAAGTTAAATATTTCGAAAGTGGAGGGATCAAAATGAAATTTGATATGTGACGCATATCATTTTCTGGATGAATGTAGGGTTGTCTTCATTTCTCTTCAAATGACCCCTGCTCCCATATCATTTTTTCTTGAAAACTTATTATATGGTCGTCTACCCGATAATATTATTAGATATTTTTGTTGTTCATAAAATTAAGTTAGGCGAACCTACAAAACAGTACATATACATATCCATAAAAGGGGATTTAGTTGTTGGTATCGTCTCAGACATGAGATCGAATTAAATGAGAATAACACCAAAAAAAATGTACGTACATGCTACCAAGTGGACCAAAAGGCTAATTAAAGTGAAAGTGCTCCATGGTTCTTGCTATCAAATTCTATCTTCTTTTTATACATTTATTTAATTATATGATACTCCGTAATAATAACATATCACAAAATGTACGTAAAAGTTAAGAGTTTTAGATTCTACGAGATTGGATTCGAAGGAATCTCTTTGTATATTATATATAATTTATTTACGATTAATTACGATATTTTTTAAGCTTATGAATACCATCAACATCAATATAATGCTTAATTAGAGCTTAATCCAACACATATACAAAATTTCAAAATGATAAGAGAAATATATTATCTTTGGGGATATATATCATTTTATTAATTGGTACCACCAATTCCAGTTGTCCATGACATCTAGAGAACTATATATATATCCTTAGACATTTATACTTGAATGCTAGCTAGCTATAGGTATTAATATGGATCAATAGTATATTTGGGAGAGAAAAAATACCATGTTCGGGCCTTCGGGCATAGTTTCCTAAAAGATAAACATGAGTTTAATGAAGCTTCTATTATTATTTATTTTATTTATTATTCTTATTATTGTATTTAACTTTAGCCGAATTCTATGCTTATAAAGCTACCACCCGAAAGAGACCCTCATGTGCCTAGTCAATTACACTTATACCCCCCATGTTTTGTTTTGATATGATCGCCTATACAAAATGATATCTTCACTGGTAGACGATTTTGATTTTATTGTATGTATATATGTAAGGATTTACTTTCGTTTAAAGTAGGGTAAACCTAGCTGATGTTAGTTTATCCTCTTGACAATCACAAATATATATATTCCGACATCGTTGGATGATATTAGGTGATCTCCGGCCGGTGTGACCAAGTTGATCCTCAAAGAAGTGCAGATGCTCTTGTTCTTTTGGTTAAAATAACCGGTTGCGAAAGTTAGTTTCAATTAGGTTGAGTGGGCAGGAAATATATATAAATTTTGGAGCTGCAATTTGTATATATTAACCAGTAAGAGACCGACTAGACAACAAGGGTCATAAGATGATGTCGTTAAGACTTGAGCTTGGTATAGTATAGCAACTACAATACAACCCCTTAAGTTTTATAAGACTATTACATCGACTCGAAATCCATATAAATGACAATAACTTCATGTAGTCGCCTAGAGTGTCGCTAATACCTAAGTGTAGGAAATTGGAAAGTTGTCTCTTTTGATGTCAATCTCCAAAGAACACATGGCCGGAGTCGAATGTCATGCACACCACCCCGGCACAACTGTTGATCAAAATGTCTTGAACCTTCACCATGTTTGGTTCTTGTATGGTCCAGAAAAACGAAATACATTATTACTCCACCAAGTGACTTCCTTGTATACCATTGTAATTGTACGTCATCATGTCTCCCAAGTTTGTTGATAAAATCAGTACACTACATAACAATCATATCATACATGTTTGAATATATATTAGTTATAATGATGATGAAAATTGACAACATGCAAGGTTTTTGAAGAGTCACATTCATACCACCCATGTGTGTGGTGTTGGTTTTTTCAAGTTATTATCTTTTCTTTTTTTCTTTGTGTCAAAGTGGAAAAGGACAATGTAATGGTAACTTTTTTAGATTATTATTGATGATTAGTTTTCTACGTGTCTCCATCCATAAACATTGAATAAGGACATATTCGTCATTTTCAATTTATGCAATATTATTCTTGACTCTCTCTCTCTCTCCTTCCGTAACTGAAAACGACTGCAAGCAACCTGTGGTCGACCTGTTCAACCCCACTCTCCCACATCTACGCTTTCTATACACACACGTATACATCTATATCTAATCTTCTAATATCTAATATATATACACACACATACACACCGCCTCATCTCATCAAATTAAACTTTTTGCTCTCCTTAATTTCTCTCAAGAAAAAAATGGTAGATGTTGAAAGAGTGTGTTGTATGTGTGGTGACGTTGGTTTCCCTGACAAGATCTTCCGATGTATCAACTGCCACTTCCGCTTCCAACACTCGTACGTTTCTTCATTTCTCTCATTCTTTCACATGCACTTTCTGTTTATCATCTCCGGCTAAAACTTACGGTTTATGCATGATAAATATTGTAACTTTATAGGAATCAAGACTTACCCACAAGCGAACTACTTATAAAACTGAAACTTTCTATGATTTAAGGCATACCCATTTGTTAATTCCTTTAAAGTTTGAAACTTATGATGATTTAAGGCATACCCACAAGCTAGTTAATGTAAATCTTGAAACTCTCTATGATATTATTATCGCATGCCCACAAGTACGTTACTACAACATCAAGTTTGAAACTTTTTATGATTAATTTTAACATAAACCCACATGTTAATTCATATAAAGTTTGAAGCTTTTTGGGATTTAACACATACCCATATGTAAATTCGTATAAATTTTGAAACTTTTTACTATATATGATATAATGAATTTTTAATACATCATCAAGTGGAAGGAGGTAATAAGTTACTATTACAACAACCATCTTCAGCGCACTTCCACCACCGCCACTATCAGTTTTATTCATGAAATAATTATTTTTTCACTTTATTATAAATTAATTACATCTGTACTATTTTATGTTGACCTTGACCATGACCATTAAAACCAGTTTTATAATCCCATGTGTAGCTCCTGCAAATCTTTTTGTTCTCCATAAATATATTCTTTTATTTCTTAAAACTCTCTTCTTGGTAAGTGCACATCGCACTTATTCAATAAAAAAATATATATAAATTATTTTTTCTTACAACCTTGAATAAATAGGTATTGTAGCAACTACTATAGCGAATCATCCGGGCCGCCGGAGCTATGTGATTGGTGCCAAACTGAAGTAACCAGAACCACCAAACACGGTGGTTCTTCAAAGAAATCAAAAGGTGAAGCCAGAATCAGCAACCGGTCAGAATATTCCGGTGAAAAGATCAAGCAACATAACCGTGAAGAGGGTTCTGAAAAGGTCAAGTCGTCATCATCTACCGGAGCTCCGTCACCAAAGACTGGTACTCGAAGGTACAAGCTTCTCAAAGACGTCATGTGTTGAATAAGTAAAGATTAAAGTTTGGTGCCAAAGGTGACATCTTTATGGAATTTAATGTTCCCAAGAGTGTACCTGTTTGTTTGACCAGTTGAGGGTAAAATGGGAAAAAGTTATTTTGTATAGATAATTAAGGTTAAGTTGGATGGTAGTGGAAAACTATGAAGTCTTTGCTATTTTTTTTTTATTTTTTTTTACCTTTTGTAATATGTTTGAAGCCCCATAACTTGTTTAATAGTAATATAAACTAGAAATAATTAGGTTCCAAATCTATGCCTTCTTGCAATATTGCATGCATCAAGCTGTCGATCAGAAGACTTAATAACTTTAAGTTGTGAAAGTTCAAACATGAGATCGAGTTTGTTGAGTACGTGCTTATAAGAAGAGTCATGGCATGCATTGTTGGATTATGATGTATTACGTACATTATACTCCGTCTCGAAAATTATTGTCTTGTTTTGACTTTTTGAAGTTTTTTTTTTTCAACTTTAACCTTAAATATATTTGTTTGTGTTATATAATATTTGATAAAAATTATACCAATGAAAACACATTTAAAATCCAATCCATTCATATATTTTGCATCAAGTATTATATAATACAAAGAAAAATATTCAATGTCAAAGTTGAAAAAGTAAGACATCAAAAAGTTAAAAATGGACAATTATTTTTGGACGGATGTAGTGTTTAACTGCTTAATTAGAAAACTATATGATTTCCGTACTAATATTTTGGTTATGTTTTGTTTTTGAAAGTGAATTATGGTGTTAATATGTATATTTACTTGCATGAGATGACTTAGGGTTTTATCATAGATATAATAAAGGGAGATATTACACCTGTTTGTTGCATTGTAAAAGTTATGATGGTAAACGACAATTTGTAGTGACAATTACCCAAATGTACTTTAGAACTAAGTTAGGTTAACAGTTATCTTTATCAAAAGTGAAACTATTATATAAAATCTATATATAATACTATATATTTAGCGTAGTTAAAAAGTGCTCACATTGTTCTAGATTTAGAACCTTGTGAATAATATATATATATATATATATATATGTATGTATATATATATATGTATGTATTCATCTATCATGATCATGGTAACATTACACTTGCATTAAGATTCAACTCGTCACAATCATAACTTTTTGTGTGTAGAGAGAAAAAATTTTATACAATGAGACTAAATATCCTCTAACGTACATTTGTGGTTACGTGTATTAATTTAAAAACCTTATCATTATAGCCAAAATAAGCATCTTCTCTTTTTTTAAAGCGGAATTACGTTAAAACACCAGCAAAAAGCTAGAACAAAATATATGAAAGAATGGATTAAAGAACTTGGGTCATGGCCAATCAACTCACATAAGAGATATATAGATTCCTACTTATAGACAACTAGACACGATCCGAGAAAATGAGAGAAGCTTTACATCATCACCGCAAGTTAAAGAAACCAAAATCATCTTTATATATACGGACTATAAATTATGAATATACAGCTAACTACGTACATAAATATTCAAGATCTTGAAATTTTAGACAGTTAAAATTTTAGACAGTTAAAAGAAGGCGAAATTAAAACTCATATATGTGTAGGGTTTGAAGTAGGGTTTTGTCTTTAGTGATCAAAGAGAGTGCAGAGCTACAGCCCTCATTTGGTTTGCCTTGTTGAATCGTCTATACATAATTCAATGTATTTTTATCCTTAGCAGAATTCAGTGTACGTACCAAAAAGGTGGTAAGTTTTGCAGGTTCAGTTCATCCAAGTATTTATTATACCCCTTTTTAACTGGTCAACATTAAAAGCTTATGAAATAGTACCGTAATGTCCATCCATTTATTTACTATCTACGTATCAAATTATTTGTCATCAAGTTCAAAACATACATATTAAAAAAATCACATTAAATGCAGCTTTGATTTTAATATAATAACTTTAGCTCGTAATCATTGATTAAATTATTTTCTTTGAGATATATGTAGTTTTAAAGTTAATGGTAATATAGGAAATATAAACACTAATGCATATTTATTTTTAAAAATGAACAATTATTTTGAGACAAATATAAATAGTAAGATAGACAAACAATTTGGGACGGGGGGAGTAATAATTTGAAGTTCAAGTTTTAAATAGACGGGTAAATAAGGTTTTACATAAACCAATTAAAATTTAGGGTTTCGTTAACGAAAGCCTTGAGGGTTTTCTTTCAGATATTTGGACATATATAAAACAGTTGTACTTTAACTAAAATTCAAAGGATCAAACTCAAATTCAAGGAAACAAAGGATATTTTTTTTCAAAGTACAAATATTTATGCATGTTCTAACGTCTTGACGAAAGCCCTTATGGCTCTCGTTATCAAATTCCTTGAAATTATATCAAATTATCAATTCATGACAATTAAGATCTAAATAAATAGAAGGTTTGTAACTCGTGCCATGCGTGTAAATAGATAGATCACAATTAGATTTGAGATCCGCCAAAATTAAACTGCAAGCCATTTTCAAACCAATCGATCAAATGGTGCTTTTAGGCAGGTGATTGATCGAGAATTATCTATGTGCGTCTGTTGCATGAGAAGTTGATGTGATGTGAAGTTGTTTTTAAGATGAAGGACATTAAGCTTGCGTTTGTACGTATTGCCATGGAATTGGGATTTCAATATATATCACTACATAAAGGCACGGTGTGTTGTTAAAGAATGATTGAATTGAATTCGAGTTTACAAAATTCTTTCATTCAAAGGAATCTACCTTTAATTTCTCGAAATTCTAATCTATTAAAAAGATTTCGTGAACATAATGCAACGTTCAACATGCCAAAAATTATATATAATAAGACATCATGGCTACCCAATAGATCGAAGCAACAGTTAATTCCATATGTACTATTCTTTTTCCTTTGTTTCCAAACTATATATCATTAATAAATACCCACATGATATGCTTTGTGTTTGCTTGCCTATATACTTTCACTTATCCAACTCACAAGCAACTTATGTAAAACTCCAATCAAATTAACATCATCCATTTTATGCTACTTTCTCATATAATTTTATATGCCATAGTAAAAAAAAAAATTGTTGCGAACTTATTAATTATATCACATCAAATTTAGGCCCTTTTAATATTTCCTCCATCCCGACCACTTAAAATGTCCATTAGACTATTTTGAGTTGTTCGAATGTCCACAATTTATATTTAAACAATTTAAAAAGACGTTAGTGTGATATTTAATTGGTGAAAAATGTATTTAAAAATTCATAAACTGTCTAAAAATTCATAAACAATCTGCATAGTCAAAATGCACAATTTAACTGGTACATACGGAGGAAGTACACTCATAACATAACCAGTAAGTTATGTTGAGTATAGGTAAGTATGAGATAATTTAAGTCTAATCGGCAAAAATATGCATATGCATCAATTTTGGATGTATGATGATGAGTGCAGCTACAACTCTTGTAATATTTTGTATAATGTAAGGTAGCAGAAGATGCTAATTGATCAAACAAGTATTCATAAATTGAAGTACGCATGAGATATACGTACGTCGTACAATTTGTTAAGTGTATGTAAGAACAATTCACCAATTCAAAACAAGAAAAAGGAGTTTTAGAGAAAAGCATGTTTAATTTAGGGTGCATTTAGTTACGGAAATTAAAACTTCACTATTTTTTTGGTATTGTTTCTAAGAAAATCGGAAAAAATGTGTTTAAGTTGTGATTTTCTAAAATAATTTTCTAAGAAAAAGAAATGTGTGACTTATAGTTGCCAACATGTTCTATTTTAAAAAATGAAAACTACATCTGCTACATTTGAATGCTTTTCTAAATCTTCTTTAATTTTCAGTATACATAAAACTCAATAAAAATGAAATAATAAAAATAAAAGATTTTTATTGAAATAATAAAAATAAAAGATTTTTTCATAAGGCTATCACGAAACAACATCGAATATTTCAATATAACGTGAGTTGTGGAAGATTTAGTGTGCCAAAAGCAATTTAAAAGTGAATAAATTATACTACAAGAATTTATGCATATACTACAAGTTTTGAGCATTTAATTATTCGGTTCCCTTGGTTATTTATACATGTTATACGTACTTTGTCCCAGACTAAACAAAAAGTGATACTTACTTTGCACAACAAATAGTTTTTTCAAGTTGTAATTAATGTTTTGGTTATATTGTAAATATGCAAGTTAAGTTAGAATAGTTTCCATTTTCATATTGTTGCAATTTCTTCTAGTCAAATTTTTGATGTACTATTAGCAATTTAGCATAGAACTTTAATTCTAACATGATTAATTAATATTTTAAAGTAAAACTATTGTTGATTTATGAGCTAGGTAGGTAATTAAACCTTAAAATGCACCCCTTTTTAGGTAGAACCAACATGTAATTTCTACTAGTAGTTTATTAAAGGTCGGCTGAATAAAGAATTAAATTATAATCTTAGAATATATAGCCCACCCGACAAAAACATGCAGATTTGTGCAAGTTGGACCATTCGACGGACCTTTCTATAATTAGCAACACTACACCACTTATATTTCCGATTATAGAAAATGATCGATATTGCTGTTCTACTATACGTACTCACATTAAACACATTACTAAAAACGTACGTTATTGTAAGTGCTTCGATCTGTAACGAAACAAACGAATCTTTTGTATAAGAGAGCTAATAATTTGCTTGTACTCCGTATTAGAAGGATTCTTATATATATATATATATATATATATATATATATATATATATATATATATATATATATATATATATACTAGGCGATAACCCGCGCAATGCAGCGGGAATATATTTGAAATTCGTTAAAGAAGGTGGTGAAAGAGCAGTTGAAAAATTGATATAAAATATACGGGTTTAAATGAAACAAATAATAATAATACGAAGTAATATGATGAACAACACTATAACAAATTAAAAAAATACTGCATGTCTAATATATGTACATTATAAATGTCATATTCATATGATTACGTGAAAAATTACATAACAGATAGTTGAAAATAAATTTAAACTTCAAATAGCAAAATCCAAATGCACATGAATAGATTGGTAATCATTTCATAAGTACAAGTGTGTTTATATAGTGTTAATTTTGCTATGTTTTTTTTATGTAGTGATTTTGTAATTGATTGAGTAGTGAATATTTTGATGTAATTGATTTTGTAGAGATTATTGTATGGTTGACTTGCCAAAATAGGTTGACATGTTAGGTGATTAAATAGAAGGGCATTATGGGGATTTTTCATATGACATAAGGTCAACATATGAGAATATTTAATAAAGGGTTAAAGATATATATATATAGGAATGAGATCCTGTGAAAACAAGAAGATAAAAAAAACAGTGAAAACACATCTCCACCCTCCATCTAATCTAACTTATATATATATATATATAAAAGGGGTGGAGATAAAAAAAAACGGTGAAAACACTTTTTCCTTCACAATTTTTTTAAGGTGTGAACTTTTTTTTTTAAGGTGTGAACTTTTTTTTTTGAAGTAAACCAAAAAAATTAAGGTTCATACAACAAAAAAATTTGTAAAAAAAATAAAATAAAGTAAAATTCGAAAACCAAAACAAAAAAGTTAAGTTTCACAATCAAAAAACTTAAAAACTTTCCGTGAACCCAAAATAAAAAAATAAGATTCATAATTAAAAAAGTTAAAAACTTGTTGTGAATCTTAAAAAAATTAAGGTTCACAGTTGAAAAAAAAAAGTTCACAATTAAAAAAGTTAAAAACTTTCCGTGAACAAAAAAAATTAAGGTTCACAATTGAAAAAATAAAAAACTTTCTGTGAACCAAAAAAATTAAGGTTCGCAAATGAAAAAGTAAAAAACTTTCCGTGAACTCAAAAAATAATTAAGGTTCACAGTTGAAAAAAAAGTTCACAATTGAAATATTTTAAAACTTTCCGTGAACCTAAAAAAAGTTAAGGTTCATAGCTGGAAAAAAAAAAGTTCACAATTGAAAAGGTTAAAACTTTACGTGAACTCAAAAAACAAATTAAGGTTCACAATTGAAAAAGTTAAAAACTTTTCGTTAACCTAAAAAAATAAATTAAAGTTCACAATAAAAAACACTTCGAAATTTTCATGAAAAAATTTAAAAAAAAAATATGTGAAAAAAATAAGGTTCACAATTGAAAATGTTATAAACTTTGTGTGAAATAAAAAAATAAAATAAAGGTTCATGACGAAAATTTTATATGAACAAAAAAAATATAAGGGTTCACAAAAAAATTCATATGTGAAGCAAAAAAAAATGAAAGTTCACAACTTAAAAAAATTGTGAATCAAAAAGTATTTTCACCGGGTTTTTTATCCTCACCCTTTATATATATATATATAAATATATATGTTAGATTAGATGGAGGATGGAAATGTGTTTTCACTATTTTTTTTATCTCCTTGTTTTCACCATAACTCATCCCTATATATATATATATATATATATATATATATATATATATATATATATATATATATAGATATATAGATATAGATAGATAGATATCTTCTTTAATATATATATAAAACAAAATAGCATGGAGTGAACCTTTCAATGTGTTCCTTCAATACGATCCAGCGATTGTGATTATTTGTAATAGTTACACTTAGGCCCCTAATTTATTTTATTAATTTAATCTATTTTGATTAATAATAATAATCTAACCAGAAAAAAATCTGCCAACCTATTCCAAAATTCCCCTATATCTTTGGATAATATTTTTTCACCTGCCCTACCATATACCGAGTAACACATATACAGATTCTCTAATATAGTGTACACGGATTAGGGTTAGGGTTTTCATCCACGATCGATCGCCAATATCCATCACACGATCACCACTTTCAAATCACCACCATCATGCTTCCGATCTACGACTAACAACGTGCGGAAACACAACATGAGGGTTTTCTTCAACAAAGATTTTTATTTCACATTCAAATATTAATAGAAGGTGAGATAAAATATGTGTTCGTCAAATGGCTTGCTTCCTTATATTTCTTCTTTAGTTTTTTTGTTGGTTAAGGTAGAAACTAATTGGATAAGTGGTAGTGATTCTGATTTTTAATATATGGTAGGCGGAGCCGTGGAATGGATCAAAATACACTTGAGAAAAATGTGATGTTATATCGAGCGTGCGTGATTCTAGAACGACTCTTACGATCTATTCCAAACAAATACAAGTTTTTGTTGCGAATTCTGGGACCACTAACTTGCTGCTAAGAATTAATAGAAAACTTTAACTTTGTTTTTCTCCGTATGTTCTTTTTTGCAGTCAGAAATTGATGTTGCTAAATATGTTGGACAACTATTGCATACAATGCAATGAGCAAATGGAGGATGGTGAAGATGATCATCCATTGTCTTCGTATGATTTCGTGTATCTACCCATTGATTGTGTAAGCTTTTAACTTTTTATATAGTAATTAATTGATTTTTCAAGTTTAGTTTTGTGACTTGAGGTTAAATTTGATTTCATGTACGAATTTGGAAATGAACAACTACAATGTAGGATATGGGTTTGTGAGAATGACATCACCAGAAGTGACTTGTTAATTAATTAGCCGAGTCGAGTTTCATAAATGACATGCATAAATATATCAAGTTTTGTTCTCTGAATAGGTAAACATACACCTAATAATGTGTAGATCCATAATGCGTCATAACTACATGATGTCATAATATTTTAAGTCGATTAATGCTTAATCTGTATTGCAAGCTAGTGTGAGTAAGCATTTGGTTTGGAATCATGTATTGGGAACTTTAAAAGTGTAGGAGGTGCTCATCAAAAAAGTATCTTAAATGTGTATAATTACAAGGAACATTGCAATTGAAAGCCATCCAATAATCAATCACGTACATTTTTATGTATTGCTTGAGAGGTCACATGCAATTGTACCCTCAAGATTTGATTACTCCTAGAGGCAGCTCTTAGAGAATGTCTTTGTTGTAAATTAAGATGCTATTTTGTATGTTGTAGTTTGCTCAGATGTATTAACTACGAATTTAATGTATCTATTGTTGGATGTGTATTAGTTAGATCATAGATGTCATAGTTCATGTCGTTTACTGAGATTGTTTATAAAACATGAAAAATGTGAATGGTTATGTCTTAGATTTGATTTATAGATTAGGTTTATAGATTAGGTACTTGAGATTCACTTTATATAAGTTCCTTTTACTTTGTTTTCGAAAGGAGGCAGCGTCATTTTTGCTTATTAAATTGGATATTCTTATCTTCCATGATGCATGATACATTTTGAAACACAATGTGAGAAATAAGGGACAAAATAAAAAGTAAGTTGTGTTTTCAGATAATTAACTCTTAAAGCAACCAATTAGTATCACTTAAAACTAACAATATTAATCAAAACATCATGTAACTTAAAACTATCTTTTAGCAAACACAAATATCAAAGATCGTGTTGTTGCGGGTCTTTCACCTAGTATATATATATTATGTTATTATGAAGTATTTGTAAGTAGTAACATTATCAAATTCATTTTGAAATTGAAAGTAGCTACGTAAGTAAGCCGTTTACCTACTTTCTCAAAGAAAAAAGAAAACATTTAATTCTAGGTTGATCGACTTTATTTGGATAATTACTTATAAAGCATATTCTTATATTATTTTTGAAGAAATTAAGAAGTAAGACTTAACAATTCCTTTTATAATTTGTGTAATTTTCATTATTTTTTTTACAGATTAAGGTTCAAATGAGTCCATGATTTTTAAGTGAGAATAAGGGAACCAATGATATCATGTCACATGTACAAAGAGAATGTTCCATACTACAAAACCAATTTACCCCAAACATCAATTATCTCACAAACGACAAATCAAAAATTCATGAAACTTGCACCATATTTTTCAGCGTTTTATCCTCTTCGATTTGCCGTCCCTCAAGGCATACTTTCGATAATAAAAAAAATTCGGTATTTTGATGGGTTTTTATAAATTAGTAACACGTGTGTTAGTGATTGATTGTACATTTTATTTACAGTTATGGTTAGGGTTTAGGGTTAGAGTTTAGGGTTACGATTTAGCAGGGTTCATGGTTTAGGGTTTAGATTTTATGTTTTACTAGGGTTTAGGGTTTATTAGGGTTTAGGGTTTAGTATGATTTAGGATTTAAAGTTTTATAAAGCGTTTAGGGTTTAGGGTTTGGGGTTTGGGGTTTAGGGGTTAGGTTTTGGAGTTTCAGGGAGAAACCCCAAAACCCAAACCCTAAACCCTAACCCCTAAACCTTAAACCCCAAGCCCTAAACGCAACACTCTAACACATATGTTAGTAACATATGAAACTCATCAATAAAATGAAGAAAAAAAATCGTCGGAAGTATGCCTTGAGGGACGGCAAATCGAAGAGGATAAAACGCTGAAAATTATGGTGCAAGTTTCATGATTTTTCGATTTTTCGTTTGTGAGATAATTGATGTTAGGGGTAAATAGGTTTTGTAGTATGGAACATTCACTTTGTACATGTGGCATGATATCATTGGTTCCCTTATTCTCACACAAATTTTTAGTCTCATTTGAACCTCACCCTTTTTTTACAATATAAAGTATATAAATTTCACATTTTTCACTTTTTAACTATTGTATATTTGTATTTCGAATCTTCAAATCTACATATAAGCAAACTATTACTATTAATCAATTGTCAGGGGTAATCATGTAACTATCCTAAATCACTATATACACTAAAATAGTAAATTATGCCGCATAGCGCGGATATTATGGTATAAATATATAATGCATCTTGATTTTCTATTTAAGGAAACTCTTAAGATTTCATTTAAGACTCGTCAGTATTAATAGTATAGTTTTAGAAATATTATAATTCCACCTATATAATTACATCTAACAGTTAACTCACTTGCTTCTTGTATTCCAATTTCTTAATTTATAATTATGATACGAGTGTATTACCATCATTAATTTATTATCGTAGCAAATCAATCGGATAAAGATTAAAAGAAATTCATAACGTAACAATTTACCACTATTATTCATAAATTGCATTTTTCACTGCATTGCGCGGGTAATTTGCTAGTTTTGTTATAATTTTACAACACAAGTTTGCAACCAATGAAGTACATATGCATTAGTTGGAAATATATGTTCGGTTGCTATATGGGCGTACGGTTCATACTCGATCATCAACCGAACAGATATTTTGTATAATGACGGAATCAATATGTGATCTGCAAATTGCAAGTCACTTTCGCTTCTTCAAAATGCGATATATATAATCCTTTTGGATCACAAAATGCTCAAAATAATCGTTTAAGTCTTGGTATGACAGACAAATACCACAATACGTTAGCCGATGGAGGGGTTTTACCGTCGAGTTCATCATTTTCTTCCTCATCATCATATATATCTCTCCGTTTATATCTCGACATACCACATGTGTGAGTCCCTAATCACTATTATGTTAGTGATTGTGAATCGTTTACAGTGAGTTAATTGTAGAAGGGGGGGTGAATACAATTAAAAACTTTTCTTTGTTATAGTGTTATCTTGTTTAGCAAGTTTTTAACCGTATTAAAGTAACAGCAATATGAACATAAATATATATAAGATAAGCAGTTCAGTTGCTGATGCAATTCTTAGCTGAAAGATAAATTCTTTTATTGATAAAATTTATCTGTTGTTGATTGTGGAATAGATTAGCCAAAGCTAATCCAAATCAAACAATACAGCTATTACAAAGGAGATGAACAGTAGTGGACAAACACGCTAACTGCTCACTCGCTGAGGTAAACTAGTAGTGGACAAACACGCTACTAATTTACTCGCTGGTGTTACTTGTATCTTAGACAAACTAGTCACTGACAAACAAGTGTCAATACAAGTAATCGACACAAAATGAAGTACAACATACTACGCTATTTATAGACGCTGAAATCCTTAATTTCCGGATCTGAAGAACACGTGTCGCTGCTTGATTGGAGAGGTAGTTGAGATGTGATATATCATGGCACGACATTCTGTCTTGGGAAATATCACCTTGTACCATAAACCAATCAAATGCTTCCACGTTACTCTTTTCAAGTTTCGAGGAACACGTGCTGCGCCGTAATAACGCCGAATGTCAACTTCTTATTTAATGCGGCATTTAATGTTGCAGTCACTGATAGAAACAACAATTCTCCTCATTCTCGATGCGAGCCAACATGCTCTAAAGAATGACTTGAATAGCTAATCTTCAGTGACTTCTTTTATTCAGCAGAAGAGAGAACTCAAGAAGACTTGGAGACTCTCGCTGATAGATGAGTATCAGCGACACACATAGTTGAGTCTTTTATCTTGATAAGATCTTCATCTACTGGCTTATCATATGATCAGCGACATAGAGACCTTCAGCAACATGAGCTTGACTTGGATCATTTTCTTCGTGTAGCATTATTGAGAAGATCAGAGACTGTGAACAGATGGCATGATCAGTGACTTCACTTATCAGCGAATAATGACTTCGACAATCTCTTATATAATCTCCCCCTTAATCCTTGAGATCAGTGACCACTTGAGTTCAACGATCAGTGACTCAACAATCTCCCCCTAAATGGTTCAAGTCAAAGCTCCCTTAGACAAACTAGTTGCAGGAAAGTTTTAGTCTCTGAAGATAAGTTGGTTGCACAGAGACTTGTACTTGTAAATTTTTGTTATTGAAAAGATTTGAGTCTCTGATAGTAGGTAGGTCGCCCAGTGACTTGTACTTGTAGATTTTCTGTGTCAAGCCTCATATATATCATTGAATAAATATTTATAGAAGCTAACTATTACAAAATATCTAAATTATTTATCTCTCCACATCTCCTCCTCTTTCACTATGCCAAGCTCAGCTTCAAGTTCATATTTGTCTTTGGAGGCAGGTGTCTGAATTTTCTTGCTAAGGCTTCATCGAGAATAGCTTTTCTGATCTTTGAATCTGTAGGAAGCATGCTAGTTGACTTGATTAGGTGTATGAGTTGTTCTTGATCAACCTTCTCAAGTTCAGCTTCTCTCTGAAACCTAAGGGCACCATTTAGGTCCCTGTATACCAGACCCTTTTCCCTTTCAGTGACTTCATGTCCTTCAAGCTTTGGCACACCAGCAGGGATAGACAGATTTAACCTTGAAGTGTTGGGGATTCGATAGATGCTGCTTGTGCCTGACCTATACCTTGGGCTTGGTGGCTGAACAATCTCTTCACCAAATGTGACAGTATCTTCTGGTCTGAGAAGTTGCAGTGACACCATCTTTTGATATAGTCTATCAATCTCTTTCAGAACATCAGCTTTAGCTGCACTTGTTGAGTGGCTGATAGCAAGCCTGATCTCATTCCATTCTTCTCTGTGCAGCTTGCATACTTGATCAAGTAGCATGGCTTGAGTCTCTGAACCTCTTTGAATAAGCAGTTGAGGTTGAGATTGATTCTTAGACTTCTTCAGTTTAACCTTGGTAATAGGTGCAGGGTTTGATCTCCCTGTCATTCTGGCAGCAAACCTTTTTCTATCAATTTCATCCCATTTCCTATCCACTGTTGTTCTGACAGCTCCCCTTTTCTTTTTAGAGCTCTTGCTAGCTGATATTTTCAGTTTATGTTGCTCTAGCTCACTCTCTTCTATCTCAGCAAGTACCCTGGCAATTGCAGCATCAGACTCTTCTTGATCTTTCTTTTGTTTAAGAAGTCTGGCCCTTTCATTGGCATCTTTAGAGCTCAATTCCAGTAGGTATGCTCTGTCAGCATCTGATTGCTCTTTCAGCAACCTTTTCCTTTCTTGTTCTTCTCTTAACTCAGCCTGAAAGGTTATTTGCATTATCATCTCATGCTCCCTGTCCTGTCTTGCCTTTATCTTTCTGGCAACTCTCTGTTCTTTTGTTTCATCAGGACAAGGGGTATCTGAGGCTGAGTCAGAGGAAAGGCATGCTGTAGGGGAGGTATCTGAAGTGGTTGTGTTGGAAGGAGTTGCTGTGGAGATTGGTATTATTGTTGTTGGGGTAGGTGTGGTTATTTGGGTTGTTGTAGTTGTAGTTGCTGTTGGTGAGGGTAGATTTAGGGTGGCTGGTGGAGATGAAGGTACAGCTACCTCAGATATGACAATATGTAATTGAGGGTCACTGACCTGTTGTTTCTTTGATGGAGGAGTAGATGCAGGAGAGGTGTCACTGGTCCTTTTTCTCTTTATGACAGATGATATGGGTTGCTGATCCTCCATATTTACATCATCTTCATCTTCTGAACCCTGACTATTTCCATGACCACCTCCTTGGCCATCATCATTGTTATCATCATCATTATCATCAGCATCATGCATGATGGTATCATCTTCCTCATCACCAGATACATCATCTACCACTTCCCTATTCATCCATTCCCAGCGAGCCAATTCGTAGCTCACTGAGGTACCCTCTAACCTAGCAGTATCATCCACTGCCCATTGTTGCACCAGCCCATTGTAGTTCCTGAGCTCTTCAGCACTGAACTCAGGAAAGCTCTCAGTGATATCCACCATATCAGTGGCTATCTCCATATCTACCCAATACAGTTCAGCAACTGCAAGGGCCTCCAATTCAGGTTGCTCAGCGATCGGACGAAGTGCATAAGTATTGAGCACAATGTCCCTGTGAGCTTTGTTTGGTAGCGGATCAGTCATCTTTCGGGGCATCTCAGGATCAGAGACAAAGTCTTCTTCTTCACTCTCCCCCTGCCTGGTTCGCTCAAACTGATCCACTGCCCTAAGTATCTGATCAGTGAAATCAGCATTTTCCTCTCGCAGGGCAGCGACCTCAGCTCTTGTCTTTGTGAGCTGTGAGACAACCTGTGGAAGTACCTTAATAACTTTGTCAGTGTTATATAGGTAGTTAGATACAGAAATGGCTAAGTCATTTTGGTTGGTGGTGAGCTGGGCAATGGCAGCGGCATGATTGGTAAAGTTGTTGGTGGAGGTGGAGGCTAGCTCAGTGACTGCATGGTTTATAGCAGCACTAGCATCAGCTACTGTTTGTACCCTCTCACTAACAGATGTGCTCCATGGTTCAATGGAGTTGTATACATCAGTGAGAGCAGCAACAGCTTTCTGGAGGACAGAGACATTGCCAATAAGTGCCTCACGGTCTTCAGTGAGCATCTTAATTTGGGTTTGGGATTGGGCAATGTACTCCATCAGTAGCTGATCTGATGTGGAGTGAGTGGAGGTGTTTGGGGGAGTAGTTTGGGTATTAATAATGGGGGTAGGTGTAGATTGGGCTACATGATCAGGGGGTGTGGTCTGATCAGCAGCGACTTGGATGTTATCACTGGAGAAAGATGTGGGGGTGAGCTCTCTGATGGGAGAGTTGGATGTGGGTGGAGGAATGGGTTGGGTGTCCTCAGAGGTGTCCATGGGCATGATTTCCTCATCATCAGCTTGTGATTTAGCTGGTGGTTCATTGGACATAGAAGTAGCGACCTGTATCTCACCATGGGTTAGTGGTGAGACATTGACAGTCGGTGTAGTGATAGATGAGAGGTGGCCCGGGTCTGTAGCCAGTGGTGTGACATCAGCTATGAGTGTGTTATCACCCACTGATGTCACTTGCCCTTTTAATGAAATGTCACCCTTTTGTGAGGATGACAAGTGGCTGGGTTGACTCAATCTGAGGGTGTGGGGTGCACCCGAATCACTGCTGACAGTGGTTTGATCCACTGCAGCTGTCTGTAGTTGTCCCTTTTTAGAGTCACTGGACTTTCGGGAGTCCAGTGAAGCAGGTAAAGTTGAGGGTTCAGCAGTGGTGCCCTCAGTAACTGAACGTACAGTCACTGATTCACCACTGGCATCCGTAGATGTCTTCTTTTTGCTATGTCCCTGATCCTTTAATGTCAGGGACCCTAATTTGGATTTTTTCTTGGGAGCAGTTGGTGGTTTCTTGATTGGTGGTTGACCAACAGTAGTCACTGGGAGTGTGGTCAGTGACGTGGTCGATGCGGGGGCAGCAACTGACATTTGTACAGAAGTTACAGGCTGGGGTGCAAGGATCCCCGGGTGTTTCATGAAAGCAGGTAACACCGCAATCGCTGGTTTAGCGAAAATTTGAGATCCTACCAGAGTGGGCTCAAATCCCTGAAAAGATACCCTATCATAGGCAGCAAACTGATCCCTAAAGATCAGTGAGAGATACCTAGGGTAAGGTACATATTTTGCCCTGGCAGGCTCAGCAACTTTGGTGATCAGTTCGTTAAAAATCACACTTGCATAGTCAACTCGTAGAGAGTTGACCAGTGACCAACTGATCTGGGCCTCCAGGGAGCTGAATTGATCATAGCTCCCTGATTTTGTACCCAAAGATTGGATAAAGTTTGTAAAAAGAGCATTCCAAACACCATCCATTTTAGTTTTGTGGACCGTAGAGTACTTACGGTTGCCACTGCCATCGACTGAGTATTTACACTCAATCTCAGTAAGGTCGACGAGGCCTTGTTTGGCAACGTCGCTCTCTGGCAGCGACTCGTACGACTCATAGGTCGGCAGTTGTAAAATGGAGCGGATGGTGTTGGCAGTTATGGTGATGGGTTGGGTACCATTATCTATAAAACCCTGGAGTTGGGAAACACCAGAGACGACAGAGTGAGTGCAGGTATACCAGAACTCACTGAGCCATTCTGGGTTCATCTCCCCAGGAGACAAGGTAAGAGCAGGGAGGATAAAGTGATTTTTCAGAAAATTTATCACCTCCGCATACTCAGGTTTAGGGCAAGTTACATTTCCCAAATAGTTAGATTTGGGAACTGTAATGACAAGGGTCTCACTGACCGCAGAGGCTCGAAGAGCTTTAATCTCTGGGGTCGGTGTGTAAGCGTTGTTGAAAATTTTTGTTCTAGCCATTTTTTGAAAACGAAAAAGTAGAAGATTTAAAAAGTGAGATATTTGCAGAGAAAAAAAATGAAGAAGATGAAGTTTGAAAAATTAGAAAGCGTAAAGAATGAAAAGGTAAGGGTTTCGCTGCTTATATACGGTTACTGATCTGCAAAATGTGTGGTCAAAACGAGTATATACGTGGTCAAAAAGTAAAAAAAAAATGTGGTTGGTGGTAGGGGAGTAGGGTGATGATGGTGATAAGTGGTAACATTAAATGGTGATGGGAGTGGTGCGCCGGAAAGGTATACGAGGTGTCAGAAAAAGTGTACCTTTTCGAGTTCCCATGAGATATTTTAATAAGGCATTTATTAAGAATATAAATCGTTAAAAATTAAATACAAATTGTATTAATTGTATGGTATATATGTCGAAATAAATGCTATATTAAATAATAACAAACTTTCGCTGATACATCATGTCTCAGCGAGATGAAAATAAGTTATATCTTAAAATAAAATAAATATTATGTTTCATATTTGATGTCGCTGATCAAACTACAACTTAGAATACTAATCTAATCAGCTAGTCAAGTTTGTGAGGCATAAGATATACTTTATTTATATGATATAAGGAATTTTCATGTGCAGTTACAAAGTATATAATTTATTGATCATAACTATGCTAACTTATTGTTCTTGTTGATTACATCAGTGAGAATAATAGATCAGCGAGTTAAAAGTATAAACTATATATTCTGTAACTACTTTTTATTAAACAATCAGGTTTTAATCATTTAGGTTCAGCATGCCCAACTCGCTGATGAGAAAGGTGAATCTTTTCTCATCTAAAGGTTTTGTAAATATGTCAGCGAGTTGGTAGTCAGTTGGAATAAAATGTAATTCAATGTCACCTTTCATGACGTGGTCCCTGATGAAATGATATCTGACATCAATATGCTTTGTCCTTGAGTGCATCACAGGATTATTTGATATGGCAATGGCACTTTGACTGTCACAATAAATTGGAACATTGCCAAAGTCAAAACCATAGTCAGCGAGCTGATTCCTCATCCACAGAATTTGAGCAGTGCAAGTTCCAGCAGCGACATATTCAGCCTCAGCAGTAGAAGTTGAGACAGAATTTTGTTTCTTGCTTGACCAGCTTACAAGCTTTTCTCCAAGAAACTGACAGCTACCAGAGGTACTCTTTCTGTCCATTTTGCATCCAGCATGATTAGAATCTAAATATCCCTTCAGTGAGAAATCTGAACCAGATGGGTACCAGAGACCAAGATTTGGTGTACCCTTCAGATATCTGAATATTGTTTTGACAGCGAGCAAATGGGATTCCTTTGGATCAGCCTGATATCTAGCACATAGACAAGTAGCAAATATAATGTCTGGTCTACTAGCAGTTAAATACAGCAGTGACCCGATCATTTCTCTGTAAGCAGTGATGTTTACAGATTTACCATCAGGATCAGCATGTAATTTTACTGCAGATGACATTGGTGTAGCAAGGGATGAGCAGTTGGTGAATTCAAATTTCTTTAATAAATCTTTAACATATTTTCCTTGATTTATAAAAATACCAGTCTTGGTTTGCTTTATTTGCAGACCAAGGAAAAATGTTAGTTCACCCATCATGCTCATTTCATAACTTTTAGTCATGAGGTTACCGAATTCCTTGCACATGTCATTGTTAGTAGACCCAAAAATAATATCATCAACATAAATTTGGACTAATATAACATCTCTCTTATCCTTTTTAATAAAAAGTGTGCTGTCAATTTTACCTCTGACATACCCACAGTTAGTTAAGAAGGTAGAGAGAGTGTCATACCAAGCTCTAGGAGCTTGTTTAAGTCCATATAAAGCTTTTTCCAGCTTATAAACATAACCTGGATGCTTGGGATCAGTGAATCCAGGTGGTTGCTTCACATACACTTCTTCCTACAGCTTGCCATTCAAGAAGGCACTTTTCACATCCATTGATATACCTTGAACTTCTTGTGAGCTGCATATGCTAAGAACAACCTGATTGCTTCAAGCCTAGCAACTGGTGCAAAGGTTTCATCGTAATCAATTCCTTCTTGCTGACAGTAACCTTGTGCAACCAGTCTAGCCTTATTCCTTATTACAACACCATCAGCATCCATCTTGTTTCTGAACACCCATCTTGTTCCAATCACAGATTTCCCAGCTACTTGAGGTACTAACTTCCACACTTTATTCCTTTCAAACTGAGATAGCTCATCTTGCATGGCAGCTATCCAGTGATGATCAGTGAGTGCCTCATCAATTTTCTTGGGCTCAATCAGTGACACAAAGCTTACAAACAAACAAAAGTTAGCAGATGCTGATCTGGTCTGGACCTTGGATTGAGGATCACCAATAATCAATTGATTATCAATATGTCTAGTCCATTTAGTCACTCGCTGAGGTTCAGCAGTGACTTGATTATTCAGAGATGATCCATCAGACACATCAGCATTAGAAGCATGATTAATGTTTAAGCTTTGAATTGGACAGTGAGTGTTATTATTTTGATGCAAATGATGAGATGATGATGGGATATCAACAGGCAAAGATGAGGTTCCTGAATCATTCTTAGCTAAAGTAGAGCCAGAAGTACCTTCAGGGACATCATCTTCCCTTTCAGAATCTGATGGATGAACCTCATGCTGGTCATCACTGATTGTATTAAAAATAAGATTTTCATAGTCTTTTGGATCAGTGAGTGATTCATCATAAGATTCATCAAAGGTAACATCCATTGATTCTTCAATACATTCCCTTCTTTTATTATAAACTCTGAAAGCTTTTGAAATGATTAAGTAACCAACAAATATACCTTCATCAGCTTTGGGATCAAACTTTCCTAAGTGATCTCTTTTGTTTAAGACATAGCAAGTACTGCCAAAAATATGAAGAAAACTTATGTCAGGTTTTCTCCCCCTCAACACCTCATAGGCTGTCTTATCATGTCTCTTGACAATCAGAGACCTATTCTGAGTGTAGCAGGCAGTGTTAACTGCTTCAGCCCAGAAATGGGTCTTAAGACCAGCATCTATGAGCATTGACCTTGCTGATTCAATCAAGGTTCTATTTCTCTCTCTGCAACACCATTTTGTTGAGGTGTTCTTGGTGCAGAGAAGTTTTGAGAAATACCTTTTGAATCACAGAAACTTTCAAGGTCAACATTTCTAAATTCAGTGCCATTATCACTTCTTAGATGTTTAACTGAACAATCATTTAAGTTTTCCATCTTTTTGATAAAAGATATGATTTCCTGTGTTGCATCACTTTTGGCTTTGAGGAAGAATACCCAAGTATATCTGGAATAATCATCCACAATTACCAAGCAGTACCTTTTACCACCAAGACTGGGAGAACTCACTGGACCAAACAGATCCATATGCATCAGTTGAAAACATTCTGTCACTGAAGATGTTTGTTTGCTTTTGAAAGAAGAGCTGTGATGCTTTCCCTTCTCACACGCTAAACAAAGCTTGTCTTTGTCATAAGTAAGCTTTGGAAGACCATTTACCAAGTCATTCTTGCTGAGCTTGCTGATGGCCTTGAAGTTCAGGTGAGAAAGACGCTTATGCCATAACCATTTTTCTTCTGAAACGGTTCTGGAATAAAAGCATGTTCCTAATTGTGCTGAGTCCATATTGACTACATATGTGTTTCCTTTCCTTTGAGCACCCAGGACAGCACTTCCATTCTTGTTGTAAACAACTCCAACTTCATGATCAAATAGCACCTTATTTTTGGCATCGCAGAACTGACTGATGCTTAATAGATTATGCTTCAGTCCTTCAACATATGCCACCCTTTTAAACATGACATTTCCATTGGTCAAGACCCCATACCCTCTGGTCTTACCAATGTTGTTATCACCAAAAACTACATCAGGACCTCTTTCATCCTGGTAGTCGCTGAGCAGGGACTTACATCCGGTCATATGTCTGGAACACCCACTATCCAGATACCAGATTTTTCTCTAAGAATGCCCTACATCAGGAGTAAAATGTTAGTTCAATTTATGAACCCATCCTGAGATGGGTTCATAGTGGGCAAGCCTTGAATTTGGCTTCCACTGACCAGCAAAACATTTGACTCACTGCTGATGGTTGGTTGGACACAAGCTTGTACTGATGAACAATCTGTTGACACATGTTGTCTATTTCCACACTTATAGCATTTTTTATTTGTGGCTTTAGACTTCTTTTGCTCAATATGCTTATTTGATTGAGATTTAAAAGAGTTCAGACTTACTGTCTCAGTTTGTTTCTTTGACTCCAAGTCACTGATGACAAGATCATCAGTCACTGGGGTGTCAGAAGTGAGGTTGCTGAAAATCTTTTGATTAATAGCAGTAGAACTGATGTAAACTGGATTAGTTGTTGATTGATTTATGCTCAAGTCTTTCAGTTCATTAATACTTGCAGCTATATCACAATTGTCAGTGACCAGCGAGCTTTTAACAAAGTGATTTGGTTTAGGCTCGCTGAAGACTGATATTGGTTCAAAAACGAAGTTTGAAAAGGATTGATCAGGTTTGAATATTTGATCAATGCTTGTTGCATCAGCCAGAGAAGCAGCAGTATTATAATCACCTCCCAAAATAGCTTTCACTTATTTTGGAATTTGATTATTGACACACTGATTTACGTTTAATGCAGATTTGCACCATGACTTTATAACTTCATTGAGTTGAGAAAATTTGGTTTCAAAATTTACTTTCTCTTGCATGCACATTTGATTTGCATGTATTTGTGCATCAAGTTCAAGTTTTAGGTCTTTCATTTTCAACAAGTTTTCTTCTTGAAGTTTAAGTTTTGATGTTAAGTCATTGATCATGCATTCTTGCCTTCTATGAATGTCATGAGCATTTGATAGATCAACTATCAAAGTCTCAAAGATATTCTCCTTTTCAGTCACTGAAGCTGATTTAAAGCAATGTACCTTGTAGAGAGTCTCTGGATCCCAACCGGATGCTGAACATTTCTTAGCTACTTCTTTGATGTCTTCATGGAAGTTAGCATCATCAGCCATCAGGCAGTAATCCCTATCTAAACAAATCATAGCTTCTTCTTCATCAGATGATGAGGTTGAGTCAGAGTCGCTGAAAGATCCTTCTTCAGCGACGAATCCTTTTCCCTTCTTCTTGCCAGCTTTGGACATAGCTTTCAGCTTCTTGTACTTTGACTTGTACTTATTGTACCTGTCATTTCTGAAGCTGGGCCTTTGCTCAGGGAGAGGATTGACAGCTTTGGATCTACAGTCAGCTGCAAAGTGACCAGGTTTGCCACATTTGTAGCAGTCGCCTTTTGACTTTGGGATGTCACTTGATGGTGCACCAGCAAATTTGTTGAATCTTGTGTTCTTTCTGAAATTTGCAACCATCATGGCCATATCTCTTTCCAGCTTCTCTAGTCCTTCTTCATAGCTGACTTCAGACTGACTGTCAGCAGCACAACCTTCCTCATCTGCAATCAGTGACTTTGAACTCAACTTGGTGATCTTAACTTTCTGCTTATGATCAATCTCTTCTAGCTCAGCTACAAGGGCATTAGAAATCTTTTGACTGCCTAGTGCAGCACGAATGTGCTCACTTTGATCAACTTGTTTCTCAGATTGTTCCCAATTTAACAATATACCATAAATTTGAGTTAGATTGAGAGAAGTATAATCATTACATTGTCGAGTACATGTTGCAATGGTTCCCCAAACTTTTCTAGGCAACAGTTCTAGAAATTTTTCGACAACAAATCTTTGGTCCTTTCCTATATTAGCCTTTTCCATTTTATTTATTAAAGCTTGATATCTAGTATAGGTGGAGGCCAGTGACTCATTGGGTTCCATGGCAAACAGTTCATACTGACGAGTCAGATTTACTTCTCTACAGCGAATAATGTCGGGGGTTCCAATATAAATATTTCTTAGAGTGTCCCACATGTGTTTCGCTGTACTGCACAATCTAATGGACTCAAACACTTCATCAGGAAGTGACATGCTTATGTATATTTTAGCTTGTTTATCCATCCTGACCATGCGCCTATCCTCATCTGTCCATTGTTCCTCCCTTTTTGGCATAACCATTTCGGGTAATGTAGGAGTGGTTGCAGTGGTTGCAACAGCAGGAATAATGACAGTGGGGGTGTGAGGACCGTCAGTTATTATAGAACAAAGACGATCATCAACAAGGTCTAAGAACATCATCATCCTGGACATCCAGGTTTCAATTCTTGATGGGTCAAAAGCTGGAGGTTTTGTAGTGGAGCCATTTCCCTTCTGGTACTCAGAATCAACACAACTGTATTTAACGGATTCCATTGCAGATCTGGTTAAATTATATTTTAAACCAACTCTGCTCTGATACCAATTGTGAGTCCCTAAACACTATTATGTTAGTGATTGTGAATCATTTACAGTGAGTTAATTGTAAAAAGGGGGGGTTGAATACAATTAAAAACTTTTCTTTGTTATAGTGTTATCTTGTTTAGCAAGTTTTTAACCGTATTAAAGTAACAACGATATGAACATAAATATATATAAGATAAGCAGTTCAGTTGCTGATGCAATTCTTAGCTGAAAGATAAATTCTTTTATTGATAAAATTTATCTGTTGTTGATTGCGGAATAGATTAGCCAAAGCTAATCCAAATCAAACAATACAGCTATTACAAAGGAGATGAACAGTAGTGGACAAACACGCTACTAATTTACTCGCTGGTGTTACTTGTATCTTAGACAAACTAGTCACTGACAAACAAGTGACAATACAAGTAATCGACACAAAATGAAGTACAACATACTACGCTATTTATAGACGCTGAAATCCTTAATTTCCAGATCTGAAGAACACGTGTCGCTGCTTGATTGGAGAGGTAATTGAGATGTGATATATCATGGCACGACATTCTGTCTTGGGAGATATCACCTTGTACCATAAACCAATCAAATGCTTCCACGTTACTCTTTTCAAGTTTCGAGGAACACGTGCTGCGCCGTAATAACGCCGAATGTCAACTTCTTATTTAATGCGGCATTTAATGCTGCAGTCAATGATAGAAACAACAATTCTCCTCATTCTCGATGCGAGCCAACATGCTCTAAAGAATGACTTGAATATCTAATCTTCAGTGACTTCTTTTATTCAGCAGAAGAGAGAACTCAAGAAGACTTGGAGACTCTCGCTGATAGATGAGTATCAGCGACACACATAGTTGAGTCTTTTATCTTGATAAGATCTTCATCTACTGGCTTATCATATGATCAGCGACATAGAGACCTTCAGCAACAGGAGCTTGACTTGAATCATTTTCTTCGTGTAGCATTATTGAGAAGATCAGAGACTGTGAACAGATGGCATGATCAGTGACTTCACTTATCAGCGAATAATGACTTCGACAATCTCTTATATAATCTCCCCCTTAATCCTTGAGATCAGTGACCACTTGAGTTTAGCGATCAGTGACTCAACAACATGTATTACACGTTTGTAGGTCTTTAAACTCGTTCTGATACAACATGCAATCATTTGGACATGCATGTATTCTTTCTACTTTCAATCCCATTGGACATATTAGTTTTTTCGCTAGATAAATGTTAACTGGTACTCATTGTCATCTGGGAGCATGTCATGCAAAATCTCCAACAAATTGGTAAAACTTGTATCACTCCAACTATTGTTTGATCTTATATTAAACAACTTTTACAGGGCAGAAAGTTTCGTATATTTAATACACCCATCATACAACGGTTTTTCAGACTCGGAAAATAATTGTTGAAATTTTCAATGTTATTAAGCTGAATGTCATCCTCCATGTCATGTAACATTTGTTCAATAACATCCTCATCATCGACCTTGTCATCACTTACAAACACATCATCATCATCCCCTAGAACTCTTTCACCATGATTAATTCGGAACAAAGTGTGACACCCGACAAATTAGGACTAGTTATTAGTTCCTAATCACTTTGTTAATACATGAAATTAGTTCTATGTTAGGCTAATTGTATGTATCATTATATATACTTTGTGAAATATATACACGTGCGCGATTTGTTTAAATTGTGCGTTTTCATATCGGATGGTTTCCGATACATATTACTACGGACGTTGGTGAAACTTTTAAATAAATAACATAAACCTATTTGATAATTAAATAGTAGTTATTTGCATTCTATTATTATTTATTAATAATACACGAAATAATATACGTTTTGTTTAAAACGTAACCGACACGAATTAAACGTGCGAAACGCGTTCGACAAATGAAATAACCTCAAGTTATATCCTTATGACTCAAAACAAAGTATTTTGATAAAATACATCCATTAAAAATATCGTGATGTAAATTGAAAACAAAAACGTATTTAAATAATGATACGCGTCTAATTAAACGTTTAAACGACCGAGTAAACGAACACCGCACGGAGCGCGAATTTGAGGATCAAACTTGGTGAAGCCCACACCTTGATGGAGCCACCAATCCGGCCCAACACCTCCCCCAAATTAGGGAATGTGTTTGTTGACCTTAAGCCACAAACAAGATCCATGAATCACTCATTCTTCCAACCACTTCCTCTCTCTACAACCAACCCTCTCTCCCTTACTTTCCCTCTCTAAAATTCTGCTCCAAAACCAGCCATCATCACCACCATAATCTACCATTAAACCATCTCGAATCACAAAGACGATTGAAGCAAAAGTGTTCACGACGACGCGAGCTACGATTTCATCTTTTCGGATTCTTCATACGATCATTGTAACGATCTCGACACTTTCTAAAAATACTTATATTATGTTTATATACTTGTTAGCTAGCTCATACAACTTTATAATGTTAAAAATAAACTTTGAAAAACGTTCTTACAAAGCATATATATATATAAGTATATAAATCTGTCCAGATTTTGCTCCTACTTCCACGATTTTTAGAAAAATTATTTCGACATGAAAATGGATGTTTCTTTAGCCAAAAATGAAGTACAATAAGTAAGCTTTCTAACCAAAATTGTTTCATAACATTCCAACTCCGTTTAGTACCTGAAAATAATTTTCTTCGACGACATATAGTCTCTTTCTTCTGGAGACAGAAAGTTGCACCTCCTTCTCGAATCCATAACTTGAGTTCTGTGTTGAATAAATGCATGAATCATTAACCAAAATCTTCGTATGGATGTTGTCTACAAAAAGTTCTTGTTTGGCTCATTCTAAAGATACACCAATTCTTCCAGAAAATTTGATTTGTGAACAAAGATTTAAAATTCGGACCAAACTGAACGGTGATACTTTGTGAATTTTAAAAAAATATCAAACGACCTCCAAAAGTCATGAGAAAATTACAGGAAATACATTAGATATGTGGGAACGTTGTGTAAAAAATTTCGAACTTGATTTGGAAATTTACTTGGTCAAACGAGCCACGAAAAACGTTAAAAATCTGTCAAATGAACTAACAGCAATAACGAGTTACAAAGGCAGCAATAACGAGTGTCACACTTGCAAAGGCAGCAATAACGAGTGTCGCACTTGCAACGTCAGCAATAACGAGTGTCGCAACTTGTAACTATCAGCCATAACCAGTGATTAGCAGTCATAACTGACGTCGTAACTTACAAAAGCAGTTTTAACTAGTGTCACAACTTATAACTAGCAGTTTTAACTAAGTGTTGAATACTTACAACAGCCAAACATCATACGATGATATTCGTACAAGTAATACATATACTTTGATAAGTATACAATACAATGAAATGTATAATAACACTTTGAAATTGTTATTACAAACCGTCACCAACGGGCCGTACATGTTTTCAAAACTCAAACCTAATCAATCAAACCAAATTATTTGGACATTACTAGTTGTGTGATCAACTAGCATAGGTGATCTTTTGAGATACCTACTCACGTATTAACCAATGCGCGTCTTGGACGCCCTCAGGTTACAGTCTTCGGACATCATTACTTGGCTAAGCAACGCACGTTTATTGAGATAAACGCATCAGACTCAAGTGAGTCTTATAGCCCCTATTTTACTGTTTTTACTCTAGGGGTGAGAATACATGCTTGTTTTGTTTTACATGTGAACGCAAGTATCAAATATCGCTATATTCTGCATGAGTTTATCATCTAATCATTTAAGTCCTCCAAGCATAGTTTGGTAATACTTTGTAGCGTGAATGTTAGTGTATAGTACCATATGGGACTGACAATCCCCGTCCGGGTCAGCACGCACTGACTGGTCAAACGGACGCATTATCATTTGTTCATACGTGTGTTGATTAGGCACACTCATAGAGACACCCTCGCTCAGGCACTTGATTGTGATCCTGACACCTCAGTTAAGCTCAGACTATGTGCTCATGGCAGTTATATACATCATTTATCATTTACTAATTTGTTTAATTACAAATTATCATACTTAAATCTTGCGGTTAATACAGTACACTTTATCATTAACCTGTGAGCTCACCAACTTTTAGCTGACCATTTTAGCGTGTATTTTCAGGTTCACAGCAGCAGTAGGTCTGCTCACTCAGGATGCCCCTTTAGCTCGAGTCGCATACAGACATCAAGAGATTTCCTTGCATTTCTATATTTTGTATAATTAGATATGCCCTAGAATCTTTATCATTTGGCTTACGAGCTTTTGTAAACTATATTATAACAATGTAAGACTTTTATAATATCAATGTATTTGTAAACGACGCATATAGAGTCGTTCACTTTATCTTATGTGCTTTGTTTATTGATTAGTCGCGCTCCGAACTGACCCGCTTCCGCATCATAATTTGGGGGTGCGACACAAAGCCACACGTAAGAAAATGTTCTTTAATCACTTCAGAATCAACATAGCGCTGATAGTTTTTAAACTCTATATAAGGACACCAAATATCTTTTTTATTTATTATCTTTCGGTGTTCTCGGCAACTCTCATGAAATGAAACACGTTGGTAATAAACTCAACGCTAACACAAGGTATACTGTACATCCACATATTACGATCCTCCATCTAATTAAAAAGGGAAGGAAAAAATTGAACAATTATTAATTACTATATATATGTTAAATAAAAATTCATAAGAGGGATCGACAACCTTTATTTATCTATCTTTTATCTTATATACAAAAGAACAATAACCCTGACATCACTTTTGATGAATTGTCACAATCTGCTGCCTTAATGATGCTGATGTGTACGAAACAAAATCCCTTGATGATGTCACTCACTCTCTAAAAAGATTACTGCTTCAAAAAATTTAGTCATTAAATTAAATAGATTAGTGTGACCAATACAAACTACAAGCGTGCAAGGCCTGCAAAATTAGCCCAATCAGAGAAGCACCATATAAGCATGTGATTTTTAATGCAGTAACCAATACACCCAAATATCTCTCCTATTAATATTAGTATTTAATATGTAATACGGAGTATTAATATTAAAACAGCTCATTCTAATATTATTCCATATAAAATATAAAATTATATTGAAAGGATATTAAAAAATCTTTCAGGTTAATCGACTACTTTATCGATTTGTAACAGTATGTTAATTATTTAAGCTAATTTGGTTTATGTATGCTATTATTTATGTTTAAAATAATTTGTTATCTTTTTTTATTCTTATGCGATGTTATATTTTGTACTTTCCTTTGTTATACGATTACGGGTTTGAAGCATGGAAGCTCATTGATAAAAATCTTTCATTTGTTTTTGCCAAGGTACATATTCGTGCATACTTTCCTTTGTTATGTTCACAAATCTAACTTTCTCCGTACGCTTCAATATAGATCGGTTATTGGTCACCCTGCCTAGGTAAGGGAAAACAATCAAAATCTTTATTTCAATATTTTTTTGAAAGACATGTGACCTATGTGGGTTGATAGCACGCTTTGGGACAAAGGTTGGGTTAGGAATCTTAGAGGACGTACTGAAGGTGATTGGTTTACCCATTTATAATTTTGTTCTAATTATTGGTGGCAATCTTGACCCATTTACTTTACCTACATTATTGTTTTTAATTATGTGGGTCAACGATAATGAAATTGCATGTAAACATATGGATTTTCTACTTAAGGTTCTGTGTAGCTTTGTTTTTTCTTTTTCTCACATTCGTATATGTTAAAAAAAATGGGTTTTTTTTTACCGAAATGAGGTATGTGGGACTACTAAAGCTTCTTTCAAGTTAACTTTCATTTTTGTTGATATCTGAATCTGTTTGACCTCTCTAAGTTTATGATTGGCTCCTGAATCAGCGCAGGGAAATATCCGCAAGCAGGAGAACTGTACTAACCTGCCGCCGGTTACTTTATCAGGGCTCCGCAGGAGAAGAAAGAAGGTCCGGGTCGAATTTCTAATGAAGCGAAGGTCCCCCCCTTACTCCCTATTCTCTCTTAAAGCTTTATAAAGCTCTAAAAAGGGTTGGTTAAGAACTATTGACTGTAAACAATAGCAGTTACAGTCACTCAATGGATATGCTCGCCTTTGAAATGAAGATGGATGAACAGGCACTTGAGCCACAATTGCTTTTTCAGGTTTCAAAGTAAGCGTGTACGTATACGTATGTGTGATCAGTGTGCACGCATGTGGTTCACTGTCTTAGTTCATGATTGAAGGTCTGATCTTAGCGTAAATTGCTTATTGTATCCAATCTAATGTGATTTTAAGATCAATTGCCTTTTCACTAAAATAGTTTTTTCCGAGTTGAATTCTTGCTTATCTATAGTTATTGGCCTTCTGATTTAAAACATTGGATGTATGAAAGTACAAATTAAATGGCTGGATTTAAGCTGGGATGTATGGGTGAATGACCCAAAGTCAGTGGGGTCTGATTGTGTGGGTCTAAACAGGTAATACAACGTGTCTGAAGTGGTGTTTGGATGTGCTTGGGTCTGATCTTGGAGCAAATTTGGTAGTATACCGTTAAATCGAAATTGAGATGGAGTGATGGTAGTAGCGTGTTGATATTGTTTTTAGTTTGTAATTATAATGGGTGTTGGTTAGTCTGAAACTGTTTGTGGTCCTAGATCAGTGGGTAGACGTCGTATGAGTTATAAGGCAGAGGGGTTGGATGAATTGGAATGTTGCTTAACGAAGTTCGGGTTCTTTAATGAAGATGGAAGTAACTTGATCAAGTAGACTAGGTTGTGAATGAGTGTCTTTTAAGGTGTTCTTTGAGATGTCAAAATGTATATAGGAACTGGGTTATGGATGCAATTGCTATATATTTGTACTAGGTAATATTTTGTTGCTTCATCCGTATATTTTGGGATAATTGTGTTTAATGTCAGCATTGCAACTTGAGATTTTGTTGATTAATCTTGCTATATCGTTGTACAGGTGTTTAATAATAGCCCAAATAGATACATTTTTCATCTATCTTATATTTTTGTTTTGCATTTGTTATTGTTTTTTTAGCAGACGGAGCACCTATTACTTTTTGGTTTGGCCAAATGTCTTTAATATTGCTTTTGCTACTAATATTTGAATGCTAAATTTTATGTTGATTTAGACGAAGCACCTATGTGTTATTCTACTTCCTCATCACTTAATATATATAAATAGTGACCAAATTGTATATTGATTTTTTCCCGATAAAGTATTGTAATTGCATATGCCAGGTGACTTTGACTCTGTGGTAGGAACAATTGAAACAATATTAATTGCTTTTTTAGTCGTTTCTGTAAGTTTCAACCCATGCTTAATTATAAGTGTTTATGTTGGATCAATCAATATCAATATTTTAGTAATATAAGTCGATTATATTATGTATATGATTTAGTGGCAAGGTTTTGCTGTTTTCAAGTTTGAATAATGAATAATGTTAATAAAAGTAGAAACCTTTTCCTACAAACTTTAATAAAAATTAACATGTTTTTGTTACTGTATCATTTTTTAAACCTGTGTATTCACGGGTCAATTAACTAGTTCATGCAATTATTCTATATATGATCTAAATTAAATGTAGATGAAATAGTTAAATTAAAGTATGTAAACACATACTAAAACAGTTGATTGATGATTTATACCTGAAATAAATGTTGATTGGAAGATGATCCGATTGAGATGGTTTTTGGTAGGTGATTGTTGCTAATGGAGTTTAATTTTGACCATTTAATATATATCAAGAATTAAAATCTGACCACGGTTTCTTTCATTAAACTGTGGTCAATGTTCCGTTGAAATATTTCAATTCCCTCCAAAAACTTTCGGAGCACGGTTAATTTACAGATTACGGTCACGTAATCAACATATATGGCTATATGTATGGTTTATGGAGTACTCAAAAGTCAAAACCCTACATCATTTCTATTTGGAAAAAAAAAAAACTTAAATCATTTATTCTTATATATTGCCTGAAAAATGGATCTGGCGCCTAAATTATGTCGGATATTGTTGAACCCTTCATCATCTCACCTGGCATAATCTTCTTTCTAATCAAAAAGTTCTCACAATTCTGTACATATTTGTGGTTTTCATTTGAAGTTTTGAACCTAACTCGTAGCTAGCTTCTTCTTTTTAATTAGTTTTTGTAACTTAATGAAATTAATATAATCTAAATCTTAATCTGCAGCCATTGCCATCTAGTTTTGTAACAAGATATTTGCAGTTGTTCCCTACAAACTCAACTATTCAATCTTCAAATAGAGTGTATGTATGGCAAGTGAAGATCAAGAGGATTTGTGTAAATTATTGTTTTACCGATGGACTTCTTTTGAAGATCTTCTTTTATATTGTCTACTTGATGATTTGAACACCTTTAAGGTGTTCATTTATGGTCAGGATGGGTGTTTAAGGACCTTCCTCCAAAATCATTAAGAACAATTCGAAGATCTTCAGACAACCCGGTTCGAAGTAATTTACTTTTTTTACCTAATTAGATTAATAACCCCCAAAAAAGTTAAACGCCCCTTCTCCTTTTCCATATCAATGGCGACCAGCAAAAGCAAACACAAACACAAACAAAACCCAAAAATTCAAACACACCTCTTTTTTATATGTTTTAGGTAATATACATGATGATGATATGGAAATTTGGGTTGACGTTGGTTTGTTTGAACTTTGATGTTGAACTATTGCATCATTAGATTAAGAATGTTGTTTACTCGTTTGGTTTGAAACATGTGTCAATGTTAGATTGTATTGTTGTTGGTTTTTTCAAGCAATTAGCATGGAACATTTGTAGATTTGTTGAATTATTAAGCTTTGTTGTTGAGTTTTGTATGTCTTTACTAATTACTCCATGTATATAACAGATTTCCAAGGTTTTAACAATTTCGGTCCAGCCTTCCACTGATCCGACCAGAAATAGGTACTACTCCGCTTCGATTAAAAAATCGGGTTTTAAAACATTAATTCATACACACATAGTAGGCGGGGTGTGAAAAATCTCCGAATCCGAAAATCCGATCCGACTTTAATCGGATTCGGGTAAAACAGATTGGACTATTCGGTTAATCGAATCCAAATAACCCGAATCCGAGTAACCCGAATCTTATTTGGATTGGATTATGGATAAATAATTTTAATTTTGGTTGATCCGTATAATCCGATGAATGGACTAATATTAGAAATATAATTTTTTATCTATATGTTATTTGTGATTTATACGAGTATATCAATATAGAATTAACAAATACATCACTTATGATGATTTATATAAAGCATTTAGTAGTATTTAGCGTAGTTTAGATTACGTTAAAGATGTGAAAGTTTAAAATATTATCTTATTTGGATAAAAACATAATATCCGAATTCGAACCAATCCAAACCGAATCCGAAGACCCGAAACTGAATAATACGAATCTTATTCGGTTTGGATTACGGATAAATTATAAACTTGAAAAATCTGAATAATCCCACCCGAACTACCCGAAACCCGAACAGTTTAAAAGAAACATTACAATCATTCCGAAAAACACACATATGAAACAAATGTAATCATGATTTCTTGACTTTAACATCTTGACTTCTTCTTCCAATTTCAGCACCAATTGACGATATTCCATACCTTCATTCTTTAGCTCCACAAGTTTTGTTTTGTACATCTCGATATTCCGATCAGGATCCCACCAGTGAAAAAAATCACACTTCTTTCGTCCCTTGTAGTTTGGGCAGCCTAAAAAAACTTTGACATGGGTTGCTTTTAGTCCAAGATGTCCACAAACCAGTTACATCTCCACACTCGCACCACTAGTACAAATTTGGGCTTTCGTCACACATGGTCTATTTGAAACGGTCACACATTCCAATATTTATGTGACCAAAGGGCCAAAAAAAAACTGGACGTTATTCTTTAGCCACACATGAACTCCAATCGTGTGACCATTCTGAATCGTATTTGCCACACCTTCGAACATTTATGTGGCTAAAGGGAAATGCAATTTTTTTGCATTTTATTTAGTCACACATGAAGTTGGAACGCGTGACAAATCTTGTCACACACTTGAACACTGTGACCAAACGCCACTATATGGTCACATGGAGTAATTGTTTATGTGACTAAAGCATAGAGTCGATTTTGTCACACATGATTAAAGTGTAGCCAAAGCCAGGTGCATATGGTCACATAAGTTATTATGTGACCATATGTTTAGTGTCTGTTAGAATGGCAAAAGGTAATGTGTTTAGTCACACTAATTTCTAGCCCGATCATGTGACTATATCGCATTAGAATAGCCACACCATATCACAAATGTGTATCGAAAGGATGTTTATGGCCACATGTTAGGTGATTATATGTGACCAATATATTCACAACAGTCACATTTTTAGATATTCATGTGACTATTTTTTAAAGCGAAAATGGGCAAAGACGATTATCATTAAATTTGATATTAGTCACATTGAGTGCTGTTTGTGTGGCTATATCATGAGACCTTATTGGTCACATGGAGTAATGGTTTGTGTGACTATAGCATAGAGTCGATTTTGTCACACATGATTTAAGTGTAGCCAAAGTCAGGTACATATGGTCACATAAGTTATTATGTGTGTCTAAAGTTTAGTGTGTGCTAGAAACTTAGAATGGCAAAACGGAATGTGTATAGTCACCCTAATTTCTAGCCCGATCATGTGACTATATGGCATGGTAATGGCCACACCATATTACAAATGTGTATCCAAAAGGATGTTTATGGCCACATTTTGGGTGATTATATGTGACCAATGTATTCATAACAGTCACATTGTTAAATATTCTTGTGACTATTTTTTAAAGCGAAAATGGGCAAAAACGATTATCATTAAATATTATATTAGTCACATTCAGTGTTGTTTGTGTGGCTAAATCATGAGACCCTATTGGTCACATGGAGGAATTGTTTATGTGACTAAAGTATAGAGTCGATTTTGTCACACATGATTTAAGTGTAGCCAAAGTCAGGTACATATGGTCACACAAGTTATTATGTGTGTCTAAAGTTTAGTGTGTGTTAGAAACTCAGAATGGCAAAACGTAATGTATATAGTCACCCTAATTTCTTGCCCGATCATGTGACTATATGGCATGGTAATAGCCACACCATATCACAAATGTGTATCCAATAGGATGTTTATGGCCACATTTTGGGTGATTATATGTGACCAATGTATTCACAACAGTCACGTTGTTAAATATTCTTGTGACTATTTTTTAAAGCTAAAATGGGCAAAAACGATTATTATTAAATTTGATATTAGTCACATTCAATGTTGTTTGTGTGGCTAAATCTAACGTATATTGTTATATTAAAAAGCATTGGAATTCTAACAGATATAACATTTAGCTGCATTGGTTAACGTGTTTCTTTGTAGGTGTATTGGCTGAGACCCAAGTTCGAACCCCACTCTCAGAATGTTTTTTAATATAAATGTCATTTTGACCAAAAGGTTTAATGTATGCAAGCAGACTTAGTGGTATGGTCAAATTAAATGGTTATTGTAATATACCCGTGATTAGTTATTGGTTACGATGTTATATATGACATTTATCCGTAAGTATTTATGTTGTAATTTACAAAGTTAATGCATGTACTAAAAAAAATGGAAGTCATAGAAATTAAGATACAAGTAATCATTCCATAAAATATTCAAAAGGTAATTTACAAGGTTACTGTACTAAAATTAATATAGCTAGTGTTCCAGCATTACATATATGTTGATCACTTGGACTTTGGTATAACAATACCCAAACTCTAGTTGGTTCGAAAGTAATCATCTCGTGATTCATTACCCAAGTCACGTTTATCCACACGTGGCAATATGTTATCATTGTGCGGGTGAATGACCGTGCTAAATTTCTCATCGATTTCATCATATGTATCTCTGTAATTCTTGGGAGGTGCTTTCAGGACAATAGATAAATTCCTAGTTAGCTGGTCTTTCACATAAAACACTTATCGTGCTTGTGAGGCTAACACGAATGGATCAACCTTGTGGCCTACATTATTCAGGTCAACCAATGTATAACCAAGATTAGTATCGCGTTGGACCACGCCATCTTTACGGTTAACCCAATCACATTTGAAAAGAGGAAGTTGCCTGAAGCGGTAATCCAGTACCCATATCTCTTGCAAAACCCCATAATAAAATGTGCGTCTAGTGGTTGCAACTTCTTTGGATATGTGAATATCTTCTGTCTCAACACTAACCCCACTGTTTTGGTAAACTCTGCCATCACTACATTTAGTACGAAATGTATAACCATTGATGTTATATGCAGTGTATTTCACTACGCTGGCTCGTGGTCCATATGAGATCCACCTTACGGTTTCGGATACACTGTCTTTGGAGATCGCTAACTCTCTCTCAACCTGCAGAATCTCATTACAAGTATATCTATATATATATATATATATATATATATATATATATATATATATATATGTGAGCTTGAAATTGAACGAATTAACAAAACACAAATAGTGATAGAAAAAAACAATTGTCCAGCTTTTAGTTTGACTTTATTCTTCAACTCTGACAGTACATACTAACAGGCTTAATAGTAGTAACTTTTGTTAATGAAACTACAGTTAATTAAGTCGATCTCCAATTGGTAAAAACTGGACAATTGTAAGGAGTAAATAATATACGATTAAATAACAATTACCTCTTCGCGTAACCACTTATCAAAAGATTTAACGTGCTCATTCTGCAGCCATGCTTTTCGTTTACCCGGGTTTTGTGTTACCAAAACCTCCTTGTGTCGCCTGAAACAAGGTATTTTGTTATTATATTTGATAGAACATTAACTAAAGTAACGAAATAGGTAGACATGTGTTAGTAATTAATACTTACTCGATATACGGTACAATCTCATCTGTATTCAGTATTACATATAAATGTGCTTTCTGAAAGAGTTCTGCAGAAACTTCACTTGATTTGCCAGCCGACAGTGGCTTTCCGTCCTCGTTTTCATCAGTTTCATGTGTATCATTTGGGATACCAATAGTTTTCATGGATTTTTGATATTCTCCGAAAAACTCTATTGTTTCTTCTGCAATAGTCTCCTCAGCAATGCATCCCTCTGGTCTATTTCTGTTTCGCACATGTCCCTTAATAACCTTCATACATCGTTCGAAGGGATACATCCACCGAAAGCATACAGGACCACATAATTTTACCTCCCTAATTAGGTGCACAGTCAAATGGACCATAATATCAAAAAAAGAGGGGGGAAAGAACTCTTCGAGTAGGCACAGTGTGACACAAAGTTCTTCGTGCATCTTATCTAGTTCCTCTAATATGATCTCTTTGCTACATATAGATTTAAAGAAAAAGCAAAACCTGATAATATCCTTGCGTGTGGGTTCGTCCATTATCGAACGTATTGCAATGGGCAAAAACTCCTGCATTAGCATGTGATAGTCATGTGATTTAAGGCCGATGAGCTTCCTATCTGTGAGGCTGACTAAACTAGAGAAATTAGAACAAAATCCTTGCGGTACCCTCATGTTGTATAACGTCTGACAAAAGATGTCCTTTTCGGCATTCGTTAGCGTGTAACCTGCTGGTGGTATTACTGTTATTTCTCGGTCGTCTTTCCTAACAAACAACTCTGGTTTGTCTATTCCCAACTCTTTAAGATTCAATCGAGCATTCTCTCCATCTTTCGTCTTTCCCGGCACATTTAGCAAAGTCCCGACTAGACTCTCACCAACATTCTTTTCTATATGCATGAAATCGATACAATGTTGAACTTCATTGTGCCTCCAATACTTTAGCTTTCGATACCAAATGTTGAATTTCTTCCAATACACACCATTCTGTTCATTTGATTTGCTTGAAGTACCATCTTCTTTTCCTGATCTTTTCCTCTTCTCCTTTTGGATCTTCCCACCTCTACCTCTTGCATCTTCTTGGTTTGCTTGTTTTACGCGTCCCCACTTATTTTCAATATGTTTTACCTCGTTGTATATTTGTTCACCGGTCATTGGAATTGGAGCCGTGCCAAATTCTTGATTTCCATTAAACGCCTTCTTTTGCTTTCTGAACGCATGGTTATATGGTAGATATCTTCTGTGACCTACATAGCTCTGCTTGGATGACGCATGAAGTCTAATACAATATGTATCTTTCCCACATACCACACAACCTTTGTATCCACTGGTTGGGCAGCCACATAAAGTACCAAGTGCAGGGTAATCATTTATTGTCCATAACACCACCGCACGTAGATTAAATATTTGCTTTGTGGAAGCATCATATGTATTGACCCCTGTCTCGAATAAGAGTTGCAGATCATCAACCAACGGTTCTAAAAAAACATCGATATCATTTCCCGGGTATCTCGATATCAGTACAGATAGCATGATAAACTTTCTGTTCATACACAACCATGGAGGAAGGTTATAGATGACAGATAAAACTGGCCACACACTGTGATGCCTATTTCCTCTGTTGACATCAACACCATCAGCAGATATTCCTAGCCTTAGATTCCTTGGATCATTTGCAATTTCGGGGAATTCGTTATCTATGGTTCGCCATGCCTGTGAATCTGCCGGGTGACGTAACACACCATCTGTTTTCCTCCTTGTCGCGTGCCATCTTAATTCTTCTGAAATACTTGTTATCTTAAAGAGACGTTGCAGCCTTGGTATTATTGGAAAGTAGCACATTACATTTGCTGGAGTCTTCTCATACACTTTTTTTGTCTTCTTATCCACCTTCCATCTTGATGTCCCACAGGTACGACACACGGTCAATTCCTTGTCCTCTTTCCAGTAAAGAAGGCAATTGTTGATACATACATCTATCTTTTTGTATCCTGATCCCAGCAATTTCAAAATTTTCTTTGCATGATAAGTGTTTTCCGGCAATTCGTTACCATCAGGTAGCATCTTTTTTAACAATCCTAGCAGTTCAGTAAAGAATTGATCAGAACAGCCATACTTACTCTTTAAGTTGAGTAGGTGAACTATGGCTAACAACTTTGTGAAGTTAGGACACCCACTGTAAAGTGGCTTCTCTGCATCTGATAGCAGTTCTAGAAGCTTGGCATGGTCATCCGGATCCTCATCATCAAAATTATCTTTTGTAGCATTAACCATTTCCACTGTTTCACTCGCATGTGTTGGGAGTTCTGCATCAAAATCCATATGGTTGTCACCATATTCTGTTGTAACAATTGGCTCATCCTTCTCTCCATGATAAGTCCATTGTGTGTAGTTTTGATCAATGTCATTGCTGAATAAATGGAAATGCACTTCCTCCGTTTTACGAACTACATGGTTTAAACATTTGGTACATGGACATGGGATTAGAAGATGTGGATTATTACCCTGTGGGTCGATGTTACTCATCTTCTTCAAGTTGTTTACCGCATAATCAATAAATGCTTCTACTCCGTCTCTATAAATTCTGCCCAGCCTGTTTGTTCCCATCCAAGACTTGTCCATTACTTAGGGCTTGAAAAATCCAATTAGGTGTGTCGGCGTGTTATGTACTGTAATTGATTAGGGTATGAAATATTTTAGGAAGTGCCTTGATTAATTCAATTAGGGGAATTAATTCGGATCTCATAAATGCAATTAGGGAATCTGAGTTGAGGAGTGCCACTGTTAGGTATTTTACATACCTTCCCACTGTCAGTTATTCTTGACAGTGCCACTGTTAGTTCTATTTTCTAGGGATTGGCACTGCTAACAGTATATAACCTTAAAACACTTCAATTTTTCATTACGCTCTCATCTAACCACTGCAACTACAATTCAAAATACAACTGCCTCTTCTTCTACAATTAATTTGACGATCATGGCTTCTTCTTCTTCATCTGATTGGACCCTTAGTGTTCATGAAGAACACAATATGATCGCTTTTCTAATGAAACCCCCATCTGCACAGAATTTCACTCAAATAGTTGATTTTCTTCGTGCTAGTTATGTTTATCACGCGCTTACAGTATCTCCGAGGGTGTCAAGGGGTCATCTGAATGAATTCTGGAAGAATGCACGGTTAGAAGTGGTTACTGGTGTAAATCAAGTGGTTTCAAAGGTTCAAGAAACCAAAGTGGTGGTTACTGAGGAAATTTTACGAGATATTCTTTTACTTGATGATGCCACAGGTATAACTTCCTTAGATGACACATAATTGTTTGATAATTTAAGATTAATGGGGTATGAGGGTGATTATACACGTTTTACATTTTTTAAATCACTCTTTAGCCCACAATGGAAATTTTTAATTCATACAATTCTTCATTGCTTGTCATCTAAGAGAACTTCTTACAATGAATTTGGAACACAATTAGCCTATTTTCTTGTGTGTTTGGCTAAGGGTCAGAAATATAATTTTTCCAAATAGATACTTGATGGCATGATCAGAAACATCACAAAGGGTAAAAAGGATCTTTTTATAATGTATCCAAGATTTGTGCAACTTGTTTTAAACAAACAAATTACTGATTTGGTTGCACAAAAAGTTGTCATTGGTGTTGGTACTCTCTCTGCTAGAACATTCAAAGAGATGAGTAAAAATACCAATAAGAAGTTCTCATGGAAGGAAACAGCATTGTTTCCAACAATGCTTCCTGCTCCTTCCACCACAGATGTAGTACCACCAACTACATCTGAACCACTTGGTGACAGGCCAGCAGAACCGGTTGTGCCTGAACACACACCAAGTGGGGGTAAAAAGAGAAAACAAGGGACCAAACAGCCTACCACATCTAAGCCTAAGAAAAAGAAAGTTAAACGGGCAAGTGAGGCTCCTACTGCTCATTTGTCTCAGTCAAATGTACCACCACAGCAGGTGTCTCAGTCAAATGTACCTACCATTGAATTGTCGAATGTACAACTGACAGAATCTGTGGATAAAATTTGGGAGAAATTAAAGAAGGAGAAACAGATCAATCGGGCTCAAGATGAGAAAATAGCAGAGCAGGCTGCTAAGTTTGATGAGCAACAAAAAGTGATTGAGGATCTAAAAGACAGGCTTGCTGCACTTGAAGCTTTGCTGGTTAAGACCACTTTCAACAAGGGGGAGAATAATGATGATGATGAAGGCAGAAATGATGCAAGCAATGATGAAAAAGTGATGCAGAATGATGATATGGCTGAGGAGACTGCAAAGGCACCTGAGGTCAATATGGATGATGTGCAGCCTAAGGATGTTGAAAGTGTTGAAAATGTTGATCAACCAAAGAATGTAGATGAAGGTAGTGTTGAAACTGAGAAGGTGGAAGGTGATGGAGATGATGCAGAGGCTGAGGGGGAGTCAAAGGTTAGAACAGAGCCTAAGATGACAATGGGAAGAAAGAAATCAATACCATATGCAAGTGCTAAAGCTAGTAGAATTGAAGAACTTAAAAGGGCTAGGAGTAAACCTACCACTGTTATACCAACTGAACCTACCACTGCTACAACACCCACTACCACTGTTCCAACAGAACCTCAAGCCCCTGCTACCAAAGAACCAGAACTTCAACCTACTGTTATAAATCAACCCACTGTTGATATACCACAACCACCCACTGCTACAAAATCAACCACTGCCAGGAAACCTGCAGGACCATTTAAAATCAATGAACCTAGTAGTGTGCCTAAACCTGATTCCAAGCCACCTATTTAGAGGTCAGTACCTATACAGAAATCTGCATCTGAATTTGATGCAGTAGATGTTTTGCTACCATCTGGAAGAATTGTGAAGATGAGCAGAGAAGCTAGCAGAGTGTATGCAGAAATGAAGTCAAAGGGTTTGAAAGTAGAGGATGACATTATGTATGATGCTTATGTTGAAAAGACCAAGGGTAACCCTCTGCAAGTTGCAATTGATAGGATCAGAAAGAAAGATGCTAAAGAGAAAGAAGCTAAGAGGAAAGCTAAGAAACCAACAAGAGGTGAATTGAAAAATCAATTGGTTTGCAAGTTAAGAGGAGATAGATATTCTACAATGGAGTTGAGGAGAATGACATTAGAGGAATTGCAGGAATTGTGGGATAACAATCCAATTGTTAATCCTGAGGCAAGAGAAAGAATTGAAAAGAAAAGGAGAGAGGATGAAGAGATACAGAGAAGGCTGAAATTAAGGTATCAACAGATTGAGGAGGAGCTTGAACAAAAGAAAATCGAAGCCCAAAAGGCTGAAGAGTTGAGATTAAAAGTTGCAAGTCATAGAAGGTCATTTCAAATGATTCAAGACTCTGATGATCAGATATATGATTTGGATAGAGATGAAGAAATCTTAGAAGAGATGATGGTTGAAAAGAGAGATAGGAATGAAAATACAAATCTTAGTGATGAAGATCTCTCAGATATTGTTGAATGGCAAGGAATGTTCATAGAGTCAAACACTGTGTCTTATGAACTCAGAATTAAAAGAAGAAATGGAGATGTGAGTTTTCATAAGTCTATGGGTGATATTTTGAGAAAAGTAAAGAAAATGGATGTGTATGATATGTATAGAGTTGGAATGGAAAAGGATATGAAGCTTGTGAATATTCATATTGAAAGACACGTATGGGAATGGTTAAGAATGATGTTTGAACCAGAACAGTATGGTGAACTATTTTTGGGTATTGAAGCTGTTACTGATTGGAGACATTTTGCTAGAGCAGGAGTTCATTGCATACGACTGAGGAATGGTAAATACATCTATATGTTGGAAGAAAGAGATTATGTTCTGAGCCAATCACTGTTGAAACAGCTAATTGAAAGAAAGTTACTTGTAGCTATCAAAACTGATAAAGAAAAGGATATAATCTATAAAATCATGAATCAGTACAACAAGAGAGTAGAATCAAGCAAGAAAGGGGTCTAAATCTTCTAAAGAATCTGAGGCTGAATGAAGAAACTTAATGTAATTAATGATATATGATTACCACTGTTAGTGTGGAAGTGTGGAAGTGCTTATCACTGTTAGTATATTGTGCTAAGTATATTGTAGCCACTGTTAAAGGAAAGCATGGCGTAGCCACTGTTAATGTAATTAATGATATATGATTATATGGCACTAAACGGAAAATGAATTCGATTAACCGTAAGGATTCATCATTTTGAACACTTTTATACTTTAGTTATCATTAAACACATTTTATAAACTTTGGTAATTCTTGAACACATTGCGTATAGTTATGGTTGATTTACGTACAATTTTTTATCCGAGTTTAAATTGGTAGCATTGAATTGATTATTAATATTTTATTTGATTTTATTATTCAACCTAAAATAAGATTTAGGCGATTTGAGTTATATATATATTTTTTCGTAAGTTGTTTAGTAAATAATTATGAACTTTAAAGGAATATATCTTTAGACATTTGGCACATATTGTTTAATTATATTGTTCTAATAACAGAAAACTATGCCTCCGAAATCTCTATCCGGATCTGAAAAGCGAAAAAGGATTTACGTCTTCGATAAAAAGTTTTATCGTTTCATTTTTTACGTCTTTAAACAGATTCGTCGTACTAAACCAAATGAATTTGATTGAACAGATTCTACGTCTTTAACAGATTTACGTCTTTATGTGACTTTAGCCTAAGTTTAATAGTGAAATGTATGATATATGGCACTACCGGTATCACGCATGAGGGTATTTAGGTAATTTCCTTTCCTACCCACCTTTTAAATCCCCTTTCTTCCCCATTCCTTTACATCGTACAGTTGATATTTCCCTCATTACCATCCCCATTTTATTCCCACTCATTTTTCTCCCTATAACATGGCGTCATCATCATCTTCTCAAAATCAAGTTTTGGAACCACAATTTTATTACTGTCATTGCGGAGCCAAGATGTATGTTCGCACATCATGGACTGAGATCAACCCGGCACGCAGATTCGTAAAATGCCCAGATGTTAGTTTTAACCTTATTTTTTAATTGTTGTTGGTATCTGCAATTGATGATGCTATTAGGTTAAATATTGACTCAAAAATGCTTTAATTTTGTTATTTTGTTGTGATTTAGGTTAAAACCAGTTTTTGCACAAGATATTGCTTTCTTGATTCGGAGCTTCCAGAGTATTACAGGAAGATTATGTATCAATTAAGAATGGAATGCAAAAACAAGTCCATCAGGAATGAAACGGAAGAAGATTCAGACTCAAAGATGGTGTTGATGAAGATGGTTGAAGAGTTGACTCTCATGAAGTCAAAATTGAAGATGTTTGACCAAGTGTTTGCACTTTTAATTGGTGTTGTAGTGATGTTGTGTGTAGTTATACTTGTTCTTGTTATGAACTAAGTTTCATTTAATGGTGTGATTAAATTTAGGGGTGTTCGTGGACGGTTAACCGGAGACTCGGTTAACCGGAGACCGGAGATCGGTTAACCGGAGTCTCGGTTTGTAATATTTTTGAACCTAAACCGAAACCGAAAAAATCGGTTAATCGGAAATCGGTTAACCATTTTTTCGGTTCGGATAATCGGTTAACCAAATGAACTGTTAATTAATTAATACTTACTTAAAAGGTATTTAATAACACACATATAAATATTTATTTTCAATGTTCACTATATTTAAAATACTTTGATAATAGAAGTATCAAACGATAACCATTTTACTCTTTATAATTGTGTATTTATGTTATACGTACGTAAATCATTTCAATATAATTAGAAACTTAGTAGAAGTAATTACCATATTAGGCCAAAATTTAACTAGTAAATTACATTAAAATGAGTGAAAAAGAAATAAAAATAATTTTATCAAAATAAAAGTGTAAATATTTATATATAAATATAATATGTACACTATATATACATATATTTAAAACTATATATAAAGTTTTCGGTTTTTTCGGTTAACCGTTTATAACGTCCATCTCAAAATCATGAACCGAAACCGAAATCGAAAAACCGAAAAAAACTCGGTTCGGTTAAATAAATTATTATATAAATGTAACCTCAACTAATAATAAATAAATTAATCAAAGCAGAATGAACAAAAAACCATTTGTGAAATATTATATGCAAATTATATGTAGTTCGTCATTTCGGCATATGTATGTGACATTGCCCTAAGGTTAATAGTCAGATGTACGATATACGGCAATTGCGGTATCACACACGCCACTATTGAACATAGGGTGTTATGTAATTCGTCATTTCGGCATATGTATGTGACATTGCCCTAAGGTTAATAGTCAAATGTACGATATACGGCAGTTGCGGTATCACACACGCCACTATTGAACATAGGGTGTTATGTAATTCGTCATTTCGGCATATGTATGTGACATTGCCCTAAGGTTAATAGTCAACTGTACGATATACGGCAGTTGCGGTATCAAAAACGCCACTATTGAACTTAGGGTGTTATGTAATTCGTCATTTCGGCATATGTATGTGACATTGTCCTAAGGTTAATAGTCAAATGTACGATATACGGCAGTTGCGGTATCACACACGCCACTATTGAACTTACGGCCGGGTGTTATGTAATTCGTCATTTCGGCATATGTATGTGACATTGCCCTAAGGTTAATAGTCAAATGTACGATATACGGCAGTTGTGGTATCACACACGCCACTATTGAACTTACGGCTGGGTGTTATGTAATTCGTCATTTCGGCATATGTATGTGACATTGCCCTAAGGTTAATAGTCAAATGTATGATATACGGCAGTTGCGGTATCACACACGCCACTATTGAACTTAGGGTGTTATGTAATTCGTCATTTCGGCATATGTATGTGACATTGCCCTAAGGTTAATAGTCAACTGTACGATATACGGCAGTTGCGGTATCACAAACGCCACTATTGAACTTAGGGTGTTATGTAATTCGTCATTTCGGAATATGTATGTGACATTGTCCTAAGGTTAATAGTCAAATGTACGATATACGACAGTTGCGGTATCACACACGCCACTATTGAACTTACGGTCGGGTGTTATGTAATTCGTCATTTCGGCATATGTATGTGACATTGCCCCAAGGTTAATAGTCAAATGTACTATATACGGCAGTAATTGCGGTATCACACACGCCACTATTGAACTTAGGGTGTTATGTAATTCGTCATTTCAGCATATATATGTATGTGACATTGTCCTAAGGTTAATAGTCAAATGTACGATATACGGCATAATTCTACTTATTATAAGTATAAGATTTTCATACTTTTGTTTGTGTGTGTATAAATAAAAATAGGTTATTGTTAAATTGTGTACCGATTAAAAATATAATTTATCTTCTTACCATATTTGTTATATAAATACGTTTTTATAACATTTTTATAATATTGTATATAAATATGTTATTGTGAAATTGTGTATATCAAGAGTAAAAATAGTTTATCTTTTTACCACATTTGGTAATTACGTCTACTAATACTAACCCTTAAAGGTTGAATGACATAAATACCCTTAATAATCAATTACCAATACAATAAGAAGGATTTTAATAGTAAGGGCATTTAGGTAATTTACTTAAAGACTTGGAAGTAGGCGCGTGAGCCGTAAACTTTACAAGTAAAATTCAGACATCAGATCAACAGCTTCCAATTCTCGGCGTACCAACTTCGAGAGAAACTCAAAACAGAGCATCAACAAATCATCTAAACAAGATATAAACCATGGATTCCCAAAGCTCTAAACGACAGAAACCTGCTATGGAAGATGATCGAACTCTTGCTGACCTTCCGGACGGCGTCGTTAGTCAAGTACTGGCCCGTGTCGGGGCTTGCAACGCCAAGCAAGTTTTTAAAATGAGGACTCTGTAAGTCTCCATACCCTAGTTTCTTGTTTGGATTCTCGTTTCAACCTAAGGTTATATTGACGTTTTGTCAGTATAAGCCTTGTATTTTCTGTAATTTTTAAAAAATGTAGCGCAATTATTAATTAGGGCTTGATTTAGGAATATTTAAATTATATTGTGCATGTACAGTATTTAAGAAATCACCTTTTAAGATCAAGGGACTTACATTGTGTTTATGACGTCGTTTATATATATGCATTACAGGTGCAAGACCTTCAGACGTGCAGTTGATTCAGATGAGGTTTATCGCCAGCTAGATGATGATTCCCTCTATCCTCTATTTTCTACGAACTTGCACAAAAATGATGTGCTATCAAAAATGAGGGAGAATCGAAACCCTAACATGATGTTTAGGGATGGCATGGTAATGTTTATTTTACATTTTATTGAAGTTTTACTTGTACTCTGTCACATACTAATTTACTTTTCTTAAATGTCTTGATCAGAACAAGTTCTTCTCATTTGGTGATGAGGCTGCTGGAAAGGAGATGATGCAACAGGCATCTAATTTGGGACAACGTGATGCAAAGTTTGTGCTTGGGATGCTGGTGATGGGGGAAAGTCAAGAGAGACAGGCAGAGGCCAAGCAACTGTTGACCTCTACCAGAACAAGGTTAGCAGGTTTGTGGGATGTGGCCCGGACAGCTAACAAGGTACGTCGATTGTTGGCTGATCCCCGTATCTTATGGCGAGCAAAAAGGGAATACACTAATTGCATTCTTTGTTGTCCTAAGAACAAGGTATTGCACGGGCAGACGTTACGCGATGCCTTCTTTCACAGACGGGCTTGGCTGTTCGATTGTAATGTATGCTTGTGGGATGCTTGCTACATTAACTTTGTATCTACTTTTGGTATTTTTTACTTTTGATTAACTATATATAGTTAGTTATAGACAGATGTATGTCGGATACTTATAAATATGTACTTATTTTTTGTAGTTAAGTTAATGATGTGTTATATATATGTGCATTATATGCTTTTGTTAATGGAAGGTCAGGAAAGGAAACAAGATGCTAGGAACCTGTGGGTCATTTCACTTTAGGGTTTAGGGCTAGCGTTTAGGGTTTAACAACATAATATTATATATTTATCGTGGGAAAAGTAAATCAATTATATTCATAGCTGAGTTGGTCATTTCGTTGAGGAGCTAACCTAGCAATCCCGGGTTCGAGTCCGCTAACCTACATTTTGTTTTTTTAGCTCAATATTGTTTGATTTGCTGTTTCCCCCCCCCCCCTACAATCAGAATTCACTAGTATAAAAACCCGCGCAATGCAGCGGAAATCAATAATAAAGTTATGTGATTCGATAATGTTTTTTTTTTCTGAAAAAACATAGTGAAATCGTTTTGAACGCTTTTTTTTATTAGCATCCTAGGTCATTATATGTCAATGTATTAGAAAGATATGAACATATAATTGGTAAAAGTACATTACATAGAAAGTAATTTGAAATATATTATGGTATGTATTAATGTACATTAGTGTTATAATAGACAAATTAAAAGTATGGGCATTTAAGTAATGATATCCTTCAATTTAATATTGATTATTCTTTGATTTAAGATTAAATACATGGGCAATATTGGTATTTCCCATATGATTTAAGGTCAACATACTGAAATGCTTAATAAGGGGTATAGATAATTAACCTTATTCATAATTTTAACTCTAAATATTATTTCATTCATTTTGGAGCCAAATTTTTCACCAAAAAATTTAAACTGACCAATTAGAGCCAAGCAGAAAAATTTGAATTTCAAGTGACCTATTTACATTCCAAAACATCTTAATAAAGAATTTACAACTCTCAATTAATCTCCAACCAAAATATCAAAGAATTTACAACTCTCAATTAATCTCAATTAAAGTATATATCATGGATAACGAAGCCGATCATCCTCTAAATAATTATAATGATGACGACCACGATTTAGGATATGAATCGGAGGGTTACGATCATGTACAAGATGATGAAGCCGATGAAAATGACAATAATGCAAATCCCAAAATAGTTCCGCCGAGGGGCATAACAAGATTATTTGCGTTTCGCAACAAGTATGGCAGACCCGGTTCACAAAAGCTCAAGGTAGCCTTCGATCAAATGGATCGGCTAATATGGGACAATAGAGCCTTGTTTTCGAGTTTTTTGGGAGACATTGTTCGTGAGCATATTGGTTTGAAGATTCTATCCTGGAAGAAGGTCGATAAAGAAGAAAAAGATAAACTATGGGATGAAAGCATGGTATTTGTAACCCACTCCATGCTCCCTTGATTAATTTCCTTTATTAATTAAAATTGTTTACAATACATTATATATGCAACTGGATGTATATATATATATAGATAGATAGATAGATAGATAGATAGATAGATAGATAGATAGATAGATAGATAGATAGATAGATAGATAGATAGATAGATAGATAGATAGATAGATAGATTTAACTTGTTAATATTAATCTTGCAGCGATATTTTGATGTTGATGAGACACACAGAAAGCTAGTAATGAATCGTCTTGGTGCCCATCTTAGGAATTTCAGAAGGAAATTGAGGGAATCCTACATACTGCCCAACCTAAACACACCAGCAGTAAATGAAGTCCCAATGAAATATAGTGCATTTGTCCATGCCCCGGAATGGAACTCTTTTGTAGAGTATACGAGCACGGAGGATTACCAGGTTTAGTCATTTATATTAGAGTGCATATATATATATATATATATATATATATATATATATATATATAATTTCAGATTATTGTGTTTGCACATTAATGCCATCTAATAATGATTTTGTTCTCTAATTAGAAAAAGTCAGATGCATCAAAAGAGGCGCGCTCCAAGTCAGTTTATCCGCATACCATGGGACGAGGTGGCTACGTACATGTGAAAAATAAATTGGTAATTACATTTACATATATAATGTATGTTTCTATTTTGTACATTTTATGTATCAATTATATATAAGATCAAAGTAAAATACACAGAAAGCTAGTGTACTTTGTTTCTGTTGTCAATTTTATATGCTTACATGTTAATTGGTAATTTGACTAATTTACATGTGTGTTGATTTGATGATTACAAGATCGAAGAAAAAGTAATTGAAGCACATGAAGAACCCCCACGTGGTATATTGTGGTTAAGAGGAAGGCAAAACAAAGTCGGGTTATTTCTAGACGAAATGACTAAAGATAAGGGACAACAACTAGTAAGCATTAATTTGACATGCAAATTTTCCGTTTAAATAGTTCATGTAGTTTACTTTCCATAAATCAATTAACTACTGGCTGTTGGAATCTATAATGCAGATAGACACTCACGAGAAGATCAAAACCGGAACCTTACAGCTTGCTCATGGCAACGATGCAATGACAGAGGTATTTGGAAAGGAAAAGGGAGGGTATGCCAGAGGAGTAGGAAGTGGAGTGACAATCAACAAGTATTTTCATCTTCAAGCAGCTCGAAGCAGAAAAGCAGCAGATGCCGAACAGATGAAATTACTTTAAGCAGAACTTGCAGCTGAGAGACGTGCCCGTGAAGACAAAGTCAAAGTTATAGAAACATTGTCCAACCAGGTGTCAGAAGTGATGGCCAAGTTGACTGCACAAGAGGCGAAAATTAATTCAATGTCAACTCAAAACCTGCCATCGGAGGAAAGACATTTAATTCTTGTATTAATTAAGTAATTATGCTAACATATTATTCATTAATTTATATTGCAGCTAACGGATATATGTATTTCTTTATATATATTGCAGGTGTCTCCATCAGTGGATGTTAATCCTAAAGCAACCATTGAAACTGCAGATCAGGAGTGCCAAATAAGGACATCAAGTGTGGTTGGAAGTGGGTAGGAAGCTAGTTTTGACAGGCCTAAAGGACTTGCAACTAGCATGATCAACCAAAAAGACAAAATGGTAATTAAGTAATAAAACATTAGAATTACATTGATTTTGCAGTGGCATTGAAGAACTTAAAAGGGCCAAGTCATGTACTCCCACTGCTAGTTCAAGAGTCACTCCCACTGCTACTGCAAAATCAAGCTAGTTTTGCCACTGCTAGTTGTATTCAAAGTACAGCTAGTAATTCAAAGCACTGCTAGTTCAAGAGTCACTCTCATTTACAATAATTACTTGTTTGCCTTGTTTTATATAGGAGACTGTTGAAAAAGCAGTTAACAAGTCAGCAAACAGGACGCCTGATTCACGAGAGAACACGGTTGAACCTAATCGGTCGTCCCGATCACAAAATAAACGGTCTCCAACACCACCAATGCTGCAGGTATATATATGTATTTCAGCATGTTGAAACATTATTCAATTAAGTTTCATCTAATTTTGATATTGCATACATATATATATATATATATATATATATATATATATATATATATACATGATATGATGCTGCTGGAAAATATTGAAATCGGTAAATATGAAGTACATGCTATTAATTATTTGTTGAAATATTGGTTTATACAATTCTGAATTTAATTAGAATGCAATTACAGGGTATTTATTGTGAGTTGTACTCTGTGCATATCTGAAATCTTCACCATTTAAGACAGAGGCTTATGCTTTAGTTATAATTAGTATATATATTTATATTAATCGTCATCATTTCATTTTGTTTAGGTATTCAAGTGTAAACTGTGGAACCTAAAGAAGTCAAACACTATTGCTTTGGGTACCGTACACGTGTCGAGTGGAAAACAGATGCTTCATAGCAAAGTAATCCCAAAGGATTGCTACGAAGTGTCTGTTGGTACATCGTTGGTGGATGCAGCTTTTTTACCGGACGTTGGAGACAATGGTGTCAAAACTGCTTTGCAGGCAGTAGGTGGTTTTTATGCATGGCCCAAGGAGCAAGTGGTATTTGAGGAGGAGGTACATACAGTATGTATACGTTTTTAACAACCTATATCTACCTACGTATACATATATAATTCTTCATATATTAATATTGATGTTTGATACATATATATGCGGCTTTTGTCTTTTACAGGTAACACCACCTACTTCAGGTCAATTGGCGTATGTGGAAAAAAAAACTGCACCAGAAGTATCAAAGAAAAGGCACAACAAATCGGTTTTTGTAACTAGTGATACCGTGCAAAAGCAAGCGAGGATGAAACTTAAGAGTCAAAAGGCCTTGCAACTGTGATCATGTATAATTACTTTATCATTTTGATACATTTATTCGGTTATTATTATCATGTAAAACAATATTCCAATATTAGTTTGGGTACATGTATGGAGTTAATTATGTACATATATATTATTCCAATTTTAATTTGTCGTGTTATATAATATATATATATATATATATAATTCCAATTGTCACACGAAATATTGATTTGTTATATGTGACTAAATGATGCGCTAACATAATACGGTCACACTTTGATTGACTCGTTGTGTGACTAAATGATACCAAACGTCACACAAAAAAAAATTCATGTGGCCATTGGATGAACAATAGTCACACAAAAAACATGTTCACGTGACTTTAAAGATCATATAGTCACACATATTAACACCTACGGCCACATTTGGTTTAATTATATATATGTGACCAAATCCAAAAATAAAACACTTGTGTGTGTGACTAAATGATACCAAACGTCACGCAAACATAAAATTCGAGTGGCCATTGGATTAACAATAGTCACACAAAATACAGGTTTTACGTGACTTTAAAGATCATATGGTCACACATATTAACACCTATGGCCACATTTGGTTTAATTCTATATATGTGACCAAATCCAAAAATAAAACACTCGTTGTGTGACTAAATGATACCAAACGTCACGCAAACATAAAATTCGAGTGGCCATTGGATTAACAATAGTCACACAAAATACAGGTTTACGTGACTTTAAAGATCATATGGTCACACATGTTAACACCTATGGCCACATTTGGTTTAATTCTATATATGTGACCAAATCCAAAAATAAAACACTCGTTGTGTGACTAAATGATACCAAACGTCACGCAAACATAAAATTCGAGTGGCCATTGGATTAACAATAGTCACACAAAATACAGGTTTACGTGACTTTAAAGATCATATGGTTACACATATTAACACCTATGGCCACATTTGGTTTAATTCTATATATGTGACCAAATCCAAAAATAAAACACTCATTGTGTGACTAAATGATATCAAACGTCACGCAAACATAAAATTCGAGTGGCCATTGGATTAATAATAGTCACACAAAATACAGGTTTACGTGACTTTAAAGATCATATGGTCACACATATTAACACCTATGGCCACTTTTGGCTTACTTTTGTGTGACCAAATCCCAAAGAAAAGCACTCGTTGTGTGACTAAATGTTACATAACGCCACACAAAGATAGAGTTCACGTGGCCATTGGAGGCACAATAGCCACACAAAATCCACGTTTACTTGGCTTTAAGGAGCATTTGGTCACGCTTATTAACACCTATGGTCACTTTTGGCTTCATTTTATGTGACCATATCTCCAAATTAAAACACTCGTTCTGTGACAACATGTTACATAACGCCACACAAACATAGAATTCAAGTGGCCATTGGATGAACAATAGTCACATATAATACACCTTTACTTGATTTAAAAGAGCATATGGTCACACCTTTTATGGTTTTGGTCACTCTTTTTAAATGGATACCGCCACTAACGATTTAATGTGGCCGTATGCACCCTATGGTCGCGGGACCTTTAGTCACACACACGTTAAAAAACAAGCGTGACCGTAAGCATATCATCACGCTTTTCTGGTGTGACCAAAGCCCAAATCTGTACTAGTGCACAATACACGAATTCAGTTTAGCAAATCTTTACTTTCCCATGCAGAATTTGTTATATTTCTTGATACCCCGGGTGAAGAACTATAAAAACTCTCTGATATTCTTTTAGGCTTTTAATATTAATTGGGTTTTATATATAGATCTTTCAAAAGAACCACGGTTCTAATGAAGAACCGTGATCACGGATCAAATAGTATGTCAGAAACCACGTGCCGTCAATTTTAAGACGTTGAAATATATATTTCATTACTTATATTTTACAAGTTTAAATGTTTAATTTAATACAAATTAAAAAATATAAGAGCTAGTAAATATGGAAACAAAATCACATCACAATTTTCGATAATAATAGATATAAAAGTAACTAACATCGCAATATGTATAAAAAAAATAAGAAGAACAAAGTAATTAATTTTCATCTTCTCCTTTTAGCATAATCTCTTTTCAATCCTTATGAATTTTATCATAATCTTCGAAACGTAATTTCAGAAACTCGATCGATACTTTCTGGAATGAGTAGAATTCAAGATCATGATCGATCTTCACATTTTTCAAGAAATTCGATCTCAGGTTTCAAAAGTTCACAATTAAATTGATCACGTTTAGCTTTTAGTACTTTGATCCATTTATCGATCTTCCGAGTTGCTTCGTTGAAGTTCTTGAGAGTTTCTTCAAGTGACACAAGAATGTTTTTGTCAATTTTGTTGATTAATAGGTCAAATTTCTTGCCCAACATATATTGTTCAACTTCAGTTGTCATTTTTTTCTTTTTGTGTATAAAAAAGAGATATGGTGTAAATTTTGTAAATATAAGAATAAACCCTTCGAGTTATATAGAATGAGAATACTATTAGCAATAAAGTTGCAATCAATTTTCACCCATTAAACTACCAAATTAAATGCAACTTTTAAACTATCCAAGATCAAAAAAAATTTAACGGTCACTTACATCCAAAAAGAGCACGGTTCACACAACCGAAACGCGGTTGTATTTGAAAATTAATTCAATATATGGTACGTATGTATTGATCCAAACAACTTACATCTTGGCCCAAAGGCCATAGCCCATGGCCCACATTGAAATCCATTTTACAGTACAATTGGGTCATGAATTCGTTTCGAAAGAACCACGGTTTTAGATTAAAAACCGTAGTCCGATTAAATTAACTACGCTTTGTAGCTAGGAATCGTGGTCCTTGTCAAAAACATAGACCACCCCTCGTCGTATGTAACCGTGGTTTGTGTATTCAGGGTATTTGACCACGGTTTTAAATACAGGCCCCGTGTCACGCTAAATCTTTGAGCCGTGGTCTGTGGAAAAAAATAAAAACGCCTGACATTTTGCAAATAGATCACGGGTTTGAAGTGATTTTCACCATTTTCGTGATCTATTAGGAGTGGGCTATAGTGGTTTGTGTAGTAGTGTGATTTACTATTTATTAGTTTAATTTGATTATTTTACTTGTAAGTTTTCAAAATACAAAAATAGAGAAAGGTCCATCCCAAATCCGTCTTAAATTTCTGACGGATTTGGGATGGACCAAACGGTTTTAATTTTATATTATAATCATTATAACAAAATTAAGAAAATACACACTCCTAAACGTTGTTATATCAATAGGTAAAGATACAAAAAAAAAATCAAAATGCACATGTACACTCAACCGTACATACAAACACAACTACTCGAATAATACTTATACGCATACATATATACATATATATAAAAACATATAAGGCATTAATGTTTATGTCGCACAATTATTGACATTTATGTATAAAACTTCTTATTTGTTAGTTTAACTTGATTACTTTAACTTGTGTGTTTCCAAAATACAAAAATAATGAAAAATCCATCCCAAATCTGTCCCAAATTTGCAAGGGATTTGCACCGGACCAAACGATTTTAAGTTTACATTTCAATTGATTTAACAAAACTAAGAAAACACATACTCCTAACCATTGTTATATCAATTGGTAAGGGCATAAAAAAATTCAAAATGCACACGTACACTTAACTGTACAAACAACACTACTCGTGCATTATAATACTTATACGTATACATACACAAACAATAAACATATAAGGCGTTAATGTTTGTGTCACACAATTATTAGCTTAAATGTATAGAACTACTTATTTTTTTAGTTTAACTTGATTACAATTACTTGTATGGTGTAAAAATTCAAAATATATAAATGGTCGTCCCAAATTCATCCCAATTTTTTGACGGAGTCAAATCCGTCATAAAATTTACGACAGATATGGGACGGCTAGTTGGTCGTCGGAAATTTATCCCAAAATCCTCGTTAATCCCTCCATATAAATGTTCGTCGCTAACTAGTCGGAAATCCTTCATAAATTTCAAACGGCTGTTGTGCCGTCGGAAAGCTATCGGAAATTTAGGACTGCTAGTAGTCTATCGGAAATCCGTCTGAAGTTTGGGACCGATTTATGTACCGTCAAAAATCTATCTCTAATTTGAGGTTTTCTGGTAGTGTTTTTTTGTATACATGTGTCGCACCCCCAAATTTACTGTGCGGAAGCGAATCGGGTCGGGGCGCGACTAATCAAATATCACAAGCACATAAGATAAAGGAACGACTCTATATGCGTCGAAACTGCTTACATTGATATAATAAAAGTTTACAATGTAATAATGTTTACAAAAGCTCGTAATTAATGTTTAGAGATTCTAAGGCATATCTAGTTTACAAACTGTCGAAATGCAGGGGAATCTCCTGGTGTCTGTATGCGACTCGAGCTAATAATCCTGAGCAGTTCTACTACTGCTGAGTACCTGAGAATACATACTAAAATGTCAGCTAAAAGCTGGTGAGCTCACATGTTTGTATTGATAAACATGATGTGTGAACCATGAGATTTAATATAATCATTTGCAATCAAGCAAATAAAATAGATGTATATCACTGCCATGAGCCCATAGTTTGAGCTTAACTGAGGTGTCAGGATCACAACCAAGTGACTGAGCGAGGGTGCCTCCATGCGAGTGCCTAATCTACACTCGTATGAACAAATGCTAATGCGTCCGTTTGACCAGTTAGTACGTGCTAACCCGGACGGGGATTGTCAATCCCATATGGTACCATACACTAACAATCACGCTAAATTCATATAAACAAACTATGTAGTGGAGGGCTTTAAATGATTAGCAAAACAACTCATGCGTTACATATCGAGGTTTAGTACTCATGTCCACATGTAAAATAAAACGAGTATGTATTCCCACCCCTGGGTTAAAAACAGTAAAATGAGGGGCTATGAGACTCACCTGAGCCTGGTGTGTTGCTAACAAGCAAGTATATGTAGACGTAACCTGCCGGGCGTTTACAACGCGCAATGTTATAAGTATATGTAGACGTCTCAAAAGACCGTCCATGCTAGTTGTTCATCCAACTAGTAATGTCCAAATAATTTGGTTGTTTGATTGATTTGTTTGAGTTTTTGAAAATATGTACGGCCCGTTGGTGACGGTTTGTAATAATAATATTTCGCAATTATCATTTTAGTTGTCTTATGTCAAGTTGGTTCATAATACTCTTGTAATATTATTGTTCTCGGCGTTTAAGCTTTAGGGTTTACTAAGGTATATGTATATACATATATATGTGTGACAATTTTATGGTCCGAAAGTGTAGAGTCTCGAAACATAGAATTATAAAAGTGAAATTTTTCCAAAAGTGAGTCCGACAGTCCAAATGATCCGATAATCCATTTAGTCCGTGAGTCATAGAAAGTCAAAGGACACAATTAATCGGACAATAGGGTACTGCGATAATAGGATTTTCGGAGCACTGTTCATGCGACAATAGTAATTCACGGACACTGTTCATGCGATAATGATATTCACGGATTTCGTTTATGCGATAATGGTATTCACGGATTTTGTTTATGCGCTAATGATATTCACGGATTTCATTCATGCGATAATAAGGATTGACGGACTAATTTTTGCGACAATAGGGATTGTCGGATTTTGTGAAGTGGCAAGAACAGTCCCTACACTTTGTTTTTCTAGATCTTAACTCGACAAGCCTCTCGATTTAACCAACTTCTAAACCGAACCAAGCCTAACTAAAAATCATACATGTTCTCCTATATGTCTAGTGTAAAACTGCACTTTATGGTAGTTTTATAAGTTTATTTACTATTTTTAACAAAAATACTTTGAATGGTGGTCAGATTTGGTCTAAAACAAACGTTCATTCAAAAATTGATTTATACATAAAAACCCGTGTATTTCTGGAAGTGTCCAAGGAAGAACTTTTTGAAGTTAACAAATTATGTGAGGTTTTGAAACTGGTCTCATACATTTTAGTGGTCTAGAGCTCAAGATATGGTCTCGGGAAGAAAGCGGATATTTATGTCCGCCGGAACAGAAATGCGCACCTTAACGGAAATATTATTTTAAAATAGCAAACAGAGTCGATATGTTCCGAAATTGGTGTCGTTGGAAAGCTAACATCATGGAATACGTTTTAGGATTAAGAAACGTCCATTTTAGTCAAGAGATGTATTTTATAAAAACCGTGGAAGTTGACCATTTTTCTGGACAGAAAGTATAACTCAAGGTTACGAGTTTTAACTCGTGTTTCGGTTAATGTTTTGGACATCCAAAAGTTGAGTGAACACTAACACATGTTAATAACCATAAAGCAAGTAGAAATATGAAAATAAAAGAGTCCTTACAATGATCTAGATGGAGAGTGAAAGAAATGAAGTCAAAAGCTCATTTTCTTGCGTTTTCTTGATTTCCAGCGTGGCGGTTAACGATGGTAGTATGGTGATGCTATGGTGGTGTGTGGTGGTTGTTTAGGTGATATTTTGACAGAAAAATTCGTTAAAGTGGAGAGGGAGAGAGAGTGTGTGATGCTTGGAGTGAAATTTGTGAGGTATGGGGTGAAAGAGTGAGGAGTGAGTTTGGTGAAACTCATAGGCAAAAGAAATGGGGCATGGGCTCCCACAATCCTGCAGATTTTCGTAGATGGGGGCTCACCCATGGGTGTGTACATCATTTCTTCAAAGTTGCACTCCGTGCGGTGATCGTTTACCCGTTCGTTCAAACGTATAATTAGATGTTTAATGTTATACGTACGTATTTTAAATAACGATTAAAGTTCGATATTTTTAACTTGGGAGTAATACTTATTATTACTTAGAAACATTTATAAAAATGTTATTGTGATGTGTCGGTAGTGGCTCGCGGGGTCGTGTTCCGATTAATAAATTGCGTGACGTTTAAATCAACATTTTTGTTATCGGTTTGTAATACGATACTTCAAGTAAATACTTATCATCCAAAATGATATATTTTAATTTATAAAATATATTTTGACATTTATTTGATTGTCGGGCGCGTTTTGCGCGTTTTTGATCATTTCTGAGCATTATATACGATACGAAATGCTTATGAAATATTATCGCAATAATATTTGAAAATAAGTATATTTATCAAATAATCTCATATTATTTAATAAATTGAGTTCACCAACGTTCGTATTAATGTATCGGGATCCGCCCCATATGAAAATGCACGATTGAACATAATCGCGTACGTGTATATATATTCCAATATATATATATATATATTGATACATACAATTAGCCTAATCTAGCACTAATTTCATGTATTAGTAGATGATTAGGAACTAACAACTAGCCCTAATTGGTCGGGTGTCACAACGTGTATCTAACTGTCAAGTTTGTATTATATACTTGTGTTGATTAAGTGGTCGGATCCGAAAACCTACAACCGTTTATCCGCCATTTAAACGTCGTCGGAGATGATAACGATGACGTCGGAGACGATGGTGCGATTTCAACGCCACACCGATAGGGATCTCATCGAAGAAAAATGCGATGCAGATATGTCCGATTTCTTCCTGCCGGCACCATCTCTTTCTCCAGTGGAGTGGCAGAATCACCGGAGTTGTATACTCAGAGTTGAATATGAAGTAATCTTAAGGGAGTTTTTTATGTTGTATATGAATTAGAGGTTAAATTCTTGATTGTGTTGTTTGATGAAATTATAGGAAATATTAGAGTTATGGTTTAGGATGATAATAGTGTGGTGAAAATAGGTGTTGAAGATGGTGACTTGGTGGTGGTGATCACAGATGGTGGTGATGACCATAGATGGTGGTGCCATTTATCAACTATTATTTTAATAAAAAATGACATATATATATATTCCATGTAAGCAATAAGAAAAAATAAAAATGGGCGACATAGTGTGGGTTTACCAGTTGATTAGGTAACAGGTTACCATATTACTTACATAAGTACAAATATATCCAGTTTGTTACGTACTAGAATAATTATATGGGTCGATTGCTTACTTGCAACGAACGGTGGCAGTTGATAGCCGATTTTTTTTATTAATCCCTCTCATAATCTTTAAAACAAGACACATGCGGTCTTTTGATTATCATGACTTGAAAGACATCCTTTGAACTACAACAGAGGTTTTTGAAATTGCTTAAAGCGCTTATCAACTTGTTTGTCTTTCTTGACAGCAGATAAGCAAATAGAAACACCCTCTTGAAAACTGCTTATTTGTTAATGGAAAAAAACTTAAACATAAATACATCCATACATACTCATTTTCCAAGCAGATAAATACTTACAAGTAATCCCAGACACCCTCAAACTTGTAATAGAAGAGGGAGCTGCATGAGCGGATGTAGGGGGGAAGGGGGCAGTTGCCCCCTCTCAGATTTTCAAATCATGTAAAAAGAAATTTTTTAAAGTTACTTATGATATTTTTTAAGTTTTACCCTTTATAATTGAATAAATAAATAAAAATTTGCCCTCTATTAATAAAACTTACCCCTAGGGAGTTGCAATCTTCATTAGTATAATAATTTTCCCAAGCTAGATGTTAAGCTCATTTGTGGGCTTTGAGCCAAATTAAAGTAATGGGCTTATTTGGAACATTGGATTTCCAAAGCAGGGCACTAGTAACTAATTCATGTGTGGTCACAAGCATCATATCCTTTTGGCATGGGTACGGTAAGGATTACTGGATTACCTCCTATTCCTTCATATTTTATATTTGTGAATAATTAATGGTGAACTTTCATAGAGATTTTTTCGGTTCAATCGTTAGGAGTTGAAATTTTGAGTCAGGCTTCAAGCGTATAACCTAGTAGGTTCTGATTAGGACTGGTATTTTTTCTAGAATAGATGAACGGTATCTTTAGAGTGATCATTAATCATATGTTCTATAGAGAAAAGTTCAAAAAGAATGGTAAAAAAGAGAGAAGAGGAACCAATAGGATTCCTTCATTTCAAATACTCATTTTCACTTTTTTTCAAAGCTAAATACATCATAAATCGTATGTCTACAAATTATAAAAATTACATATTCGGAATCAACGTCTTTTTCTCTTCGATTCTAGATCTTAGAACATATACTTTCAACGGAGTTTTTTTTACCATTTTTTGGGGGGTTTTAGAAACTTTTAATGTGAAATCACATGTGATTTAACACTAAAAAATAATCACACCCGCTTATATTTCCGATTAAACTTTAAATTCAAATCATTGATGATGTAAAGAGATTAAGACATGAAAAACTAAGGTGTAATCACATGCGATTGAACATCACTATCAATCACATGTGTTTAAAGAGTAATAATATACGGATTTTCAAATTATTGACTAAGAATTATACAATCAAGTAAAAATCAAGTTGAAATCATACATGAATTATCATATATCGGTAAATTTCTCATCAAATATTAATTTTTAAATGAAAATCATATGTGATTATATGCAAAATCATATGTGATTATATAACAAATCACTTGTGATTAAGTGTACAAATAACAATCACATGTGATTTTTAATGAAAACTATTGCAATTTTTAATTTTTTTATTAAAGACTATTAATGTGGGTGAATATTAAGTTATAATCACGTGTTAAGTAGCAAATACTATCAAAAAATAATCGTTAACAAATTTTAGTTTTTTATCATAAATCACACGTGATTATATTGTGAAATTCGGTAAAAAAAACAAAGAAAAAAGATTCGTCGAAAGTATATCTTATGACATCTCTAATCGAAGAGAAAAACGCGCTGGTTCCGAATATATAATTTTTATAATTTATGAACTTACGATTTGTTAGATAATTAATCAAAGGGGTAAAAAATATATGTCGGTTTTGTAGAGAAATGGAAGAAACCTATTGATTCTCTCATTCTCTATTTTTTAACATTTTAAAAAGAACTCATCACATGTTCCCGTATTATACATCTTTCACATATTGTATGACTACTCGATTATTAATGTTCCACAAGAATAGAAGTTATAAAAGTATATGTACAGGTGAAAATATACATAATAAATGTTTTTCAATTACCCTCCATTCATATATCTTTCCAATTATAGATAAAACAGTCGATGTAAAATGATTGCTGTCTTTTATATCAGCACTTACGCCCCTAGCCAACCATTTCATCAAACAAACATAAATAATTAAATACTCTCTCTACTCATCTCAAGTAATAATTGATAATAGAAACTCAACTCTGTCCCAAATAAATTGTTTACTTTTGTATTTTAGTTTATCTCGAAATAAATCAACTGTATAAAATTTTAAGATTTTTAATCAATCAAAATGTTTTTCAAAATTTAACATGAAATCTTATTGGTGTACAAACGTGATGATCTCATTATTCTTAAACTATATGCAAACTGATACTCGACAAGGGAAAGAAGGAGTAAATTGCTAATGAGTTCTTTAATTTATACACATAATACATGTTGGGTCGTTTGCTCCTTTTGAACAAACACAAAAACAACACCCACGGTATATCTTTTCTCACTCTTCTTAATTCACATGTAGGCCTGTAAACAAATCGAACGAACACGAACGGAGTCTGTTCGTGTTCATTCATTAAGGGTTTGACGAACAAACGAACGAACGAACACGAACGGATAAGTGAACGGATTTTGTTGTTCATGTTCGTTCATTAAGAAAATTTGTTTGTTCACGAACACAAACGAACGTACACGAACAAACACATAATTTAATGCATTTATTCGTTAATACCTTAAACGAACCTCAACAAACATAAACGAACGTATATACATCGACACATATATATTATAGAACTTGAAACTTTGCAATGCATATTCAAGATTACAAAACGATCAATATGAAGATAAAACTCCTTTTTCTTGGTTCGATCGTAGGTAGGAGCAACAGATTTGGAACTAGTGGAGGGAGAGAGTAGAGGTGTGTTTTGAATGGAGGGAAATGTGAGGAAAAATATCTATATTTTTAATATTAATAGATTAAAATATCAAAATATTTAATAATATTCTATTTAGAATTTTGCTTAAATCAAAATAATATATACAAATATGTAAAAATTAATTAAACTATTAGTTAATAAACGAACATTTAACCGATCGTTCACGAACATGTTATCGAACATTCACGAACGTAAATGAAGGAACGAGGTATATGTTCATGTTCGTTCATATAATTAAACGAACGTAAAAATTTGTTCATGTTCGTTCATATAACCAAACGAACGAACATAAACGAACTTCCCGCCGAACAGTTCGCGAATAGTACACCGAACGTTCAGTTCGTTTATAGGCCTATTCACAGGACATGGAAACAGGATGGCGGCATTTTGGTGGCGATGACAGCGACGGCGGTACTATAGCCCACGGTGGTTGCATTCGAGGACAAAAAGATAATTTCACAAACACTATTGCATATAATAAAAATAATAATAATAATAATAATAATAATAATAATAATAATAATAATAATAATAATAATAATAATAATAAGAGAATATTACAAAAATTATCCTTGTGGTTTGCCTCAAATTTCACTTGCATTTCTTTAATTAATTTAATTACATAGATCCTCATTTGTTTTGAAACGTGTTACGTCAATAGTCCTTTAGAGTAACGATTATTAACTCTCCATTAAAAAGGACCATGTGTGTAAATTTTTTTGTTCTTATAATTTTTTTGAGTAAAATATAAATTATAAAATCTAGCATATTCATAAATATATTATTAGGTGAACAAACATTATTTTCATCTTTAGCATTTTATTTAGCAAATTCATTATCAAATTGTTTCTCTTTCGCATTAAAACATTAAATTTTATAGTCCACAAACGGCTTTCACCACTCAAGGACCTTCCGTTACCCATTCATCTTATCTCATCATTACTTTGGTGGCCACCATCTCTTATCTTTTACGTCCATTCTGATGATCCAAGCTTCGAAGTAAAACGACATTGAAAAGTGAGAACTAATTAAGCCACAAATATATATCTAGAATGAGAAATATGTTAGTTGAATATAAAATGTGATCAATTAGAGGAGAATACGATCAAATTTGATGATGAATAAAATGAGAGATATGAAAAATTATTATGTTCTCCTAACAATGTATTTATACGTATGCTAAATTTTATAATTTATATTTTACTCAAAAAAAATTAAGAATAAATTTTTTTACATACATGATCCTTTTTTAACGGAGATTTAACAATCATTAGTGTAAAGGATTGTTGACGTAACACGTTTCAAAATAAAGGATGATTTATGTAATTAAACTAAAATTTGAGGAAAACCATAAGGATTATTTTTGTAATTTTCTCTAATAATAATAATAAAGGATGCATTAGTACATGTCATAATTAGAACAATCACGTCGCCACTAATAACAATATCCAACCCAAGGGGAGTGCAGATCACATGCTTCTATTTGGGTGGGATAAGTTAACCCAATACAAACGCTTCTATTCGGGTCGGATAAGTTAACCCAACACAAACATGTTGGGAAAAACAGTCTCAAAGATTCCCCAACAACACAGCCAATGAAAACAGTAAAGAAATATGAACACAAGAATATACGTGGAAAACTCCAAAACCGGAGAAAAAACCACGGGCCTCCAAAGAGAAAAGATTCCACTATATGAAAAATTATTACAATCACATAGACTAATCTCTTAAGCCACCGCCCAACCAACACTCACACCCTCCAAAGATTTAACTAACACCTTAGACACTCTAAACCAAGTGACTAAAACAAAGGGAGAAAGAAATAATCAAATACTTAAGATGTATGTTGATTTGGTGCACTTTGAAACTAAGGCTTAGGCCTCCTTTTATAACCAATGAGTCACCCCCTCCTTTGTTCCATCCACCAATGTGGGACAAATACCCAATTTTTATTTTAGCCAAAACCAACAATCTCCACCATGGATAAAATAAAAATAACTTTGTTCCAATATCAGAACCATTGTCTTGACCGACAATCATAATTCGAATAGAATTATCATACTCCACCATAAAAGAGTATCTCCACTCAGAATAACTCATTCTAAGCATTTCACCTCGGCACATGTCGAAAAAACTTGTTGAAATTGTTTATGGTGCAACTTCTCCTGTTTGGCTCACCTGGAAGTTCCTCAGCCATCGACATCAATTTCCACCACACACCTTGCATTTTAAGCCAAACCAATGCCCATGTGTAGATACCTGTGGAACCGCTGACAACCATCTATTTCCCATGGTGGCGCGGACACACCATGAGGATGTCATATCTTAATAGAACTCACTATTCTCCGTGAGAACGGAGACATTGTCAGCAGATTTGAAGCCCTTTGCCGAATCCGCTCCACCTGGACAATCCATCTTGACATGCCCAGACTTCCCACACTTCCAGCATATTAGATTTTTCTTGGAGTTCTTTTTCTTCCTATCTTCACTTACCAAAACCGTACCTTCCGATGAAGTCCCGCCCTTACCTTCTAGTTTTTTCTCCTCAGATAGGAGTTTGCTAGTAACGTCTTCAAACTTCAGGGTCTCTTTCCTATACATCAGAATAGGTTTCATGTGCTCATAGGAGGATGGTAAAGATAATATAAGTCTTAATGATTTATTTTCATCATCAACCTTAACTCCAATAGCCTCCAGTTCTGAAACAATATTATTAAGAACACTCAGATGATCTGAAATTTTTGTACCTATTTCCATACGTAGAGTATGGAACTGTTCCTTGAGACACAACCGGTTTGAGATGCCTTTGCCTTGGTACAACTGTTCAAGCTTCTCCCAAAGCTCCTTTGTCGTCGATAACCCATGCACATTTGCAAGAACATTCTTTGAAAGACACAAACGAATAGCACTTGCCGCTCTCAAATCCATATCATCCCATTCTTCATCATCGATCTTACTGGACTTGCTAGAATCACTGCTAGAAACAGGGGTTGGTTTCCCCCTCAATGCCTTGTGTAACCCGGACTGAATCAACACATCCTTGACCTGAACTTGCCACAAGCCAAAATTGATCCTTCCATCAAATTTCTCTACATCGAACCTCATTGGACTGAACTTTGACATCGTACCTGTATCTTAAAAAAATTACTAGTATTGTATACTAGAAAAATATATTTCCAGCCAATTAGTAATACACCCAGGAGAAAAAGGATCCCGGGAAAGAGAGGTGGGTCACAATGAACATGCTTAAATACCAAGTCTTTCCTTAGCCAGAACCTTTTCTACATGTATAAATACTGCACCAGGCTCACATATAATTCTATTGTATACAAGACAACCAATAGAACCAAGATACCCCAATACGATAAATAGAATTCGTTTCTGATGTGGAAGTTCAGACAAAACTGCAACCACAGAGCATACTATGAAATTCTAAAACCGAGACCTCTGCCAAAACCTTGGCTCTGATACCACTTGTTGGGAAAAACGGTCTCAAAGATTCCCCAACAACACAACCAATGAAAACAGTAAAGAAATATGAACACAAGAATATACGTGGAAAACTCCAAAACCGGAGAAAAAATCACGGGCCTCCAAAGAGAAAAGATTCCACTATATGAAAAATTATTACAATCACATAGACTAATCTCTTAAGCCACCGCCCAACCAACACTCACACCCTTCAAAGATTTGACTAACACCTTAGACACTCTAAACCAAGTGACTAAAACAAAGGGAGAAAGAAATAATCAAATACTTAAGATGTATGTTGATTTGGTGCACTTTGAAACTAAGGCTTAGGCCTCCTTTTATAACCAAGGAGTCACCCCCTCCTTTGTTCCATCTACCAATGTGGGACAAATACCCAATTTTTATTTTAGCCAAAACCAACAAAACATTGCATGCCTGACCAGTATATGAGGTGTTTGAAGCTAGGGAAGAGACATTACCGCCAGAGTCATCATGTGGCAGCTGAAACTACAAAAAGAGGAAGACCTCCGCCGCCGTATCAAGTAATGGCTATAGTGGCGGCGAAGGTGGTGAGATACAAGGTGGAGGGGTTGCAACGTCGCACTTGATAATGCGAATGAGTATTATATGAAACATAAAGTACGTGAAATACATTCAAAAGCTCCGAATGTTGTTATGTTGGGGCCAATGGCGGATCTAGAGCATAATATCACATGGTTCAGTATTAGCTTGCTCAATAACATGGTTGAGGCAACAAACTAATAATGAAAACATAAACGGGTCGGATCGATAATACCAAACTTAAAATAAAGATTCATGAATAACATTAAAAGGTAAAGGTTGTTACGATTGTCCTTGACGAGGTTTCATACCTTGAAGTGAGTTTTGCTAAGATATCCAATGTTTATACTAAATGTACATATTACACTATCTTAGTGCAAAAAGAAAATAAAAAGCTCTTCAATGTTAGCATTAAATCATCATACTATTTTACTGCACTACTAAATCCTTATCAAATTACACTAAATTTAATGTTACACTAAATCTTATACTAAGCACTATTCACTATTTTTATAATAATAAAAACTAACGCAAATGTAATATTATATTATGACTTTGTCACCATAATTTTTGTGCGATGTACTTTACGTAATTAAAATAGATTTACTATAAATATTTAGACACACATTGAAGTGAAAAAATGTTAGTTTAAGAGTATGTTAGTGTATATATTAGTGATGCTCTAATACATTTTTTCCAAACTACGATACTAAACAATCATTCATAAAGTCATCACTAATTTTATTGTACAAATCCTTCTTGGGGTGTTCACAAAACCGGAAAAACCGCAAAAACCGGCCGAACCATGTGAACCGGTCCAGTCCGGTTTGGTTCTTGTAGGTCTGGTCCGCGGTTTCAAAAATATGAAACCGGATTGAACCGGTCCGATCTACGGCTTCTAATAGATACCATCCGTTTAAACCAGATCGGACCATTTACTAAATTTGTCGCACCCCCAATTTCATGATTAGCGGAAGCATACACCGGATGCGACTAATCAAGGTAATCAAAGCACATAAGATATAATGAACGAATCTATATGCATCGTGTAATATCAAAGTTCTACAAGGTTGTATTAGTTACAAAAGCTCGTAAGCCAAATGATAGAGATTCTAGGGCATATCTAATTATACAAAATGTAGAAATGCAAGAGAATCTCCTGATATTTGCATACGACTCGAGCTAATATATCCTGATAGAGCATACCTACTGTTGCTGAGAACCTGAGAATACATGCTAAAACGTCAGCTAGAAGCTGATGAGCTCATAGGTTTGTATGAATAAACATAATGTATGAACCACAAGATTTAGTATAATGTTTGCAACCAAGAAAATAAATGAAGGTATATCACTGCTATGAGTACATAGTCTGAGCTTAACTGAGGTGTCAGGATCACAATTAAGTGCTTGATCGAGGGTGCCTCTCTGCGAGTGCCTAATCTACACTCGTATGAACAAATGATAATGCATCCGTTTGACCAGTTGGGACTTTGAACCCGGACGGGGATTGTCAATCCCATATGGTACCATACACTAACATTCACACTACAAAAGTATTACCAAACTATCCTCGAGGACTTAAAATGATTAGAGAAAACAACTCATGTAGTATATAGTGATATTTTGATACTTGCGTTCACATGTAAAACAAAATAAGCATGTATTCCCAATAATGATGTTGCTATCAAGCAATAATGATGTTACATAATGAAATGATGCGTCCAAACGACTGTAACCTGTCGGGCGTCCTAAATGCGCAAGGTTATAATAATGATTAGATGTCTTAACAGACCATCTATACTAGTTGTCCACTCAACTAGTTATGTCCAAATACTTTGGTTGTTGATTATGTTTAAGTTTGAAAATATGTACAGCCCGTTGGTGACGGTTGTAATAATAGTCTTGACGTATTATTATTATATTGTTATGTTACACTTGTAAAGTATGTTTCTGTATTCTATCGTATATAAGTATTGATGTTACACAAGTTCAACACTTAGTGTGAAAAATGTATTTTCAAGAATCTGAATGACGGGGGTCCGGGGGCAGCACCCCTGGTAGCGGGGTCCAAGAGGTGGCAACCCCTGGCGGGGTCAAAGGGGCAGAGCCCGTGGCTGGGGTCGAGCTTTTGTAAAAACGCATTTGAAATTCGAATTCAGAGTAAAATTAGGTGGTAAAATCTTAGTTCTAACACTAAATAAAAGTTGTGTTTGAAGTTAATCCGCGATCGGGTGAGGCTTTCATACCCGTTCGGGTGAGGATGCATACCCGTTCGGGTGAGTTTTGACACGTGACCGAGTAGGGTTTGTTACGAGATCGGGTATAAAAGTAATACCCATTCGGGTATGGGGTACCCACCCGTTCGGGTATGGGAACCCAGCAGTTCGGGTATGGGAACCCACCCATTCGGGTGTGGGTATTCACCCCTGTGTTCGTGCAGGTTTTAGTGTGTTTGTACATGCAATCTACTTGCAAAACGAGTTTCGATTTGGTTTTTGGACATAATAAGTTGATAGAAAATTAAAGCATGAATGATAAGCATTTTAAACACAAATATTTCAAAGGAAAAGTGAGGTTTATTACGGATTGAAATTGGAACTGAATATTGATGATGATTGTGCCGATGAAGAAGAAGATGATGAAGAAGGTGATGATTTGTTACTTCTGCTGCTGTTGATGCCGAGTTGTGTTGATTGAAAGTGAGACCGAGAGAGAGAGATTGATGAGGAGATGAAGAAAAAGAAAAATGAAGTAAAGGGTGTGTTTGATCGGCTATGTAGTCACAGGCAAGATCCACAAATTGTGAATCTTGTCCGGCTCCAATAATTGGGGCGGATACAGTTTGACTTCAATTCGTAGTGTAAAATGCCCGTGTTCGTGTACCCGATCGTAAAATAATGTAATATTTCTAAAATATAATTTTTGTAACGCGTATTCGAATATAATTTTCGATCGAAGTATTTTATAAAAATACTTTATTTAAGTTATAAAATATAACTTTATTTTTAATTAGTTTGTCGGATATGATACGTATGGTTTCATCGCGTGGAGTACATTTTGATTAAAACAAAATATGTTTTATTTTTATCCGAATAAATAATATTTATTAATAATAATAATAATAATAATAATACATTATTTATAAAGTTTTGTCACGAACGTTTTGTCTTATACGATACGAAATACTTATGAAATGTTATCGAAATAATATTTAGAGTCAAATATGTTTATTAAATAATTTCATATTACCTAATAAATTGAGTTCACCAACGTCCATATAAATGATACAGAATTCGACCGATATAATAATGCACGGTTTAATACAATCGTATACATGTGTATATATAACAATATACATAATGATACATGCAATTAGCCTAACATAGTGCTAATAACATGTATTAACTAAGTGATTAGGACTAACAACTAGCCCTAATTTGACGGGTATCACAAAATTAATATATATAATTATATAATTATGTAATATATGTATACATGAGTGTGTGTGTGTATATATACATATATGTTTGTTTATTTATATTAAAATTATATATTTATCACATAAATTGAGTGATTTGTAGTTTAGAGTCCAACAATAAGATATAAAGTATCTAAATGTCATGACAACTTAACGAAATCTTCTTATCGGTTAGAAGCAAATTATAGTATATTTATATGCATTGGTAGTTATAATCTATTAATTAAGAATAAATAGTTTGTAATCTATAAGGAATAAATAATTTCTAATTGTTTTATATAATTAATTATGATATCGTTATCGAATATATGTAATAGCATTCTATTATATACATTTATTCAAAAGAAAATATATATTTTTTTATTTTCTTGCAAAAGGACAAAAAACCGTAAAACTAGTCGAACTGGACCGGTATTCGCGGTTTGGTCCGGTCCGGTTACATAAGTTATTGTGATCCGGTTCGGTTTAGATTTTAGGAAACCGTCAAACCTCGGTGCGGTTTAGATTTTCGCCAAAAACCGATCGAACCGGGTCGTGAACACCCCTAAATCCTTTTGTATCAAACCTATCAAAATTCAAGTTTTAATAAAAAAAAATTAAAAACCAAATTTAAGAGGAGCAGGTCAAGCCGAGAGAGAGAGCGAGCGATTTGTGACCGAGAGACATGATGAATGATGCATCCACAAAGTGTTTACAAAAACATTTTCACAAAATGATGTGTCATATTAAGTGTACCAATCAAGTTCATTTGTTGTTTCTTTCCTAATTCTCTCTTTTCATCTTATTGGACCACATCATTTTGTGAAAATATATTATAAATACTATGTGAATGAATCATTTCTCGAGAGATATAAAATTGTCGTTCATGTTTTTGTCAATACATGTAACATCCCGTTTTCGAAGGTGAAAACGGACGTCACATTAACGATATTTAATAAGGACTTTTCTACATCGTTCGTCCTTGTGGTTTGTCTAGAATTTCACTCGTCGTCCTTGTACTTTTTTTTGGCACTGGTTGTCCCTGTGGTTACTAATTCTTGCACTCGTAGTCCTTGTCACTAACAGCCGTTAGTTTTCTTCGTTAAAGGACCATCCATGTATTTTCAGATTTAAAGTTTATTTAAATTTAATATTATTTTTAATTATAATTAGCTAATTTATTTTTCGAATAACTAAATCAATTTAATTTAATTATTTAATCAATTTTTTTGACAATTAATTTATTTTATTTTTTGAGTATCCCGATCTATATAAACCCACTAAAAATATAAATAGTTTAAAAATATAATAGTTTTTTAAATAGTTTATACTCTTAATATTGCATATCATCGTCGATTTCATGATTTCATATAGACAATTCTACATGCCTACATATATATTGCTAATAATTTTGTATATTATGAACGTACTCAAATTGCACATTATTAATATGTAACATTTATTTTTGAGTTAATTAAAGAAAAAATTGTAAAAATACTAAATTGCAATAATTACGTAGCGTATAGTATTAAATAACAGTATTTAGTTAATTTTCTTTTTTAGTAACAGTTATTTTATTTTTGACAATTAAATTGATTAATTTAAATATTTCCTTATTCTAATTTTTATAAGTGTCATAATCTACATCGACCCAATTAAAATACCACTAATTTTATTAAAAAAAACAATGTAAAAAATTATCAGGTACTATCCGTATAATTTTTCTACTAATTTACATAATTTAATATGTGTCGGTTATTTTAAAGAAAAAATACTTAATGTTCAAAATATGGAGTACAATAATACTATACGCTACGTAGTTATTGCAATTTAGTCATTCAGAATTTTTTCTTCAATTAACTCAAAAATAAATGTTACATGTTGATAATGTGCAATTTGAGTACGTTCATAATATACAAAACTATTAGCAATATATATGTAGGCATGTAGAATTGTCTATACGGAGTCATGAAATCGACGATGATATGCAAAATTAAGAGTATAAATATTTTAAAAACTATTACATTTATAAACTATTAATATTTTTAGTGGGTTTATATAGATCGGGACACTAAAAAAATAGAACAAATTAATTGTCAAGAGAAAAACTGATTAAAATAATTATATTGAATTTATTAGATTATTCAAAAAATAAATTAGCTAAATAAAAATAAAAATAATATTAAAATTAAATAAACTTTAAATTTGAAAAAAAATTACACGGATGGTCCTTTAACGAAGAAAACTAACGGTCGTTAGCAACAAGGACTACGAGTGCAAGAATTAGCAACCACAAGGACGACCAGTGCCAGAAAAAAAGTACAAGGACGGCGAGTGAAATTCTAGACAAACCACAAGGACGAACAGTGTAAAAAAGTCTTTAATAAGAGCAAAAGTCCATTTATTTTCAAATATCTAATGAATGAGCCATAAAATGTCTCCAAAGTAAGACAAACAGAATGTGCGTTACAAAATTCTAATATGAAAGTCTAAATAATAAAGAAAATAGTAATAATCCAAGAAATCTCGAGCTAACTTTTCCAGCTTCTTCACTTCTCTTAAGCTCCTTTCCTTATGCTCCTTGATCACCTGCCGCATAGAAAGAAATGCGGTTGAGCCAAAAGCCCAGTGCGCGGATACAAATAAAAGCAAACGAATATGGATATTTTATAAAAAAGATCATTCAGTGGCGGAAGCGATTTATTCGTGATGAACCAAACAAAAGCATATACTTATCAATGAGAATCAAAGGATCCAGAGTTCAATGGGGTAAGATAATTCGAGCTCAATGCAATACAATACAATGGGTACATGGACTGCAGATCTAAGTCTACCAAACAATGGTGAATGAGGTGTTGCACTACACCTCGATCCATAACAATACAATATAATACTATATCTATGGTTAACCAATGCGCCCCCTAAAATCCCTTATCACACCACAATGAGGAGACGTCGTAACTATCCACCGTTACGGAAGTGTCACGCCACCGATGCCACGATGACATGCCTATGGTATTTCCATAAGAAGTTAATAGCTCGCATACCCAGAATAGAATAAATAATGCTAAACAAATATTGGAGCAATTCAAATAAAGTACCAACAATGAAGGTAATGACGATTATAAGTTTAATAAGTATAGGCCAATATCAATTACAATGAAAGTCAATAGAATAATAGGAGATCAATAACGTATGGAGTCCAATAATTATTACATATCAATGATAAACGGTATGTAGGCCTGTAAGCGAACTGAACGTTCGGCGAACTATTCACGAACCGTTCGACGGGAAGTGCATTTATGTTCGTTCGTTTCGTTATATGAACGAACATGAAATTTTTTTTACGTTCGTTTAATTATATGAACGAACATGAACACATGTCCCGTTCGTTCATTTACGTTCGTGAACGTTCAATAAAATGTTAGTGAACGTTCGGTTAAATGTTCGTATAAATTAGTACATATTTGTATCTCTTATTTTGATTTAAGCTAAATTCTAAATATAATATTATTAAATATTTAGATATTTTCGTTTAATATTAAACATTTAAATATTTTTACCCCACATTTCCCACTCATATTTCCTACTACTCCAAACACACCTCTATTAGTTTCATATCTGCTGCTCTTACATATTGATCGGACTAAGCAAATGAGTTTATTTTCATATTGTGATCGCTTTGTAATGTTGAATATTCATTGCAACGTTTCAAGGTCTATAATATATATGTGTGGATGTGTATATATACGCTCGTTTATGTTTGTTGATGTTCATTTAAGGTATTAATGAAGAAATGTATTAAATTATATGCTCGTTCGTGTACGTTCGTTTGTGTTCGTGAACAAACAAATTTTCTTAATGAACGAACATGAACAACAAAATCCGTTCGCTTATCCATTCGTGTTCATCCGTTTGTTCGTCAAAACCTTAATGAACGAACACGAACAGACTCCGTTCGTTTCGTTCGGTTCGTTTACAAGCCTACCGGTTGTATCTTATGATTAAGTCAAGATAAACAAAAGAACGTAGAATCCGTACAAATTATCATACGAACTCAATAAGTTTTAATAAAAAAGATGGAGATCCATACAATACTAAATATAATTGAAGAGTGAAGGAATCCGTACACAATAAAATTTTGGTTATAAATATAGAGATCCGTACAATAATTAATGTAGAATAAAGGTTAAAGAGTAGAATAAAGGTTAAAGAGTCTGTACCTTATTATCTAACAAATGTTAATTGCGCAACGATCTACCACAACCCAAAACAAAGTCCTTACAATTAAAAACAGATTTCAACTCGTCTAAATTGGCTGCCGCAAGCTTGAGCGATAGGTTTATGGTTTTAAGAGAATTGGGATCATATTTATATACACGTTACATTATCGATGAAAATAAAGTTGGTGTTTCAAGATTACATGTATCCTTGCTTCCATATTTCATATTCATACTATCTTTATATATATATAAAATAAAATACCATGGAGGAATCTTAACCCTTAATTGAGTTCCTTCCTTACAATATAACGATGTATATTTAATATTCATAATTACATTTTCCTTCCCATATATTATTAGTTTTAAAAATTAATATATTCAATATTATTATTAATAAAAATCACGAATTCTTTTTAAAACAAAAAAAATGGCCAAAGCCTACCATACCGGTGATAAAGATAAGCTCAATAAAACCAAACAAATCCTCCCATATCACTAAAAAAAAGGTCTCTGTTAACTAATTTATATTTATATATAATATATACTATATAATTACAAAAATATATGCAATACGATATATTATCTTTAAATATATTCCTAATAGAATACTAAACCCTAGCACGTTCTTTCTCATCCTCGCGTCACCATCCGCATCGTCCACTGATTCATGGCAGCTTAATCGATCGTCATCGATCAATTTCTTCGTGAAATTGAATCACTCACAAGTCACAATTCATCCGCTTCACTCTCTTCCCTTTCATATTGTATGGTTTTGTTTATTCTGCTATAATATGCTTAGGGTTTCAGAATTCATTATGCTGTTATACAAACACCTAAATTTGCTTTCCATGTATGCTAATTTTAATAGGTTGTGCTTTGATTAAAGTGTTCTAGATTTTGCAAGGCTGACTTATGATGATGTTTCTAGAGAAATTGACATATATCTCAAGGCCTAAGGTAGTTATGTAGTAGATCAAATGGTTGAATCCCATGTAATGTAAGCTTTTCTTTTTAATTTGTATAATAAGTTAAATAATAATACTTTTACAAATCAAATATAAGATTGCCTACTTTTTGCAGGTTGTATCTATTCGATGTGCACATATGAGCCAAGTTTATGTGGATGAATGTTTAAATCTACAGGTACATCAATTGTGCTTAAATTTTGAAATTCGCCCTACAAATATTTTCCAATAATTTCAATCTTAAAGCCTTCTATTTATTTATTGTGATGTGATTTGTAGATTAAGTCTGCTTTTTGTATTGATGAGATTAAGTGGACTCCAATCTAAATAACCTTGAACGGGTTTCCTGAATTTTATGCCATCTTGATACGACCATTCAGAATATTTGGCTCAATGAATGTGTGCCGTACAGCTCCCCTCTTATTCAATTTTCTTCTTTGATGGTTGGTGATCTTGATAGTATGCTCTTGAACCCGTCTATACTCTTATATGCAATATTATTACTTTATTAGTATAATCTAAGGTTTTGTTTGATAGATTTGTAAATGGTTTCTAAATCTACATTACCCATATTATGCATTTAATCTCGATCTCACTATAAATCTAGCAAGTGGGACCAACAATATCGTCTTGTGTTTCCTCAAGTTCCCGATGTTTAATCACTTGCCAGAACGATGGCTGCAAAAATATATACTGCAAATACGTATGCTTCCCAGAGGGAAGATCTAAGTTTTGAGGTATGTAAATATATACTTCTCTCAATTTGGTTGTGATTATTCATATGACATTAATGATTAAACATCATCTTTTTTTAGCTGTTTATGTGTCATTCTAATAATGAAGTTCATGTTCAAGCATAAGTATTCTATGAAACGGAAAGGAGAGGTGTGAAGAAGTACATAGGTATATTCATTAATGCTAATGATATTTTGTAATTTGTCATAAAAAAAGGTGTCCCAAATGCTATTTTCCTCCATAGTTTGAGTCCCTCCTATCGAACCTTATCATCTGATTATAAGATACATAAGGGAAAAGTTATCTTCTAATACACATGAACCATCTTGCCATCTATTAGCCCAAAAGAAATTTGACAGAATCGGTTTATACAAATGTTTAAGAGGTATCTCGGACCCTTTTAAGTTCACTATTTATTTCCTCTCTAAGAGATATGGTGACAAATTGGGATAAGGGGTATTTGGGGTTGCGGTTTGAAACTGATTGTTGTGATATGTAGGCACTATAATATTTAGTTTTTGATATTTGGATAAAACATTATGATTTGATATTTAAATAATTTTTTAGAAGCTGCAACTCAACTGATCATGAAATTAAGTGTACAATATAATTACCTACTTGCCCTTTATTAACTTAAATTGTGAATCATCTCACAACACATGTTCTTTGTTTTTGGTGAAGTATGTGTTGATTAGTACGCTTCAGTTATTTGGTGACTATTTTCAGTAGCATCATATCATTCATTTTTTCTGATAATGCCTAGAAGTTTATATGGAGACAAAAGAGGCTCAACACATACTTTATAAATTTCAATATGTATCTGTCAACATTTACATTATATAATTGTACAATAGTTGTGAACACATTGTAAGCTAATTTCTGATCATTTATATATGTCTGTAATTTAATATTTTACAATTTTATCTTAGGTCTGATAAGAGATCTCAAATAGAGTCACCTTCAAGACGTCCAAAGAACTTTGAGGTTTGCAAAGAAGCTTTTCCTAGAAAGAACTCCTAAAGTTCAAAATATTAACAACTCCAAGTAAGCTTTTCACATAAGTATAAAATAAAAAGATACATTATGGCATTATCCATATGATAATTTCGATTTTTGAGTCTAATTTATTGATATTTACTTGCGGGTTTTGCATATCTTCATTTATGAGAAGCCTGAAAGCAAACTTTGTCCGGTGATCATTTTGAAGTGTTTGAGATGCTATTAAGCCATTGACCGCTTTTTGTTTCTATACATGTAATTATATAAAAGCGTTTTTAAACATGTTGATTTATTTTTTTCAATTGCTACCTCTTTAGATTGACAAAAGTGATGGTGAATCTTTGACTGATGATGATGACCAATTATTGCTATATTTAATTTTTCTTTTAACACAAATGATGGGCAATTGGGCATCGATCATGATTCAAGACACATTTATTTGTACACTTATGCTAATCTTAGAATTTTATTTATTATCAAACCCGTGAATGAAGACAAAATTATGCTAACAAAAGGCTGAAATAAAATACAATATGTATATCTAAAAGGGTTAAGGTTACGGATCGGTAACGAACTTTCACTTTTGTATCGAGTTAGTTAATGAACCGATTTTATTAATAACAATAGGTGGGTTTCGTATTATACTTGCTTTATTGTAAAGAATACTGGTAATATGCTATCTTTTTGAAATTGAACTAATATAGTTTTTCGAATGCAATGTACGTTCAGTTTTTGTAGGTCTTGGTCTTATTTGTTAAGAGTTACAGACATTGATTTCTTTTTTCTTCATAATACGTTGTTTTCGTTTTGCTTCCATATGTGTGGTTGCATTTTCCGTGTTCATGTTACTGTTCAGGTTACGAGTTGATTTGATTCATGAGTTTACTTGGTTTCAAGTGGTGGTTATTGTTCAGTTATTTATATCAATTGGTACAGTTCAGGTTGTGGGTTGAATTGATTCTTGAGTTTACTTGGTTTCAAGTAGTGGTCAATTTTAGTTCCTTAATTCGGCTAATACAATTCTCAGGTGGTTGGGTTTATATTACAGTAATATTATTACTATATATAGTTGATCTCTATTGGTTTATATTTAGAGTTCTCCCATTTTGATGGGCTCATTTGTCTTGGTAATCATTTGTAAGTGCTATGTAATGTAAGTTTTTCTTTATATGTTTGTAATACTATGTATGCATTCTTAGAAACACACATATATATTGCAAATCATCACGTCTAAATTTTATTTATATTGATGTTTAATTGTCATTAGTTTATTTATTTAAGAATTTTTTTATTTGCAAGGATACGTGAAAAGTTCAATAACTCTTTTCATACTAATTAAAATAAATCATTATAGTTTCAATATATATTGCTATTAGAAATTCTAATTTTATAAAGTACTTTTGATAAAACACATGTCTTTCATTTGTTGACATTGCATTGTCAACCTTTAAAACTTAAATGTTATAGCTTGCAAATTGAAATTGTATGTAAATATAGTTGGACTTTAATGAGTCAAACTGAAATTTTGAAGCAAATACAAATTACATGGTCAAAGGGAAAATTTCATGATGAATTGGATTGAAATTGTGATGAGCTCATATGATATCCTAAATTTAACAAAACAAATCAAAATATCATTTAACTTTAAAAAAAAATTTACAAAAAAATATATTAAAGTCCACGTTATCGTGGGTTTTTCACCTAGTTATGTTTATAATCAATAATTAATTGTTAGTTATCTATGTCTATGTTTGCGGGCTTTTTAAGATAAAATTAAATATCCTAATTGAGTTTAACATATTTCATAAATTGTAAAAGTATATTATTTAGTACTTTGATTCTTATGGAAAATAAAAAAAAATACTACGGAGTATGATTTTACTGTTTTAAACCAGTTTATTATCCCGTTAAAATAAATATAAAGGTTGAAAATTACGTTTGATTATTAATATATGTTAATTTATTATTTGTATTTATACATGGGTTATGTAAGATAAAAGAGTTAGTCAAATCTAATTATTATTTATTTTTGTTAATATGTGTAGTGTATACAATTTTGATCTATATATTATGATAAATAAAGTAAAGAAAAGTTGATAATATTTATGAAGAGAGTGAGCATTGACTTACCTTATTACTATTAAACTCGTTCATTTTATCTTCTAAATATAATTCGATCAATACTATCATGTGGAAGGTATTATCATAAACTATGAATCACATAAAATCCGTAATTGTGTAAACTTTAATATTACATAAATAATATAAACTTAAAACTGAACCTCTTAATTTAATAAATTTTAATATGTCCCTAATTATAAGATCTAATACGTTTATAATTTATATTTATTTTTATTGCAATAGAAAGATCTAATATGTTTATAAAATATAATTTTTCAAATAGAAATTTTAGATGATCAGTATCAATACATCACCAATAACCTTTGTCGCACAAAATGAGAAGTTATTAATGCGTGCAGTGACTGTATTGAGATATTTTTATTTTCTTGAACTTTAAGAAAGTTGTTGTTGTAATTAATGTGGTGTTATATGATGATTGAACAACTCTTTGAGTTTAGTGGATTGTTTTTTAGGTGTTCATATTCTCAACTTGTATGTAGATGTGCTCATTGTAATTTTGTGTTTCAATTAATCTTAACAATGAATAGTTATTAAAATATAATAAAAAAAATAATCATGACACATCCTCCCATTGCTTTTGTTACTATTCAGTTTTGGCGATAAATTTATCTGAAAAATTTAAATATGCATTATCCTAACACTTGATCAAATCAAAACGGGTTTTAAAATCTAAATCTGTGTATACACACTACTGTGTAATGTGAAATACGAGTAATTATTATATTGTTTTGAATAACTTTGATCCTTCGTACATTAACATCTTTTTCCTATAATTAATTTTATAAATTCAATATGTTCTTAATTATAAGATCTAATATTGAAATAGAAAGGTCTAATATGTTAAAATTGAGTAATGCTAAATAGACCTACTTAGGTAGGCCTAAATACATATCTAATTTTTTGATTGGTTGCTTTTTTTTCACTTTCTTAATCTCATCCAATCAATATTTCAAACCACCAATCAAATCTTTAGGTCTAAATTAATCTACTAAATTTAGACCTACCAATCATTTTTCAAATTATAATTTATAAATAGAAATTTTAGAGGATCAATATCAATATATCACCAATAACCATGCTCTACATATGAGAATCGTGAGATATCATGTTATTGGCTTTCGTTCCTATTTAGTTTTGGTGATAAATTTCAATGAAAATTAAACTATTAATTATTCTAATAGTTGATCAAATGATCAAAACGGGTTTTGAAATTTAAACCAATACAGTACTTAATGTGAGATTATTGTTATGAATAACTTTGAACTTTCGTACGTTAACATCTTTGTGCTATAATTGATCTACACAAAAGTGGTTTTGAAATTGTTCGTAACCCGTTTATTTATATGGATTGTTTAAGGTAATATAATTAATTAAATTCGTGCATAATATTAATCTTTCGTACACTGTCAACTTTTTTATTATAATTAATCAATTCAAAGTTGATTTGAAAATTTTAACATGTGTATATACACTGTCATGTAAAATAAAATAATTATTTGAAATGTTACAAACCTGTGATCTTTCATATTTTGACACATTTTTTTCTTATAATTGATCAAATCAAAGGTGGTTTTAAAATTACCATATCTATTAAGCAATTCTTTGTTTTTGAAACGTTTATCAACAATAATATATTTTTGTTATTTACGTCAATACATTAATTAAATTAACCTGTACATTATTGTTATTATTATATATATACACTATATATATATATATACATATAACATAAGTTTGTCGTACTCATGCAATATGGTTATAGATATCTTATTTTAATAACTACTTTAGTTGTAGCATTACCAGTGTCATTTTTTTTTTGTTATTATTTTATGATATACGTTAATTAGTATAGGTATAGGTATATAAAGTTTCTACTATTATTGTACAAGTTGTTTATCTACTTAAATATATTTAAAAGTATATATTAATTATCTTAATATGAACTCTGTATATATGATTGATTTCTATATATTGATTAGAGTTTTAACTAGAATTTTTAGGTAAATAAATGTATTTGATTGGTTAATTAAAAGTTTTATTAGATTCAAACATTTGATTGGTTAATAGGTCTCAATTTTAACATAAATTTTTACAGGAAAAATTTTCTTTTATTAATATTTAGATTATATTTAGCTATAAGTAATTAGTAATATTTATATTTATATGTATTGATCAATTTATGGATTTTAAATCTACAAGTCGGTCAACAAATTAACAGAATCCGAGACGAGATCAAAAGCTAGGTGATCCTAATACCACTTTAGACATTTTTACATATTAATTCCTTGAGTATTTAGTTATTTATTTAACACCGTATAATTATGTAATTGACTTTTCTAGAAATCAAGTATATACAAAAATCACGGACATTACAATACATATTAGTTTTATACTAATTTTATTTCAATATTAAAACTAAGTGGGCTAATAATGAATCATGGCACAAATAAATTGTTAAAATATGTCAATTAACGGATCAAACATATCAAGGTACGTCAATTTATTTTTACAACACGGTTCATCTAATAATTACACATAATATATGTAATATTTCTCTAATTATTTTTGAATGTTACAAAGTACTAAATCCGCCTTTCGTCGCCTTTCGTCGGGGCAACAACAGCGATTGTGTCAACGGTGTTACAGTGTAGCAGGTTAATTACCTAACCCTAACCCGGCACATATATAATTAACAAGATATCAAACCCGTGTGTACACACGGGGCATTGAATGCGAATTTAATTTTTATAATTACACGAATTATGTATACGATAAAATTCTATTTCGTAAAAATGAAAAAAAAATATACAATGAGGTTCAAAATTCCTTAAACGAAAGTAGTATAATAGATTGATTGCGTATATCAATTAATAAATGTAATAAAACACAAAAAATTAAGATTAAGATTATATTTATTTATTAACTTACTTATTGAAAGTTAAAATTCTCCTAATGCAAGTCTCTAATGAAATTAGGAACCTAAAATAATAATAATTATATTGATATATTAATATATAAATATAATTCAATACAAAATATGTATTTATCACATCATCTCATCCTAAATTTTAGCTAATTGGACAAAATTAAAGAATTTAATTGGTTAATTGTGATTTTGACATTGTCAACATCCGCTCCCTATATATAATATATATACAATGTTGGTACATTTAGTGTGTCAGTCAGTTGGTCTAATTGAGTTGTAAGTGTCGTTGATTAATTGTAATAGAAAAGTTATTTTTGTATTAGTGACACTTAGTTTGGTCTAGGCGACACTTGCCTTAGTGTCGCATAGCGACACTTAGGTAGTGTCGCATGAAGGCGGCCACATGTGTCACTTAGGGAGTGTCGCATGTCTGCCAATTAGTATAAATATAAACCTACGGGTTTCAGGCTAGGGTTGACGAAACCTTAGCACCATTTGTCGAAATTGCAAGTCTGTAAACAAGCTAATAGGTTACGATTATCAATATAAAGTTGATCTTGATTCGTTTATTCGATTTCGGTTTGTGATTATATTTGTTTATTGTGATTGTTTATTTCCGTCATTCAATCGCTGTCATCAATCACTTAGATCCACAGCAAGGGGCACTCACAACTTGTATCAGAGCCTCAAAGTGGTTTGATTGAAGTATTGATCACGTAATCGCTTATTTCGGTTTGCATTGTGAAGAGAATCAAGAACAATCGAGTTATTTGGATCAATTGGGTGCTATTCAGACGATTTGAATCAACATTTACAGGTTTCGTTCGATTGGGATTGAAGAATTTTCGTTACGTTTACGAAAATTCGAATTTTAGGGTTTTCGGGACATCGCAGCCGTTTTTGCGTCACTCGTTGCGTCACTAGATAGCGACACTTCGTGCGACACTCTGTAAGTTCCAATTAGGGTTTTACCGACACTCTGGTACGTCACTTTGTGCATCACTAAGAGCGTCATTTGTGAGTAAAACGACACTTGCCTCTAGTGTCGTCTGCTTTAATCTAGCGACACTCACGTGCGTCACTTCAGCACGTCACTTGTTTGTCACGCGTCACTTCCACTAGTGACGCTTGTTTGATTTACTGCGTTACTCAAGTACGACACTTGGGTGCGTCACTTGCTTGATTGAGCATCACTTGCTTCTAGTGTCACCAGTCACTTTATACGTCACTCAACAGCGACACTTATTAAGTGTCGCTAGTCGTTGCGACACTTCAGTGCGTCACTTTCCAAGTGACGCCTTTGTTACTAATCAGTTTTCTAGTTTTTGTTTTGAACTATTTTTCAGGATTTTCTTTAATGCCTGCTGCTGATAAAGAAGATATTACGGGAATTAGAGAAATGATCAAACAAAATCATGATGTTGGTTCTAACAGTAAACCTCCTTTGTTTACTACAGATATGGATTATGCTTATTGGCGTGACCGATTTGAACAATATGTAATTTCCATTGTCCAGAGCTTTGGGGTCCACTTAGAGAAAGATATGAGGCTCCAGTAGCTGAAGGAAATTATCGTGGTATCCCTCCGGCCAAGACGTATAAAACTATGACTCCTGAAGAGAAAAAGGAGTATGACATCGAGAGAAAGGCTCATTCTGCTATCTTTATGTGCCTAACTAAGGATGTTTTACGACTTTTCAAAACTCATGACATCACCTACGATCCGTGGAAGGCCATTGAAACACAATGTGGAGGAAACGAAAAGTATAAGGAGGCTAAACTAGAACTAATCAAGAAACAATATGATCTGTTTGATATTCTTCCTAATGAAACTGCATCAGGATTATTCACAAGGTACTCACAGTTGGTTAGTGAGTTAACCGAGGGAGGTTACAATTTCCATTAGATTGAGGTGAATAAGAAAGTGTTAGATGTGCTGCCTAGTACTTGGGATGTAAAAGTACAATTTCTAAAGGAGAATCAAGAGTTAGCAAGAATGAACTTGGATTAGTTGATTGGTGTTCTTCAAGCTCACGCAATGGAGTTGAAGAAAAAGGAGTGTAAGTCGGGTGAGTTTGTTCAAGACCCGACATTATATGGAAGAAAGATAAACACCGGGAAGACATATGGTGGAATGGCCTTCATTTCTGATACTAGTTCACCATTGCAGTCTATTGGTGCTCATCATCCAGTCTATGCTTCTGGACCTTCACTAGGTTCACAACAGCAAGTTACGATTTCTCCGGCTATTGAAGAACAAGCTGCTATCTATACAACTTTTTTGAGCTCCTACAAAGATTTGGTTTCACAACCAAATTCTACACTAGAACTTGCTAAAGAAGACTATGCTCAACTGGATGATGATGATCTTGAGCAAATGGATTTAAACTGGAATATTGCCATGATCTCAAGAAGAGTTCAAAAATTCTTGCAAAGGACTGGACGTAAGAGTTTGGAGGGAAACGGCAAAACCAGCTTTGGTTTTGACAAGAGCAAGGTCCGCTGCTATAACTGTCAAAATTTGGGACATTTCGCAAGGGAATGCGAGAAACCCAAAGTTCCTTCATCGGGTTTTACGAAGCCTGATGCTCCTAAAGCTCAAGAGAAGGATGAAGTGAAACAAGCGATAGCTGATGCTTTAGTTGTCTTCGAGCCTACAAACACAGACTGGAGTATGTTCGCTGAAAAGTACCAACGGTGTCTTATGGCTCACGTTACTAATGAGGTACGCAATGAACCTGATGAGCCTTTGAACTGTATTTCATGCATTAAGTTAACTGAATCTTTAAAGTGCTTTCAAGAAGAAAACTTAGAATTAAGAGAAAAGGTTGCAAAACTTAATGAGTCCAATAAATACCTAAAAGCTAATGAACAACTTTACGATAAGAAGATTGAGGCTTATAAGCAATACACTCAAAAGTATAAATCAAAGGTTTTTAGTCAACAAGATGCTATTAACAGCTATCTTGCTGAAATTGAATTGTTGAATAAGGAACTCTCTGATTTAAAAATTGAGTATGATAACTTTAAGAACAAGATTCTAGGTTCCTCTTCCTCTATAGTTGCCTTCAATGAAATCCTTAATAAGCAGAGGACAGATAACAAAACTAAGGCAGGACTAGGCTATGCTGAAGTCCTGCCTCCCACTGAATACTGTCCTATGCCTGTTAAAGAAGGCACTGAAGAGATTCATGTTGACTATGCATTGTTATATGGTATCAAGTCAAAAGCAACCAAGCAAAACAAACAGGCAAAGGAGAAAACCAAGTGGCTAGAGTATCCTTCGCCTAAGTTTGTTTAAGTCAGAAGCTGTATCTCCAGTTAGTGTTGAGGAGATAGTTGAGATTGAGGATATTACCGATCAGGAGCATCCTAAGGTTGAGAAGGTTGAGGTCAAATTAGAAAAGGTGATTTTGACGAATGAACCTGTCCTTAAAGTACAAAATGATAAGGGCAAGAAAAAGGTTTTAAATGAGAAAACTCAAACTTTACAGACACTTGTAAAGATTTTGAAAGATAACTTAAATGTGAACAATGAAAGAATTTCATGTAAAAAACCTTTACCCTCAAACAATCAACCAAGGCAAAAAATTTCTCAAACTTGCACACACTGTGCTTGTTCTAAAAATGCCTCACCATTTACTCCGGTAAATCTTCAACCTCAACCGAATGTTGAGAATCGTTCCTGTTTCTACTGCAAGAAACAGGGACATTTAATTCGTGATTGTCTCAAGCTTTCTCATCAGCGCTATGGGAGAGATATGCCTAGAACTTCTTTTTATAGAAATTCATTTTCACCACCTAGGCGTTATTCTAACTCTCCCAAGCCTGTTGAAAAGCAAAGTAATGTTGGGCAAAAACCTTTGCCAAAACAAAAGCCCGACATTGCTCCCAAACCAACTTCAGAACAATCTAAAGTTTGGAAAAGAAAGGAGTCTGCTAGTGACTCTTCCGTCATCAACAATAACACATTAGATGAAAATTCTGATTTATTAAAAAATAAGGTTCTATCTGATGTGATTATTGTTAATGACCTTGGTAGACCTAAGTCTGTAAAGGCTTGGGTCACCGTTTCTCACTAAACTCCTTACTTTTATGTATTGCAGCAGTCTGAACATGTTAAAGATAGTGAATGGTATATGGACAGTGGCTGCTCGCGACACATGATGTCGCACCCCCAAATTCTGGTTGCGGAAGCGAATCGGGTCGGGGCGCGACTAATCAATATACACAGCATATAAGATATAATGAACGACCACTATATGCGTCGTTTTACATTGATATAATAAAACCAAAGTTTACATTCAAAGTATTGTTTACATTAGCCCGGTTTGAAATTGAGAGATTTAAATACATAATTAACCTATACAAAATATAATAATGCAGCTAAATCTCTGATTGTTTGCATGCTGACTCGAGCTAATAGTCCTTGATTGAGCAGTCCAACCTATTGCAGGTCACCTGTGATACATGCTAAAATTGGTCAGCGAAATGCTGGTGAGCTCATAGGTTTGTATGCCAACACATATTTGTATGAACCGCAAGATTTAATTGAATTTAAAATGCAATTAAGCAAAATAAAAGTTATACAGCCATGAGCACATAGTCTGAGCTTAACTTGAGAGTCAGGTCCAATTAAGGAAACCTAACTGAGTTGCCTCCTACGAGTGCCTAATCTACACTCGTCTTCCCAAATGCTAATACGTCCGTTTGACCAGTTAGTGCGTGCTAAACCGGACGAGGATTGTCAATCCTATATGATATCGTATACTAACATTCACGCTACAGATGTATTATCAGACTATGCTATGGAGGGCTTTAGTGATTAGTTGAAAACAACTCATGTAGTATTTGATTGATTGGTACTTGCGTTCAACTTGTAAAATAAAACGAGCAATAATACCACACCCCTTAATGAAAACAGTAAAATAGGGGCCATGAGACTCACCTGAGCCTTGAGTGTTTAAATTAATAAACTTGAATTGATTAGCGGTGGATTGATGTCCGAAGACTTGTAACCTGAAGGTGTCCAAGACACACAATGGTTATAACATGAGTAGGCATCTCGAAAGACTGCCCTTGTAGTTGTTCATCCAACTTAGAATGTCCAAATTACTACGATTTGGTTGATTGAATTATCCAAATTACTACGATTTGGTTGTTTGACTTGTGTTTTAAAAACGTGTACGGCCGTCGGTGAATTGGTTGTATAAATAATCTCATTATTACTTTCTTGATTTTGAAGTGTTATACTTAAAAGTAAGTTCCAATGTGTTTTAGAAGTCATGTCGCATTCGTGTTTGATGTTATACAAGTTTAGCACTTTGTGTGAAAGTTTAGATGTAACACCGTTACTCGTGACCCTAGGGTAAGGGCGAAGCCCGTTAGTGATGGGGGTCCGGGGGCAGCGCCCCTGGTAGCGAGGTCCAAGGGGCGGCAGCCCCTGGCGCGGTCCAAGGGGCAGAGCCCCTGGCTAGGGTCGAGCTGCCAGGTCAGCTTGGAAAATTTTTATTTCTACTAAATTGCTTTGGTGAAAAACGCATCTGGACTTGAATTTGGGTGAAATCGAGTGATAAAATTTTAGGTCTCGACACTTAGTAAAATTTGTGTTTTCTTGGTTCTGTTTCATGCGACATAGCGTGCGACACACGGCTTTGTGTCGCTAAGTGCGACATAGTCTGTTGTGTCGCAGATCATATCTGCGACATAAGGGCTTGTGTCGCTAAGGGCGACATCCGCAATTTAATGCGACATAGGGCGTTGTGTCGCTATATGCGACATTCGTAATTTCTGCGACATAACGATTTGTGTCGCTATATGCGAAGTCCATGATTAGTGCGACATAGTGGCTTATGTCGCTATATGCGACATAAGGTCTGATTTAGCGACATAAAGGCTTATGTCGCAGGTGGCCTGGAGCCTCTGCGACATAACGCGCTGTTGGCCGGAAAATGGGCCGAAAAGGTGTTTTCCGGCCTCCGTTTGACCTGAGACTTTTACCCAACCCATTTTTTGACATTTTAAGCTTAACCCAACCATATACATGTAAAAATAAGTGAAATCGACGAGTTTCGAGAATTTTCCGAAAACTTACGAAGTGGCGAATCAAGATTCCGGAAAGGTAGGAGTGTAGATCGTTGCGTGGTGATCATTTTCTTCTAAATGAGTCTCGAGATTTATGGTGGTTTGGTGATGTTATTTGGTGGAGGAAGGTGGCGGTGTTGTGGTGTTAGAGAGAAAAGAAGATGAAGAAAATGGAGAGAGAGAGAAAGGAAATGAAAAGAATGAGGAGGGGGAAAGGGTTTTTGGGGCAGATTTTTGGGGAGGGGGAAAAGGGTTTTCTCCCAACTTTTTAGTCCCCGTGTTTGCGCTCCGTGCGGTGTTCGTTTTCCCGGTCGTTTAAACGTTAAATAATTATCTTATACGTTTAATTAGGAGTTTTAAAATACGGATATTTATTCAAAATTATATTTGAAGTATTTCATCAAATACTTAATAATTGGGTTATAAATTGTAACTTTAACTTTATTTCGGTTGTACGCGCGTTTATTATTTTAATTGCGTAATTGTTGTTTTAACGACACGAATTTGAGTTGAAATATCACCTAAATAATATTTTGGATTAAATAGAGTTATTAAATAATGTCATTTTATTTAATAGAATTGTTCACCAATGTCCGCATTAATTGAATCGAATTACATTCGATTTGAATTGCGTACGATTTAATCAAATCGCATAGTTGTATATATTCATCAATATATATTTTGATACATTAATTAGCCTAACACAAAACTAATTACATGTATTAACAATTGATTAGGCACTAATTACTAGTCCTAATTTGACGGGTGTCACATTCTCTCCCTGTTAGGAGAATTTCGTCCCGAAATTTAGTTTAAAGTCGTGTTTGAAGTAGCGTCAGCAAATAATTGAGGATACTTGTGTCGCATCTGGTCCTCCCGTTCCCAGGTGAATTCCGGCCTCCGCCGCGAATTCCACCTGACTTTGACAATGGGAATACAACTTTGTTTGAGTTATTTGACCTCACGGTCCATGATTTCTGCGGGTTCTTCAACAAAGTGAAGCTTGTCGTCAATACGAATTTCATCAAGTGGAATGATGAGTGTCTCATCAGACAGACACTTTTTCAGGTTTGAAATGTGAAAAGTGGGGTGCACGCTGCTGAGCTCGGATGGCAGCTGCAATCGATATGCCACCGGACCTATCCTCTCGAGGATCTCAAAAGGTCCAATGTATCTTGGGTTCATTTTACCGCGTTTGCCGAAACGAATGACACATTTCCAAGGTGAAACTTTGAGTAGTACTCGATCCCCAACCTGGAATTCGAGTGGTTTGCGCCTCACGTCAGCATAACTTTTCTGACGATCACGTGCGGCTTTGAGTTTGTTTTGAATCTCGAAGATTTTCTCGGTTGTTTCGTGAATGAGTTCGGGACCAGTGAGTTGACTGTCTCCCACTTCGGTCCAACAAATCGGTGAGCGGCACTTACGACCGTAAAGTGCCTCGAAGGGTGCAGCCTTTATGCTGGTGTGATAACTGTTGTTATACGAAAACTCGCACAACGGTAGGTGTTTTTCCCAGTTTACACCGAAGTCAACTACGCAAGCTCGTAGCATGTCTTCCAGTGTTTGAATCGTTCGTTCACTTTGGCCATCGGTTTGAGGATGGTATGCGGTACTCATATCAAGACGGGTACCCAATAATTTTTGAAGTGATTGCCAAAAGTGAGATGTGAAACGACTATCTCTATCAGAGATAATCGAGATTGGAACACCGTGTCGAGAAACAACCTCTTTGATGTAGATTTGTGTGAGGCGTTCCATTTTGTCGGTTTCCTTGATAGCCAGGAAGTGAGCAGATTTTGTGAGACGATCGACGATCACCCAAATGGTATCGCAACCGCTCGATGACTTTGGTAGTTTGGTTATGAAATCCATGGCAATTTGTTCCCACTTCCATTCAGGAATGCTGGGTTGTTGGAGTAAACCAGAAGGTTTTTGGTATTCAGCTTTGACTTTCGAGCAAGTAAGACACTTGCTGACGTATGTAGCGATTTCAGCTTTCATATTCGGCCACCAATAAAATTCCTTGATGCCGTGATACATTTTGTCGGATCCAGGATGGATAGAATATTTGGACTTGTGAGCTTCATCCATCACCAAGTCTCGTAGGTTTCCAAAACTGGGTAACCAGATTCGGTTTGAGAAATACCTAATCCCGTTAGGCTTGATTTCGAATTGTTTGTCCATACCTCGCAAGGCTTCGTTTTTGATATTATCGGGTTTCAGAGCTTCGAGTTGAGCAGTGAGAATCTGAATGTTTAGATCATTGTGAATGGTCATGCTGAGGGCTCGGACTCGTAGTGGTTTCGTTCGTTCCTTTCGACTGAGGGCATCGGCAACAACATTTGCCTTACCCGGATGGTATTTGATCTCACAATCGTAGTCGGTGAGCAACTCGACCCATCGACGTTGCCTCATGTTGAGATCCTTTTGATCGAAGATGTGTTGGAGACTTTTGTGGTCGGTGAAGATTGTGCACTTAGTGCCGTAGAGGTAGTGTCTCCATATTTTGAGGGCAAAGACGACAGCTCCGAGCTCGAGATCGTGGGTGGTGTAGTTCTTTTCATGAAATTTGAGCTGTCGTGAAGCATAAGCAATAACTTTATCTCGTTGCATCAGCACGCAACCGATACCTTGATGAGAAGCATCGCAGTATACCACGAAGTCATCAGTGCCTTCGGGTAAAGATAGAATCGGAGCACTGCAAAGCTTTTGTTTCAGAAGTTGGAATGTTGACTCTTGTTTATCAGTCCAGTTGAACTTTTTGTCTTTCTGAGTCAGGGTTGTGAGTGGTTGGGCTATTTTCGAGAAATTTTCAATGAATCAGCGATAGTATCCGGCAAGACCCAAGAATTGACGTACTTCAGTTGGAGATGTTGGTGCTTGCCAGCACTTGATGGCCTCGATTTTCGATGGATCGACATGGATTCCTTGACTATTAACAACATGTCCAAGGAATTGAACGGATTGTATCCAGAACTCACACTTAGAGAATTTGGCATATAACTCCTCGTGTCTGAGTAGTTCTTGGACGGTTTTGAGGTGTTGCGCGTGTTCTTGTTCGTTTCGCGAGTATATGAGAATGTCGTCAATGAAGACAATGACAAAGTTATCGAGGTAAGGTTTGCACACCCGATTCATAAGATCCATGAATACATCCGGTGCGTTCGTTAAAACGAAGTGCATCACCTGAAATTCATAATGCCCGTAACGAGTTCGGAAAGCAGTTTTCGGGATATCAGTGTCGCGAACTCGAAGTTGATGATAACCTGACCGAAGATCGATCTTTGAATAAATACTCGACCCTTGTAGTTGGTCAAACAGGTCATCGATGCGAGGGAGTGGATATCGGTTCTTGACGGTCAATTTGTTCAACTCTCGGTAGTCGATACACATTCTGAATGAACCATCCTTCTTTTTCACAAATAAGACCGGAGCTCCCCAAGGTGAAGACCTCGGTCGAATGAATCCTCTATCCAGGAGTTCCTGTAACTGGGTGGACAGCTCTTGAAGTTTGGATGGGGCTAATCGGTATGGTGCTCGGGCCACAGGCGCAGCACCTGGCACGAGGTCGATTGAGAATTCAACCTGTCTTGACGGTGGCAGACCAGGCAGTTCTTCGGGAAAGACTTCTGGAAAGTCTCGAACGATGGGCACATCCTTAAGTCGCTTCTCCTCCGACTTTTTCTCCATGATGTGTGCGAGGATTGCCGGATAACCTTTTCTCAGGAATTTCCGAGTTTTCAAGCAAGATATGATGTTTAGTCTCGTCCCACCGGTCTCCTCCTGTATGACCAAGGTTCTACCGACGGCGAGAGGAATACGAACGAGTTTATCGTAACAAATGATTTCAGCGCGGTGTTTGGACAACCAGTCCATACCAATGATGACGTCGAAACTTCCAATTTCTACAGGCAGAAGATCGATTGAAAAGATTTCGTTGGCTAGGTTTAAAGTGCAATTAGGTATCACACTATCAGTTTCTATGAGTTTACCATTTGCAAGTTCTACGTTGTACATAACATCTAGAGCAACAGGGGCGATGTCAAGTAGAGGGCAAAACTCATCAGAAATAAAGCTTCTATCGGCACCAGTATCAAACAGAATAGAAGCAGATAAGTTGTTGAGGAGGAACATACCCGTGACCACATTCGGGTCCTGACGGGCATCCCCAGAGTTGAGTACGAACGCTCTTCCCCTTGCGTTGTTGTTGTTGTTGTTGTTGCCCTTGTTCTTGTTTTTAGGACATTCATTTCTGAAGTGTCCTGTTTCTCCACACCCAAAGCAGGATTTGGGTTGGTTGGAATTGTTGCGAGAGGTATTGTTGTTGGATTTGAGGGCTCGGCAATCTCGGGTCAAGTGCCCGTACTTCCTGCAGTTGTTGCAGGGAGTACTGCATGGACCGTCGTGGTGGTAGTTGCACTTGGAACAATATGGCCTATCCCCAGTGTAAGCACGTTTGGGTTCAGAATTGGTGTTGTAAACTTGGATGGTGTTGGATTTCTTGTTCTGGTTGTTGTGGTGTTCAGAAGGTTTGCGTTTGTTGTTATTGGAGGAGGATGTATTAGATTTCTCACGGTTGACAACCATTGCCATGAGTTCATGTGCTAGCCGGATAGCACTTTCAGTAGTGGGTGGCTTGGATGAAGCGACATTCCCCTGGATATTTTCTGGGAGGCCGCGGATGTATCTTTTGATGCTCTTCTCCTCCGGATCAACCAAACCCGGGCATAACAGTGCAAATTGCTGGAATTTGGTGGTATATCCAGCAATGTCAGTTCCCTGCACAGTCAGGTGCCAGAACTCTTCCTCCAAACGATGCAGTTCTTCTTCAGGGCAGTATTTTTCCCTTAGCTTCTTCTTCAATTCAGCCCAGGGGAGTTGGTTTGCTATTTCGATGCCTACAGAATTGGCGTGGGTGTTCCACCATGTAAGTGCACCTTCCTGAAAGGTGTAGGCAGAGAATTTGACCTTGTTTTCCTCAGCACAGTTGCAGAGGTTGAAGACGGATTCCATACGTTCAATCCATCGGATCAGACCAATGGCACCTTCCGTGCCTTTGAAGTAAAGTGGTTTACAGCTGAGAAAATCCTTGTAGGAACAAGGCTTGATGAAAGGGGTAATGACTGGGGTTTCGTCATTACTTTGGGAGTTTCGAGGTGAATCCCGAGCAGCCAAAGCATCGGCCACTGCTCGAGATACGATAGCAGCAAGTTCGGCATCACTGTAACTTTTCTTCTTTGGCGGCATGATTCTTCAAGAAAGAAACAAGAGGTACATGAGAAGTTGTACCGGAATGATAATTCAATAGATGTATATATATTTAAGCGGTAATATACAACATCACACAGTGAAAATTAACAATGTAAAATAGTCGAGAGAAATTGCTGATTGATATTACAATGTTAAATGATTACAGACAATTCCAAATCACGAGTTTCAAAAGCTACAGACTTAGAAGTTTTACAAAAGTTCCGGGAATTGTTACATCCGGTCGAATTACATAGGTCCTATGAAAGCATAATAGAGTACAGGTTCAGCCTAAGCTAATCCTGACGTAGATTGAGTTGTGGCAGTAGTGTAGTGAGATGGTCCACAAATTCTGCAAGTCTGCTAACCATTCGGAGGGCTTCCTCGGTTTCCCTTAGACGTGTCTCGCACTGGTTCAGCCTTGATTGTAGGACTGAAATTTCATTTCGGTTGCCAATCACTTGGTTGTGGACAACCTCCATAGTTCTGATGGTTTCACCCAGACGGTTGTCAAGGGTGTCCATGTGGTTGACGGTATTTTCATGATCTTCGGAGACTTGATTGATACGTTCGAGTGACGTGAGTCTCCAGTTTTCGTTGGTTTCTTGGAGTTCGATATCCATAGTATCAAGTCGTTGTTCGTGTCGGTGTACCCTAGTGGCTAAATCTGAAAAAGTGAAGTGAATGGGGTATGGGTCAGCTCGAGGTAACCTGGTGTTCCTCCTAGCTACCCTTGGATTTTGCGATCCATACGGATGAGAGCGTGACGAATTGGGTAGTGTGTTTGCCATTCTGAGACAAAGCGTGAGAAAGAATGAGGCCTATATTCATATAATACATATATAATATAGCCTAAGATATTGAGCGTGAGAGAGGCCTATCTATGTGTGTGTGTGTGTATATATATATATATATATATATATATATATATATATCACATAATAGCCTAAAGTGTCTAACACATACATGTTTGAGTCCCGGTTCTCTCGAGGTCAGAGTCAACTAGTGTATCCTATTCAGTCATGACTCCTTTCAGATCTCACATCATATTCTTTTAATTGTACATAGTTGATCAGGCTATGTTAAATTAAACCAATACAATGCTGTCACTGAACCTAATCATACTTAATAAGGAATACTGCCTAACGGTCATAATCTAGGCCCACTAAATGCAACCTAGTTCACTATAACCTTAGGCTCTGATACCAATCTGTCGCACCCCCAAATTCAGGTTGCGAAAGCGAATCGGGTCGGGGCGCGACTAATCAAAATACACAGCACATAAGATATAATGAACGACCACTATATGCGTCGTTTTACATTGATATTAATAAAACCAAAGTTTACATTCAAAGTAATGTTTACATTAGCCCGATTTGAAATTGAGAGATTTAAGTACATAATTAACCTGTACAAAATATAATAATGCAGCTAAATCTCTGATTGTTTGCATGCTGACTCGAGCTAATAGTCCTTGATTGAGCAGTCCAACCTACTGCAGGTCACCTGTGATACATGCTAAAATTGGTCAGCGAAACGCTGGTGAGCTCACAGGTTTGTATGCCAACACATATTTGTATGAACCGCAAGATTTAATTGAATTTAAAATGCAATTAAGCAAAATAAAAGTTATACAGCCATGAGCACATAGTCTGAGCTTAACTTGAGCGTCAGGTCCAATTAAGGAAACCTAACTGAGTTGCCTCCTACGAGTGCCTAATCTACACTCGTCTTCCCAAATGCTAATACGTCCGTTTGACCAGTTAGTGCGTGCTAACCCGGACGAGGATTGTCAATCCTATATGATATCATATACTAACATTCACGCTACAGATGTATTACCAGACTATGCTATGGAGGGCTTTAGTGATTAGTTGAAAACAACTCATGTAGTATTTGATTGATTGGTACTTGCATTCAACTTGTAAATTAAACGAGCAATAATACCACACCCCTTAATGAAAACAGTAAAATAGGGGTCATGAGACTCACCTGAGCCTTGAGTGTTTAAATTAATAAACTTGAATTGATTAGCGGTGGATTGATGTCCGAAGACTTGTAACCTGAAGGTGTCCAAGACACACAATGGTTATAACATGAGTAGGCATCTCGAAAGACTGCCCTTGTAGTTGTTCGTCCAACTTAGAATGTCCAAATTACTACGATTTGATTGATTGAATTATCCAAATTACTACGATTTGGTTGTTTGACTTGTGTTTTAAAAACGTGTACGGCCGTCGGTGAATTGGTTGTATAAATAATCTCATTATTACTTTCTTGATTTTGAAGTGTTATACTTAAAAGTAAGTTCCAATGTGTTTTAGAAGTCATGTCGCATTCGTGTTTGACGTTATACAAGTTTAGCACTTTGTGTGAAAGTTTAGATGTAACACCGTTACTCGTGACCCTAGGGTAAGGGCGAAGCCCGTTAATGACGGGGGTCCGGGGGCAGCGCCCCTGGTAGCGAGGTCCAAGGGGCGGCAGCCCCTGGCGCGGTCCAAGGGGCAGAGCCCCTGGCTAGGGTCGAGCTGCCAGGTCAGCTTGGAAAATTTTTATTTCTACTAAATTGCTTTGGTGAAAAACGCATCTGGACTTGAATTTGGGTGAAATCGAGTGATAAAATTTTAGGTCTCGACACTTAGTAAAATTTGTGTTTTCTTGGTTCTGTTTCATGCGACATAGCGTGCGACACACGGCTTTGTGTCGCTAAGTGCGACATAGTCTGTTGTGTCGCAGATCATATCTGCGACATAAGGGCTTGTGTCGCTAAGGGCGACATCCGCAATTTAATGCGACATAGGGCGTTGTGTCGCTATATGCGACATCCGTAATTTCTGCGACATAACGATTTGTGTCGCTATATGCGAAGTCCATGATTAGTGCGACATAGTGGCTTATGTCGCTATATGCGACATAAGGTCTGATTTAGCGACATAAAGGCTTATGTCGCAGGTGGCCTGGAGCCTCTGCGACATAACGCGCTGTTGGCCGGAAAATGGGCCGAAAAGGTGTTTTCCGGCCTCCGTTTGACCTGAGACTTTTACCCAACCCATTTTTGGACATTTTAAGCTTAACCCAACCATATACATGTAAAAATAAGTGAAATCGATGAGTTTCGAGAATTTTCCGAAAACTTACGAAGTGGCGAATCAAGATTCCGGAAAGGTAGGAGTGTAGATCGTTGCGTGGTGATCATTTTCTTCTAAATGAGTCTCGAGATTTATGGTGGTTTGGTGATGTTATTTGGTGGAGGAAGGTGGCGGTGTTGTGGTGTTAGTTAGAGAGAAAAGAAGATGAAGAAAATGGAGAGAGAGAAAGGAAATGAAATGAATGAGGAGGGGGAAAGGGTTTTGGGGGCAGATTTTTGGGGAGGGGGAAAAGGGTTTTCTCCCAACTTTTTAGTCCCCGTGTTTGCGCTCCGTGCGGTGTTCGTTTTCCCGGTCGTTTAAACGTTAAATAATTATCTTATACGTTTAATTAGGAGTTTTAAAATACGGATATTTATTCAAAATTATATTTGAAGTATTTCATCAAATACTTAATAATTGGGTTATAAATTGTAACTTTAACTTTATTTCGGTTGTACGCGCGTTTATTATTTTAATTGCGTAATTGTTGTTTTAACGACACGAATTTGAGTTGAAATATCACCTAAATAATATTTTGGATTAAATAGAGTTATTAAATAATGTCATTTTATTTAATAGAATTGTTCACCAACGTCCGCGTTAATTGAATCGAATTACATTCGATTTGAATTGCGTACGATTTAATCAAATCTCATAGTTGTATATATTCATCAATATATATTTCGATACATTAATTAGCCTAACACAAAACTAATTACATGTATTAACAATTGATTAGGCACTAATTACTAGTCCTAATTTGACGGGTGTCACACATGATTGGCGATGTATCTCTTCTGACGGATGTTAAACTACACGCCGGAGGACATGTTGCCTTTACTGGAGATACTGGATGAATGATTACTGGAAAGGGAACACTAACTAATGGGAGAGTTAGCTTTGAGAATGTGAATTACGTGGCTCAACTCACTCACAACTTGCTGAGCGTTTCACAAGTCTGTGATAAGGATTATACCACAGCATTCACAAAAACAAAATGTGTGATTTTGAAGCCTGGTTTTGTTATCCCTGAAGAATGGGTGCTTATGTGGGCGCCACGGAGAAATGATACCTATGTGATGAACATGCGAACTATGGAGACTACAAATGAGTACACTTGTCTCCTGTCAAAAGCTTCGGAAAAGGAATCACTACTTTGGCATCGACGGATGGGACATATTCATTTTCGCAAAATGAATTTTCTTATAAAGAATGATTTGGTAAATGGAGTTCCAAAATAGTCATTTGCTCTAAAAGATGACTATATTTCATGCCACAAGGGCAAACTTCACAAAAAGTCTCATAAGTCCAAGGTAGTGAATTCTATTGCTGCACCACTGGAGCTCATACATATGGATTTGTTAGGTCCTATTTCTACTAAGAGCATTGGTGGCCGATCCTACTGCTTAGTAGTCACCGATGACTACTCCATATTTTCGTGTGTATACTTTCTTGCTGCAAAGAGTGAAAGAGCAGATATTTTGGTATACCTGTTGGATAAGTTGGCAAATCTGTGCAACTTAAAGGTGAAGAGACTGCGCAGTGACAATGGAACTGAATTCAAGAACTCAACTCTCGAGTTATATTGTGCTTCGAAAGGCATTGATCATCAGTTCAGTGCCCCACGAACTCCTCAACAGAATGGAGTTGCAGAACGTAAGAATAGGACCATTATCGAGACAGTTCGGACTATGCTAGCTGATTCTAAGCTACCTATCATATTCTGGGCCGAGGCAGTCAACACTACTTTTTACGTTCTGAATCGAGTGCTCACATTTAAGAAAAAGAACAAGACCTGTTATGAACTTTTCAATAACCGTAAGCCAAATCTGCAGTTTCTAGAGCCGTTTGGGTGTCCGTGTCTGATTATGATCCCAAAAGAAAAAGTCTCAAAGTTTGGAGATAAAGCTGTTGAAGGGATTTTTCTTGGTTATTCAGTTAATTCTCCAAACAAAAGAGTTTACATCAAATCAACACACCATGTGGAGGAGCATTTTGAGGTAAAATGCATGCGTTACACGGATCCTCCTCAAGGAATAGGTCCGGATTGGCTGTTCAACTATAAGGATGTTTTTAACTCTTTCAACATGCCCGAAGAAGATGAAGAGGAAGAGTTGGTCACCCTACTTCTTGGCATCAGTCTTGTTGCACCTGCAACCGTCGGTTCAGCGTCGTTGTGGTTTCTGATGGTGGTGTGGGCGCAGCAGGGGTTTTAAAATTTATATTTAGCTGGGCTTAAATTATAACCTACTCTGGTTAGTAAGCGGTAAGTATGACCTAAGATCGTTCTGTGAATCCAAACGTGTGGGTGATTAAAGCTGGTGCTTTCGGTAGGGAAATATTCAGGATGGAACAAAGTAGGTAGGTTTGGGGGTTTTAAACTAAAGACAAGTAATTAAAGTGCAGGAAAATAAATCGCAGGAATTTAAAGTGCAGGAAAACGGGTAAAGATAAATATGTGATTGCTGAGACTTCGATAATTAATGTTTCAGGATGACAGATTAAACAGGAACAATGCTAAGTGTAATGATTTAAACTATCAGGTTTAAACTCTTGATTCCTACCAACTAAATTTCCCATTGGCATGTCACTAGGAACTAGGTTATCGTGATTCTGATCGGAGCAATACACAAACTTCCAATACTTATCTAGTTGAAAGATAAACAACCTATCTTGGCTTAACGCCGAGGTGCATGAATCAGTAGCGTATCGTCTCATAGGTCCGACCTTTCTTAACACTTAAAATAGTTTAGTATTTCATTAGCATGCAGATTATTAACTTTGTATGCTTTGACCGCTGATTATGTAAGACTTAGTCTTTTAAGGATTCTAGGTCACTAGGATGTTATTCTTATTCCTAAGTCTTGTTTTGTGCATTAAGGCTTGGTTACTTCAACTTATGACTTAAGTTCTCCTTTTCAAATAGTTATACATCCCTGGATTATTCGCAGTTTATAAAAACATGTTTCATATGCAGACCATGCCTTTCAGTAATCGGACAGTGTACTTTACATGGTAATTCGACTGCTTCTTACATCAGACATGCGGTCAGGAGTAATTGACGGTGAACGTGACACTCTAAACTAACTAAATGTAAAGCGATGCAGAAATGTAAACCTAATATGTACAACGAGTGGGTTCACTGTGTCTTACTTGTTGCATGTCATGGGCACAGATAACTACATACCATAATTAAGGTTGATCAAGTCCTAATTACTAGGTTGCAGTCACGTGGATAACTAGAAAAGGGTACTCCATAAATTAGACTCAAGTTCATAAAGTCTTAACGATACAAAGGTTATTAATTCCTATTTTATCTAAACGCATTTTCAAACATCATTTCATTGTGCATTGACTTTCGTAGGATATACCAGTTAGTTGTGAAGTTGTATTATCCTTTCGGAATTCCAACTGTTAAACCAGAGCTGATTCCAGTGATGTAACTACCTTCGGTCGTCTATCGACTTCCATACATTTGTACTCCGTGTAAAACGTTTCCGGTAATATATCAGATAAACTGTCGAATAGTGGCCGTTACATCACTTTTACAATTGTCGTACACTTAATTGTATAATGTCATCCATACTTATAATTATCTACATCATCAACAATCACAATAATAAACTACTCACAATTCATGGCAATAGACAAATCACATACAAGGCAATAATACATAATTAAAGTATGAAATAAAGCAAGTATGATAAAGGTTTCGATATCACCCGGAAATAAATGCGTAACATCGTATTATTATAATTGACAACTCGTTCACACGTACAAAGATGAATCTCCAAACTCCTAACGTTCGCTCTAACCTCTATGTTAATCCGTAGATTAATTACAATAATCCTAGACTAAAATATAAGAGAATTTTAGAGTGAGAAAGTGGAAATGGAAGAGTGAGAGTGTAAGTATGAGTGTGAATATGAGAGTGTGTTGAAATGAGAGCTAAGGGCTGCTATTTATAGGAGAGGCTTGGCTCAAGTTAGCATCCTAAAGCTCACAATAGCAAAAGGTGGAAAAGGTAGTGGCACCAGGTACAAAAAGGTGGAAAAGGTGGTGGCACCAGGTACGAAAAGGACAAAAAAGCACGATCCGTGCGAGAGGGTGGCAGCCGGCGGCGGCCAGGTGGCTGCCGGCGGTGGCGTGGTGGCTGGCCGGCGGCGGCTGGCTGCTACCTGCACTAGCCCGCTGCCTGTTGCTTCGTTTCTCGATTCGTGCGTGTTTTCGTCGTTCTGCGTCCGTTTGTGTTGATTCTTTTTGCGTTGGATTCATAATTCAAAAACAAAGCTTTTGATGAAAAGAAATCCCAAAAATACTTTTCTAAACTTTAGATGTGTCGTACGAATCGTTTGGATTTTCCGGTGTACGTAGAATCTTCATTCTTTGTCCGTTTTAGTTGATTCTTCTTCTGTTGGATTCGTATTTTGAAAACGAACATCTTGGATGAGATAGATGTTGGTGATGGGCTCTTTTGTCTTGAATTCTCGTTTTGATGTCTTGAATCTTCAAACGTGCGTGGAATCTTCGTTTTCTATCCGTTTTGCTTGATTTTCATCGTGCAACCTTGTTTTTACCATCTTGACATAATACTACTGATTTGTACTGAATTTGGGTTAAAGTGCCAAGAATCGTTCCAGAATGAGAGAGATATCGGTAGTAAAAACGTGACTTTTTACGCGATATCAAGTATCCCACACTTAGAACTTTGTTTGTCCTCAAGCAAACTCATTCTTAAAAAGCTTTTGGAAAGATTCTAATCGCATTAGTTTTTAGAGATACCGTTTTCCAAAGAATATAAAGTTACAGTTATGAAAGAGTTTTCGCTGGAAACTAAGGGTTTATAGAATTTGATACCTTCTTTGAGCAACATGATGATCATGACTAGGAAATCCTCACAAGTGGGTCACTCAAATCACTCAAGTGTTTAGGGTTTCCTACTTACTAGTGTCAATCACTCAGATAGTCTGTCATGCAGCATTCTCGTTATAGGCTTGATCGAGAATCAAATCTCCATCACTTTTGATGAGGACGGTACTAACCTTTTGAGATATCTTGGAAGGAATCGGATGTTTTGGGTTGAAGAAGGTGTGAGGGTTTTCCTTGTATTATCTCGAAACTTTTCTTGAGAGAGTTTCTTTGGAATTTCTCAGATTTTGAAAGGACTACATAGCCTTTTTCTTTCTTTTTCTTTCTTTTTCTTTGGAATTTTTCTTTTCTTGGCCCTTTTACTTGATTCTTGGGCTTTTAGGTTTCTTCTGACAGCTTTTGCTGAATTTCTTTTTCTTGGAGCTCCTTTTACGGATGATATTCATCCTTTGGGGAACGCTCCGATATATTTTGTGGCTTTGTATTAGGCTGCAGAAGTCTTGGAAAATCAAGAGTATCTTTGAGAGTTCGTCGGAAAATGAAACTTCTGTACGTTCAGGACGAATATTAGGAGGTTTTGATTGGGTGTGAAGAGTGAACGTTGAGTGGGTGGATGTTTGATTGTGGAAGGGTGTTTGGATTCCTTATAAGTTATCAAGATGGGTTGTACCTATGCCACGTATGGCACTCATCGGTGTGATCTCGAAATGCATTACAAGAGCAAGTTCTAATTCAAATGCATACATCGGCGCACACATGAAACGAAAAGTGAAGCATTTTAGAGATGAATGCTAATGATGGGCTCAATCCTCACGAATCGAATGTTTTGGTCAATGTGTGCCTAGCCATGTGTTGCCCTTTTCGTTTGTATCTTATTCTAAAACAGTTTTGTTTCATTGTCAAAACTCGTTTCTTGCAGTAATTTATAATTTTGAAAGATAGGATTTCTAAAGAACGATGTTTTTGAATCTAAAAATTTGAAATTTTATCCATTTTTAGCCTTTTAATGAAAATATTGTTTGACTTACGGACAAGAGGTAAAAACTTGCGGTTGAAGGCCGTATATCCCACACTTAGAGGAACATTGTCCCTAATGTTTGAATCTATTCGTTGAGTACCTCTTGTTGAAGTATCCCACACTTAGAGATTCTACTTATTTTCGGATAGTTTCGTAAGTGTAGTGTGGTTTTGATTATCCCACACTTAGTGTTTGGAATATCGGATGAGATAATCAATTCTTTAAACGGGTAGAGGGTTTTGGAACGGTGTACCGGTTTTACTGTGCACGTTGTTGGCTCCTCGTTAGAAGTTTGCTGGTACGTGGCTTGTAGCTTATGGTTCTCGGCATTCTTCATTGTGTGGTCCACAGTTCTCCCTTGCTTCGGTCTTCTATAGTTTTTCAAACAAACCACTCAATTCAATCAAGTAATAGCTGCTGATAAGAAAAGTAAAGTAATAGCTTAATAAAGTAATAACTGGATAGATGTGATGTCTATGCATCCACAGTACATCAAATACACACAATAATAATAAAGTCTTGGTAAAATAGAAAGAAGTCAGAAAGCGGAGCAATCTAGTGCTCGGCTGGTGGTGGTACTGCTGCTGAAGATACTATAGGTCCAGGAGATGTCTCATCTGATGAGGAATCATCGTGCTGATAGTGGGTGCCTTCGTCTGATGCATCTCGATCAGCCTCTGCTTCTGGTGTACCTGTAGTGAATACTCCATGTTGTATCAAATGATCAATGAAATCTCCTGCATGCATGTCAAAGCTGTCCAGTGGAATCTATGGTGTCCTCTGCTGAGAGTGTCCTCCAAGTAAATCAGTCTATCTATGAGAGGATACTGGATCAATCGGTGAGGGTGCAGGGCTGACACTCCTGAGAATCCTATGACTCTGAACAATGGTGGCTCATGTGGAGACTCTGGATATTCTGCTGCTTTGCGAAGTATGCCCTCTGACTGACCCAACAATTAAGGGGACATGTTGTACCGGAGTAGGATCCTGTGCTGGTGGTGGTTGTGGTCTAGGTGGAACCGTGCAAGGTGGTAAACCATGGCCACGAGCTGAATGTCTGTGAGGTGCTCGATTAGGAACTGGATGTCTAGGAGCTGCAGGTGTATATAAGTGTGGTGGGGCTCGGCCCATTCCGCACGGTATGTCTGAAAGTTGGCTCACTGGTATCCCTGCGATCTGCTGTCTCATGGCTCTATAGCATCTGCATCAACCAGTACCAATAATCGGGTCCTAGGGGTGTCCCGTAATGGTATATGTAAGCTGGTATCTGAGCTCTAGGGGCCGGGACAGAAGGTCCTGGCCTAGTAGGTTGTGGCGGTGCAAATGGGTCATCAGAATCTTGTGCATCCTTATCTGAATCGGAGTCTGAATTCCGGGGCTCTCTGGGTTGTTTCCTCTTCCTGGATTCCCTGGGTAGGACTAGACCTGCTACCAATGTATCAACACTCTCAGGGTTTGATGACCGGGCCCTGATGTAAACGGTGCCATCCCTCAGAATCCTAAGTATATCCATGCTCCTTAGAAAATTGTAGTCTATCGGTTGGGCACTCCATTCTGGCAGGCTCTTGGATTTCTCTATCTCTATCGTCCTAATCAACCCCATTTTCGAATCAACCTAGTAATCACTGGGCCCATGAATGATCTTCTTGCACCAAACTCTTTTTCTTCCAAAATCTCTTGTGCAACTAAATGGGCAACCTGAATGTTCCTCCTCTCGAGGATACATGCCATCATGATAACATCAAACTCAGACACTCGACCATTAGACGTATGTTTCCCATCAAGCGAACAAGCCAGTAGTTTGTGCAAAATTTGCATAACTGGGTCTGTGAGCTGGGTAGCTTTAATACCCAAGAATTATGGTTTTGGTGACCAATGACTCCATGCCTCTGCGGTAGTAGTCGTGAGAGAAATCGTGGAGGCTCCACTAGTAAACAGGGGTGAATCGATCTCTTCTGGAGTATAGAGATCTAGGTGACGTGCAAACTGAGCCAATGACAAGGTGAATTGGCTCCCCATATATCTTAATGTGATCACCCCGTCTCCAACTCTACTCCCTGGCTCAAATGTATAGGTGGTCATGAACTCGGTGATCATCTCCATATACACCGGTTCGTCAATACTGAACAATCTCTTGAAAGACTCAAACTGCTGACCCTCTATTGAGTAACTGAGTAGACTCTCTAATCTCTGTCTAAATCCTAATGTCTGCAGCTTTTCCCAATCTACATATCTAAAATGGCCAAAAGATTTATCTCTCCATATTCGTGTCATCTGGTCGTATGCTGGTGTTGCACTAAGGTATGCAAGAGATCCTGTAAGTGGACGTGTTGGGTTTAGCTTATTCTTCTTTGGCGACATAGTACTTGAGAACATGAGAGATTTAAAGTAATAGGTCTTAAGAAAGGGGAAATTTAAAGCGCTTCCCGAATTTTCTAATGGAAAATTCGAAATGAGGGCTTTAAATTCTTGACAGTCCAAAGATTACAGTAAATATCAAATGCCCCCAAGTGACTAATGATTATTCTTAACAATAGTAAGGCAATCACCAATGTGTGAAAACATATAGTCATGGGATGGCGGTAACTTAACTTGTGAAGTAATGTCGTTTACAAAGTTTGGTGTTTAGCCAAGTTTGAAACGTCATTATTTCATAGTTTATAGTCTCATTGTAGGTTTTTGACTGTTTAAAAGTCCAACTTGAAGTAAGGTTTTTGAATAAAAATTGCAATTAATTTGTTTTAAAAAATGCAATACTTCAAGTTGACTTTTTAGGTCAAAACTTACTTCAGACGATAATTCCAATTTGTCCGCATACCAAAATTATAACCTAAACATGTAAACATTATTTTAGACATTTTCCTATTTGATAAACAAGCTAGGTCATGCACAAAAAGTTATGTCATCCATGTGTTTAGTTTTATTCAAGACTTTTGTTTTTAATAATGATTCTCTATTGCCTATTTTGACTAGTCAAGCAAGTACAAGTGTCCTAGTAAGCAAGAGTTGTCAAGTAACCTTAATTTACTATCCTAATCATGCATGCTAGTTAACTTTTTGTTGACTTTCAAAAGTCAAACTTGCTAATCTTAATTTATCCGCATTGTGCAGTTAACATAGAGCTATCATTCAAAACACCACAATTACTTAAATGTTTAACAACTAACACTTAATCAAGCTAAATTCTAGACTTAATCAATAGGTTAAAGTACATCTTCTTGAAAGAGCCAAACTAGTGTGAATTAGCATGGGTAAGTGGTAGTAGCATGTAGTTCCTAAGCACTCAACCAAGAAAAATACTAATTCCTAGTTACTAACTTAGCTAACTTCATAAAATAAGATACTTTAAGCTTAAAGTAGGTTTCTTATGATCATACCTTGTTTTAGTGCGTAAAGCTTCAAAACGAATGTACAACCGAGAATATCATGCAATGAGGAGTTCAAAAGGACATGAAATTAGAGAGGTTGGTGAAGATTGGATGGTGATCCATGGAGGTATGGTGGCCCGTTTTTAGGGGAGGGAGGAAGGAGAAGAAAGGTTTTTGTTTTTGAATTATAGGATCATATGGAAGGTTGGTGGTCCATGGGAATATTTGTCATGCTCCTATGTACCATTTTTCTTACATGGTCCCCAATGTACATCCTAGTACTAAGCCTAATATCCTAGATTAATTTTTAATGTCCTACTAATAATGATTACGAATCCTAAATGTATTTGTTGTAACTAGTTACTTGTTAGTCTTTCGTTACGTTATAAATAATTTAAGAAGCGCGTAAATTTTTGCAGAACAATTAAAATCAATTCTGAAATATTAAATTTAAATTATTTTTGGTGTTTTAAAAATTATTTGTCTGACGTGGACTTGTTGAATGTACATGTTTCGGCTAAAAGCTTAACGTTGTACGTTCTTGTTGTCGCGCATGTGTTTTCAGGCAAAAAATTTTAAAAAAATGTTTTTCTTTTTAAAGGAAACTTTCAAAAATTTTATTATTATACTATATTTATTCTAAAATATGCTCATTTAAAGTCGCGAGCCTTGACCTTTTTCGGAAGGGATTGTTTTAAGATTCGTTCCGATCCCTCCATAGGGAAAGGGTCGAGATTTGATCCCTTAAGCGAACGTTTTTCAGCACAAAACATTTTGAAAGTTCCAAAATGATGTTATAAACTAAATAGAAATGACGATTCTCTACTCCTAGGACTTCTCGTTCTTCGTATCCTAAATTGACAAGATCACCAATTAACTTATTGTACGCTTTCCTTACCTTATTAGGGTTTGACAACCCGACGCGTGGCCCTTGGTCTTTGTAATTAAGATCGTGAGTGAGTTTATTCATGACTTCCAAAAATGTGTTCTCTTCCTGTGAATCAGGGTCTCCGGTTGTAGACTTAACTATCCTACAGAGTTCACTGATTGTGGATTTTTGTACGGAAGTGAAGGGGTATTTGGTAAAGGCAAAGATTCGAGTAAGCTCGATGTGAAGGTTTTTTCTTTTTGCGAAGAAAACTGCGTCGATTCTTTCCTTTGTGGAATTAGGAAAAACGTTTCGTAATTTGGAGATCAGGTAAGAGGCGGGGTCAACAAAGAAAGGAATTTTAGCAGGAATGACGATAGAAATCATCGGATCTTGTTCTTCCCAGAACTCAAGTTTGTTGATCATTGCGGCGACACTGTGATTGATTAATATCATAGATGTTGGAAGAAAATCCATGTCGGCAAGTGATTCAAAAAGTAGATCTAAATCTGCTATAAACTTTAGTTCTTGGTCTCTGAAATTTGTGGAAGTGCTTTCGCATTCACGACTTGACAGGAGAAGAAGGAATTCTACTTGTTTTTCTAATGTGGCAATCGTTTCTCGTTGTTCGTAGGAATACGGGAGGTTGGCATAGGTTAACTGCCTGATGAATGCTTTATAGACATCTACCCTACGGGAAGGATTAAAAGAAGCACCGAGGTGGCGTTCTTCAAAACAAGGTTGTTCCGGCTCGACTGATGGAGCCTTATCCACCACTCGATAAATGGTGTATTGGTGTTTGTGTGAAATGAATGGAAAGATGTCGTTATTCCAAGAATTGGGCGTAGTTTGGGTATACACCGATGTTTCAGGAATGAGGGTGATTAAGTCACAAGACTTCGGAGGTTTTTCTTCAGAATTATCTTCGGGGAAAATAATCGAAGTGGGAAGAATTTGGTAAACTAGATAGGTGTAAAGTTGGCGAGTGATCTTCTGGAGATGATGTAAGGTCAGGTAACTGGTCCGTGTCATCAAAATCCAGGCAATGTTTTGGAATTGAAAGTGAGATCCTATATTCTTCTTGGGTGTCGGAGATTTCCTTAGTTTTAGAGGGAGAAGGTGAAAAGAAATCAGATCCTAACTCTTTTTCTAAGTAGTCAAAGAATTCCGTATCATCCATTGAAATGAGGCAAGAATTGGGTTTTCGAGTTGTCATTTTAATGCTATCCTAACTAACTAATACTTAATTAATACTAATTACTTAAATTAACTTTCGAAAGATTTCTAAGAAGATTTCAATCGGAAGGGTCTCCTAAATATCACTACTTAAGGCGGCTTTGAATCGTACGTTTGTGATTCCCCAGCAGCGGCGCCAAAAACTTGTTGCATCCGCAACCGTCGGTTTAGCGTCGTTGTGGTTTCTGATGGTGGTGCGGGCGCAGCAGGGGTTTTAAAATTATAGTTAGCTGGGCTTAAATTATACGTACTACCTACTCTGGTTAGTAAGCGGTAAGTATGACCTAAGATCGTTCTATGAATCCAAACGTGTGGGTGATTAAAGCTGGTGCTTTCGGTAGGGAAATATTCAGGATGGAACAAAGTAGGTAGGTTTGGGGGTTTTAAACTAAAGACAAGTAATTAAAGTGCAGGAAAGTAAATTGCAAGAATGTAAAGTGCCGGAAAACAGGTAAAGATAAATATGTGATTGCTGAGACTTCGATAATTAATGTTTTGGGATGACAGATTAAACAGGAACAATGCTAAGTGTAATGATTTAAACTATCAGGTGTAAACTCTAGAACCCTACCAACTAAATTTTGTTGAAGCAAGATTGTCTAAAGCTTGATTTTATTTTTGTAAAAACTGAAATGTATAGAATCTAAGTGTTTTTGTTTTTGCGACAATAGAAATCCGTGAATACGCATTGTCGTAAAAGTCATTCCGACAATAGCATTGTCGGAATTGACTAGGTCAAAGTAAACTAAATATTGTCGCACATGTTAGTCTATATATATAGGCTTTTAGTTGAAATTTTGGTTAAGTCTTTTGTACCTATTGTCGCAGAACTCTCTGTGTTTGAAATACAAAAGCAAAGTTTGATATTGAATACTTCTTCTCTTATTCATATATTGAGTTATATCTTGTATTCCGCACTAGATATAAAGTTCTAATTGCGAGTCATGATCCACGGCACATCAAAGTGGTATCAGAGCCATAGGAATAATAATTAGAGCTGCGTGATTGAATTAGAGTTTGTATTTGAAGTATTTGATTGACTTGAAGGTTTCAGAAGAATTCAGATTGATACTGTTTGATTGATTCGAGGTATTGGACACTGTTTGATTGATTTGGATGATCAATTTGCTTTGAATTTGAAGAATTTTTCAAAATCTGAAGACTCTTGTTGCTGTATGTGATTCTGTGATCATAATTCATTCGAATTTGATCTGATCATCTTAGTTTGATCTTTTGAATTGATTACGACTTATCGTCAAATTGTACGGATTTGTAAAATTGACGGTAAAAGATCAAATTGATTAGTTACGAGTATCAGAAATTGAATTCCGAGCTAAGTGATATAAATTTTAGCAAAAACAAGCTAAAATTGAAAGAGTTTACAACATTTTTCATTTTCTGGAAATTTTTGCGTGAATAACATCTTTCCGACAATAATCATTACCATTTTATCCGTGATTGCACTTACGTGAATAGTAATCCGACAATAATCTATTGTCGCATGAACAGTAGTTATTGTCGCATGAACAGTAGTTGATTGACGGATTGACAGATTGACGGATTAACGGATTTTGTTAGTTTCGCATAAACATTGTTAGTTGTTAGTTAACGGAGTGTTATTGACGGAGTGTTAGTTAATCTCGGATTGTCATTTACTCTTACTCACGGATTGATTATTACTCTCGGACTAATTGTTACTCTCGGAGTATTTTGAAGCTGCTATTCTCGGATTATCTGTTTATTCACAGATATTAGTATTCGTGAAACTTTCTAAGTGTTAAAATGGCTCATGTTAATTGGCAAGCTATGATGAAGAATGAACAAGAGACAGGAACTACAACTAAACCACCAAAGTTTTTATGTCAAAATGATTATGATGACTGGAGGTATCGGTTTGAGTTGTTTATTGCTCTATATGATCCAGATCTAATGATTCCTATCTCGGAGCAATACATTCATCCTAGAGCTGAAGGAATTTATAGAGATAATAATCCTCCTCCCAAGTCACTCAAAATGATGACTTCTGATGAAAGGAAAGAACATGATCGAGACAAGAAAGCGAAATCGGTTATCTCTATGAGCCTTCCTAGTGATGTTCTTGCTGGATGGAAAGATCTGAATACGGCTTATGAGCTCTACAAAGCAATGGAGAAACGTTTTGCTAGAAATGACAAGTTAAGGAAAAGTAAACGTGATTTGTTAAAGAAACAATGGGATGTATTCACATGCATGCCAAATGAATCTTTTAATGATTTGATTGTCCGATATTCCCAGCTAATCAGTGAGCTCAAAAGACATGGTTTGATTTTGGAACGTCTTGAAATCAATGAGAAGTTGATTGAAGCTTTACCTTCAAGGTGGGATATTAAGGCTAACATTTTGATGGAAGATGAATCGCTGGGTGAATATGCATATGAAGACTTGATAAATAAGTTGCAAGTATATGATGTTTCTTTACAGAAGAAGGAGACTGGAAAGATGATGCAATATTCTCAATACGGTTCTAAGAAAACTTCAGAAACAACATCATTGTTCTCTGGTTATGAGACATTCAATGGTGGGAATTCTAGTGGATCCACAGGTGGATATTCTGGTTATGGATTTTATGGATCTGGAAGTGCTACAGCTATAAGTCAACAACAATCAAATTCCAACCAACATGTTTCAAAGATAATCGAAGATCATGCTGGAAAGGTTGGTAATGTAGACTTGACAGAAGAAGATTATGATCAGTTACATCCTGACAATCTTGAAGAAATGGACCTCCAATGGAATCTTGCTATGTTAACAAGAAAGGTGAAAAAGTTTCTTCAAAGAACTGGAAAAAGCAAGTTGGGGGGGGGGGGGGGGGGGTAAACCAGGTTTTGACAAGTCGAAGGTTCGGTGTTACAACTGTCATAATTTAGGGCACTTTGCTCGGGAATGTGAGAAAAGCAAAGCACCTACCTCTGGTTTCACCAAGCCTTCCACATCCAAAACATATTCTTCTGCTCAACCACAATCTTCTGGAAAATATACAACTCCTGCTTCCACATCATCAACACTAATTTCAACAGCAGATGAATTTTATGATTGGAGTGCACACCTGGAGGAATATTCTCATAATCAAGCTTTCATGGCAAATGTCTCTGAGGTTGATTCTTCTCCATTTGAACAAATTTGTTCAAAATGTACTGACTTGAGTGATCAACTCAGTCTTTACAAAACTCAAAATCAACAACTTTTAACTGACATTGAATTGATTAAAAATCAAAATAAGGAGTTGGTGGAAAACAACAAGCTTTTAAATAAACGTTTTGAGTCAACTGATGTTGAGACTCATGATTTGAAAGCTAAAATTTTAAATCAGCAATCCATCATAAACAGTTATTTGGTTGAGATGGATTTACTTAAACAAGAAAAATCTGAAGCTGATTCTAAAATTTTAGATCTTGAAAGACAATTGTTGAATGTTTCTACATCAGCAGTGGTTTTTGATGAAATTATCCATAAACAGCGTTTAGATACTAAATCTAAATCTGGAATTGGATATCAATGATTTAAATGAAAAGGCCAAAGCATCAAAAGCAGAGTCTAATGCTGGAATTGGATATCATTTTGTTCCACCACCAAAATCTTATTTTCAATTGCCAGTTAAAGATGAATCTGATTCTGAGTTTGTGTATGGGAAGGGAAAAGTTGATGATTCAAAACCTCAGAAAGAAGCAACTCGAAAGGTTTCTTCTAAAGAGAGTTCTGAATCACCACATGAGATTAATTCATCAGATTTCTCTAATCAATCTTCAATGATGAAGAACAATGATTGTGATGATTGTGAAAAGCTTAAGAAGTGTGTTTTGAATCAAAATGATAAAGAAAAATCTAAAGCTTGTGAAATTCCAAAACAAGTTACCAAGATTTTGAAAAGCACTTCTTATCCACACAAATCACAATCATCTTCTTCATCACCAAAAGGTCAATATCATGCTTCCAAACCTGACTTTTCAAAATGTGAAGCTTCTACTAGTAAAAGCTCATATTCTAAATATGATGCTTCTACAAGTAAACTTTCATATCATGGTTCTCATAAAAGTTTTCATTCTCGGAGAAAGTATGAAACACGAAGTTGTTTCTATTGTGGAATTCGTGGACATCTTTTGAATGATTGTCATAAACTTGCTAGAAAACGTTCGAGAGAACATTCGAAGCAAGTTAAATCTTCAAAGGACAAAAATGTTTCAAAATCATCTAATGAAAATCCACAAAAACCGGGAATCAATACTTTTGTTTCTTCCAAGAAGAAATCATCATCTTATGATGCGTCAAAAGATTTCAAAAAGGATTTCAAAGAAATTGACGTTTTCATCATAGATGAAATCACTGGACGACCCAGGGCCTCCAAGGCTTGGGTCTCCATTAGCAACTAATTGTTTCCATCAAATGTCTTGCAGTCATCCCGAGCTATCGATAATGTGTGGTACATAGATAGTGGTTGCTCAAGACATATGACCGGGAATCTCTCCTTACTAGAAGATGTTAAAATCAAAAATTGAGGGTTTGTTGCTTTTGTGGGAGATAAAGGAGGAATGATTTCAGGTGAAGGAACTGTCACAAATGGTGAAATAAGTTTTGACAAAGTGAATTATGTTGAACAACTCCAACATAATTTACTTAGTGTTTCACAAGTGTGTGACAAAAAGCTGTCGACATGGTTCAATGACGAAGAGTATTTGATTCTCAAACCGGGTTTTGTTATTCCAAAAGAATGGATTCTTATGCGGGCTCCTAGGGTTAAAGATATGTATGTCCTAGATATGCGATCTATAACTCCTACAATGGAGCATACTTGTTTGTTGTCAAAAGCATCAGAATAGGACTCAGTTTTATGGCACAGACGGATGGGGCATATCAACTATAGGAAAATGAACTTTTTAGTCAAAAATGATTTAGTGATTGGAGTTCCTAAACAGACTTTCTCACTAAATGATCATTGTATTTCCTGTAAAAAGGGAAATCAAACTAAGAAGTCTCATAAACCTAAATTGGTGAATTCTATTAACACTCCATTGGAACTTCTCCATATGGATTTGTTTGGCCCAGTTAGTGTGAGGAGTATTAGTGGTAAATCCTATTGCTTGGTAATTACTGATGATTACTCAAGATTTTCATGGGTTTACTTTCTAAGTACCAAAGATGAGACGACTGAGAAAATTAAGTATCTGATTTTACGATTAGAGACTTTATTTTCGTTAAAAGTAAAGAGGTTACGAAGTGATAATGGAATGGAGTTTAAGAACTACATCATGGAAATGTTCTATCTTCAACATGGTATTTCTCATCAATTCAGTGCTTCTCGAACTCCACAGCAAAATGGAGTTGCTGAAAGAAAGAACAGAACATTGATTGAAGCTGCAAGAACTATGCTTTCGGATGCAAAATTACCAACAACTTTTTGGGCTGAAGTAGTTAATACGGCTTGTTTTGTATTAAATAGAGTTCTTATGGTCAAAGACAAAAAGAAAACGAGCTATGAGTTATTGAATAATCGGAAGCCGAATATTCACTTTCTGGAACCTTTTGAATGCCCATGTTTATTGATGAAAACTAAGGATCGTATTTCCGAATTTGCTGAGAAATCTGAATCTGGATTTTTCTTAGGTTACTCAGCAAATTCTCAAAACAAAAGAGTTTATAACACGGCATCACATCGAATAGAAGAATGCTATGAGGTTGAATTCTTACGGTATTCCTCTCCATCCAATGGGATCGGTCCAGAATGGTTATTTGACTATGACTCATTCTTTAATTCTCTTGCTCATTTTCAAAATGATGTGTCATCTCCTGTTGAGGATTCTGATGATTTTGTTATTCCGGTTCTTTCTTCTCCTGTTGAGCCGATTCTTTCTTCTGTTCCACCAGTATCTACTTCTAATCTTTCTCCTCCTCAATCAACTGAAGAATCTGTTGCTCATGAACCTTCTCATCCTTTGTCAAATGATGAAGTTGACACAACTTCAAATCCTGATGATACTGAAGCTTTTCATGAACCCTCTATTGAACTAGAAGAATCAATACATGATGATTCTAGTGATGAAGTAGTACATAATCCTGAGGATTCACATTTAGGAACTAACTTGAATGTGGAATCTATTCCTACTTTGCGGGTTAATTCTGAGCATAAACATCCACTCACAAATGTGATTGGAGATGTTTCTGAAGGGATCAAAACTCGACATCAACACAAGTCTTCTACTTGTTTTTTTATCACAGATTGAACCAAAGAATGTTCATATAGCTTTTCCAGACTCTTCTTGGGTTCAAGCAATGCAAGAAGAATTGCAACAGTTCGTAAAATTGCAAGTCTGGACATTGATGAACCTCCCAAGGATATTCATCCTATTGGCACGCGTTGGGTTTTCAGAAATAAGAAAGATGATCGAGGAATTGTGGTTCGTAATAAAGCAAGATTAGTGGTTCAAGGTTTCACTCAGATTGAAGGTTTGGATTATGATGAAGTTTTTGCTCCGGTTGCTACACTTGAATCCATTCGGATTTTCCTAGCATATGCTTCTTTCATGAATTTCAAAGTGTATCAGCTCGATGTCAAGTGTGCATTTTTGTATGGGAAAGTGCATGAAGAAGTGTTTGTCAAACAACCTCCAGGTTTTGAAGATCCTAAATACCCAGATTATGTGTTTCGGTTAGATAAAGCATTATACGGGTTACATCAAGCTCCTCGAGCTTGGTATGAGACTTTATCTCAACATCTTCTTGCTAATGGGTTTTTACGGGGTCAAATTGATAGTACACTCTTCATTCGGAAAACAAAAGGAAATTTGCTCCTCGTTCAAGTATATGTGGACGACATTATATTTGGGTCTACGAATGACAGTTTGTGCAAAGAATTTGAGCATATCATGAAATCTAAGTTTGAAATGAGTTCAATGGGGGAAATGTTTTTCTTTTTAGGTTTGCAAGTTCAGCAACTAGACAAGGGCATTTTCATACATCAAACGAAGTATGTTCATGACATCTTAAAGAAATTTAAGATGGTGGATGCCAAATCTATTTCAACTCCCATTGATCTTGTTGACAAAATTGGACCTGCTCTTGATGAATCATCAACTGATCAAAAGGAATATCGATCAATGATTGGTTCTCTTATGTACTTAACTGCTTCAAGACCTGATATTATGTTTGCAGTGTCTATTTGTTCGCGGTATCAAGCAAATCCCAAAGTCTCACATTTGAAGTCCGTACAAAGAATCTTTCGATATTTGAAGGGCAAGCCTGATCTAGGCATCTGGTATTCGAATGATGCAGACTTTTCACTTTCAGCATACTCTGATTCTGACTATGGCGGATGTAGTATTGACTTCAAATCCACGTCTGGTGGATGTCAATTTTTAGGAGATCGTCTCGTGACCTGGCAATGCAAGAAACAAAACACGGTTTCTACCTCTACTGCGGAGGCAGAATATATTGCTGCTGCCAGTTGTTGTTCGCAAATCCTTTGGATTCAACAACAACTTCGAGATTATGGTTTACTTCTTACCAAAACTCCTTTGCATATCGACAATACTGCTGCCATAAGTATCATACGTAATCCCGTTCAGCACTCAAAAACTAAACATATTGAAATACGTTTTCACTTCATATGGGATTGCTATGAGAAAAACTTGATTATTTTGGTTCATGTTGATACATTGAAACAAAGAGCTGATTTGTTTACCAAAGCTTTTTCAAAACCACGTTTTGAGGAACTCATTTCGATGCTCGGCATGAAACATTTGGATCAAATTAAGTAAACTTTGGATCTTTAATATTTTTATTTTTGTTTGTTGTTTGCCTGTTTTTCTTTTATAAACAAAAATCCAAAAATATTTGAAAAATAATAATCCAAAAACATTTGAAAAATAAAAAAATCGGGGGAGATTTTGTGTAAAAATTTGGGAAATGTATTGATAAATATTACGTAAAAGAAATGATTAGTACTATATTTGATGTGTTAGTAGGTTTACATAGCATTTTTAAGCCAAATTTTCCACTAATTAATTTTATTGTGATTTATTGGTAGACATTTTTTGCATTTAAAATATCTAGTCTAAGAAATTTTAATCAAATATGCATATTATTTTACATAATCAAAATATTAATATATGACAATCAAAGGTCATCAAAATGATGATAAAATGTCTTAAATTATGGGAATTACTATATTATGATTCATGATTTAGGGTCTTAATATTATGATATCTGGGGAAATATATTGACTATTTGTTGTACTGAGTACAGACCTTAGTTGGTATATTTTTATAAACGGACGTGCAAATATTCCAAAGTTTCATATATTAAAACAAAATGAACTCTATCACTTTGTTATACAATGTATAGACCTATGATACAGTTTATAAGTCCAACCAGGAGTATGACATTGTGACTAAGTGTCATTCCAACATATGTGTGTACTTCTAAAGATATTATCATATTCTCACTCTTTATATGAAAATACTAATATATTATGTACCTAAAAGTATATTTTTATTTAGATTATCTAAAGTAATATGCATGCTAATAATAAAAGAATTAAAGATATTTAAATACAAGAGTGTTTTAGAGTACAATAATACCAATAATTACATGTAGAATAATTCTTAGAAAATATTTTTTATTAATGCTAAGTAAATTTAAAGAGGTCAAAAATACTAACAATCAAAATAGACTTTCATTTCTAAATAATAAAGATAAATACATTCATTTATCCCAATATGATCCCAACTCATGAGAATTACCCCAACAAAAATATTTTACTTTTATTTTTTTATGTTAAGTTTGTAAATATTTAGTTTAATGATTTTCCATTTTTAAAAAATTTTCAGTTTTAAATAGTTTAGCATTTTATCCAAAGTATATTTGATTTGATCAAAATGTTTTATTAAACAGTTATTGTCGGAATACTATTCTCGGACCTTATTCACGGAATTTTCTTTATTCACGGATAAAGAAAAAGAAAAAATAGTGTATGAGTATTTCAAATTTTGTTCACTTTTTCAAAATACCATCCGACAAACACCTTTTCCGACAATAACCCTTTCCGACAATACGCTGGACTTTTGAGTTTCTTTTCGATTACTTGTTGTGTGCTTCATTTCTTTCGATTTTGTTCAGACAGACTTGAACGCCTTTTCATTACGCATCTATTGGTATAATTTTCCCTCTTTATCTCTCTGTAAATAAGTTTTAATCATTGAAAATGTGCAAAATACACTGTTCATGAACAGTACTCCAAAATCGTCCGACAATACTTATTGTCGGATGAACAGTGTATTAGGGTTTGATGCGTGAATAGCTTATTCACGCATGAACAGTGTTCCGTGAATCTGACTTGTTGACTTTGACTTGTTTTAAATATTTGTTACGACAATTCATTATTATCGCATGAACAGTACTTATTCACGCATGAATAGTACTCCGACAAATGTTATTCACGCATGAACAGTGTTCTGTATATAACTATTGTCGTATAATAATGATATTGTCGCATGAACAGTGCTCAAAGTTCTTATTGTCGCATACTTTCAACACTTAGAAAATTTTTAGATTTTTTAGACTTGAAAGTTTTCAAAAGTATGTTTAGGTTCTTTGCTTAACATATACTTTGTGCAGTTTGTATTTGTATATCCATGGCAGCTCTTGATCCTATCGATGCTGAACAACCTGATGTGCTTCGACGGCCTGTTATTTTTGAAAAATGACACAATGCCACAGCTTATCTACTTGAGGCGCCAGATAAACCTGAAACCAGGAAATTCTTTCCTATGGTTAGGTTTATTTTCCGTTCAAGGATATCTCATGCCTTGACGGTTCCAGTGGCAAACATCTATGAGGATCATATGACCGATTTCTGGACTTCTGCTGAATATCACACGGATGTTCAACCATCTTGTATCACGGCCACAGTCGATGGAAGACCTCTGGTGCTCACTGAGGAATTAATTCGACATACTTTACAATTAGGTGATTCTGTGAATGCGTTAAATAATATTCCCCGCAATATTATTGATGATTGTCTTCACCAAATGGGTTGTATAAAAGGACCACAAGATGTCCAGATCATGAAGAATCATTTTTTTCCACATTGGAAATTCTTGGCTCACACATTGATTGGATGTATCTCTCCAAGGAAAGCAGGATTTGACGCAATGAGTTACCACTTAGCTGGTTTAATGACAGCTTTGGTACTCAACATTCCATATAACTTCTCAAGATATATTTTTGATAATTTGGTTGGAAATATCAATGAAGACGAATTTTTTATGTACCCACGATTTCTTCAGTTGATCTTTGATCAACATATTCAAGGGATTACATATCATGGGACAATTTTGCATTATACTCCAATTCCCAAGAGAGTGTTCGCTGACTGTAACAGGTATCGTGGTAAACCTACACCACCAACTGTTGATCTCTTTGGGCATATCATAGATGATGAATTTCTTCCACCTCATATTGATATACAAATGGAATCAGACAATGATAGTGAGGAAGCTTCAGCTGAGGGGGAGTCAGTTCAAGGAGAAGATGAACTTCAAATGGTTCATGAAATTGATGATATTGTTCAACAAAATCTTGATCATCCTGTTGAGATAGAATCATCCAGTTCTGAGGATGAGGAACCTATTCGTCCAAAGACTATTGAAGAATCTTTAGTTTCTCAACGACTTACTGAGGAAAATATCGAGAAGGAACGACAAGATTTAAGACGACAACGAGAGGAGGCACAGGATCCTGAATATATTCCTGAGTATAGACCTACTCAAAGAAGGAAGTTGTTTGTATCTTCTGAGGCTGGATCTTCTTCTTCTTCTCTACCAGTGACTTCTTCTGCAATATCTATTTCTGAATCTTTGCCGGTCACTTCTTCAGCACTGCCTTCTTCTATATCAATGCCTGTTATGTCTTCTGCATCTGGTATTTCTACTTCTCTTCCTATTCCTTCATCCATACCTGCTACTTCATTTTCTACAGCTGCTGGAACTTCATCGACCACAACTACTCCTATTGTGAGTATGTCATCTCTCGATGCTTCTCTTCAAAGAGCTGTGACTCCTTTGATGTCTTTGGTAGATAAATTGCGAGATGATTTATTTCATGCTCTGCAACGCATTGGCAACCAGGATATACTTATTGCTACTCAAGGTCAACAACTTGCTTCTCAGACCTTAAGAATTGAGTCACTCAAACAAGAAGTCTTTCTTTTAAAAGAAAAATTAGGTGATCAGGGGGAGAATGTGCATGAAGTTGCTGATGTTGATGATTATGATGATAATGATCAGAATAATGATAATGCTAAACTAAATGATCAAGGAAATGAAGGGTCTGATGATGATAATGATGTTGAAGGGCATGATGACAGTAATTCTGATGATTCTGGTGAAAATGGTGGTGATCAGCCTGATTTTTCTCAAGCAATGGTTTTAGTTCAGAATATTGAAGAGGAAAAACCTTTGAATGTCGAACCAATAAGTTCTGTTACTGCTTTGGTGTTGACTCCTGAACCAAATTTTGAAGATATGGAGTTTGATGATCTTAGTGAAACAGATTTAAATGATTTACATCTTGAAAGTTTGTTTGATGATATTGAAGAATCTTCTATATTTGAGATTGGTGAATCTTCACATAGATTTGATCAAGAGGAGTTATTGGATAGTATTGATGATGAAGAAAAGATTCTATGTCCTACTCCTTTGAATATCATTATTGAAGATTTGGTTCCGTTTGTGGAGTTATGTAATAATGGTGAATATGATTTTGATGAATTTGAAGATCCACTATTTCCTCCAGGGTTTGAGCCTGATTTTGATGATGTACATGTTGAAGACTGGGAAGATTCCGAAGATGAATTGCATCCGGAAAAAGTTCAGTCTAATATGTGTTCTCAAGAAGGGTTTTGGGTTGACTCAGATGAAGAAAAAGAACCGGAACAAAAAGTTCCTTGGTGGTTTTCAAAGAAACCTGAGCCTGGGATTATCAAGACAAGAAAATTCTTCAAGATTCCAAGTCATGAATGTGTGGGAAGGATTATTAGATGGAAGTATGATAATGATAACAAAGTATTTATCATCAAGAGAACAGATGGATTGCAATATTTTTATCCAACATTCAAAGCTCTTGAGAAACTTCCAAAGTGCGAAATAAATCATATTGCTTCAATTGATATTATCAATCATTCTAAGAATGGTTTGGTGAATTGGATGACTGAAGTTCTCTCCCGTGAATGAATAAAGGAAAATACACTTGGGTTAAAGAGACGTTTTCAAGAAGAACTGTGGATTATTTCGACATTGAACCCGTTTCAAATCAACCACGAGTAATCATTACTTATCCAAAGGTAAAATGTCTGAGAAAAATTCCACTTGAGAAACTTCCGATTAATTTTTGGAAATTCGTGAGTTATTGGAAGTATAATGGAAGCACAGGAGAAGCAGAGATTGCATGTTATGATCGAGATACCAAGGGAGAAATCATGTGGAATCGCGAAATGATTGTATATGTGTTTGATCCTTTGAGTTTGATAAATCTCTCAAAAGATGATCTTGAAGTTCTTCTAGTAAATCCAATTATATATGACGATGCCTTTGATGATGAAGTCATGGCCTTAAAGTTTCAAAGAGTTGTTGAAGTTTGTTGTGCTCAAGGTGTTCATGCCGGATGTAATTTGCCTGGATATACTTAAAGTTTAAAGTCTCAAGAAATCAAGCATTATCCAAGGGGGAGTTTGTTGAAGCAAGATTGTCTAAAGCTTGATTTTATTTTTGTAAAAACTGAAATGTATAGAATCTAAGTGTTTTTATTGGAATTGACTAGGTCGTAAAAGTCATTGTCGGAATTGTCGTAAAAGTCATCGTCGTAAAAGTCATTCCGACAATAGCATTGTCGGAATTGACTAGGTCAAAGTAAACTGAATATTGTCACACATGTTAGTCTATATATATAGGCTTTTAGTTGAAATTTTGGTTAAGTCTTTTGTACCTATTGTCGCAGGATTCTCTGTGTTTGAAATACAAAAGCAAAGTTTGATATTGAATACTTCTTCTCTTATTCATATATTGATTTATATCTTGTATTCCGCACTAGATATAAAGTTCTAATTGCGATTCGTGATCCACGGCACATCAAATTTTCCATTGGCGTGTCACTAGGAACTAGGTTATCGTGATTCTGATCGGAGCAATACGCAAACTTCCAGTACTTATCTAGTTGAAAGATAAACAACCTATCTTGGCTTAACGCCAAGGTGCATGAATCAGTAGCGTATCGTCTCATAGGTCCGACCTTTCTTAACCCTTAAAATAGTTTAGTATTTCATTAGCATGCAGATTAATAACTTTGTATGTTTTGACCGCTGATTATGTAAGACTTAGTGTTTTAAGGATTCTAGGTCACTAGGATGTTATTCTTATTCCTAAGTCTTGTTTTGTGCATTAAGGCTTGGTTACTTCAACTTATGACTTGAGTTCTCCTTTTCAAACAGTTATACATCCCTGGATTATTCGCAGTTTATAAAAACGTGTTTCATATGCAGACCATGCCTTTCAGTAATCAGACAGTGTACTTTACATGGTAGTTCGACTGCTTCTTACATCAGACATGCGGTTAGGAGTAATTGACGGTGAACGTGACACTCTAAACTAACTAAATGTAAAGCGATGCAGAAATGTAAACCTAATATGTACAACGAGTGGGTTCACTGTGTCTTACTTGTTGCATGTCATGGGCACAGATAACTACTTACCATAATTAAGGTTGATCAAGTCCTAATTACTAGGTTGCAGTCACGTGGATAACTAGAAAGGGTACTCCATAAATTAGATTCAAGTTCATAAAGTCTTAACGATACAAAGGTTATTAATTCCTATTTTATCTGAACGCGTTTTCGAACATCATTTCATTGTGCATTGACTTTCGTAAGATATACCAGTTAGTTGTGAAGTTGTATTATCCTTTTGGAATTCCAACTGTTAAACCAGAGCTGATTCCAGTGATGTAACTACCTTCGGTCGTCCATCGACTTCCATACATTTGTACTCCGTGTAATATGTTTCCAGTACTATATCAGATAAACTGTCGAATAGGGGCCGTTACATCACTTTTACAATTGTCGTACACTTAATTGTATAATGTCATCCTTACTTATAATTATCTACATCATCAACAATCACAATAATAAACTACTCGCAATTCATGGCAATAGACAAATCACATACAAGGCAATAATACATAATTAAAGTATGAAATAAAGCAAGTATGATAAAGGTTTAGATATCACCCGGAAATAAATGCGTAGAAGCGTATTATTATGATTGACAACTCGTTCACACGTACAAAGATGAATCTCCAAACTCCTAACGTTCGCTCTAACCTCTATGTTAATCCGTAGATTAATTACAATAATCCTAGACTAAAATATAAGAGAATTTTAGAGTGAGAAAGTGGAAATGGAAGAGTGAGAGTGTAAGTATGAGTGTGAATATGAGAGTGTGTTGAAATGAGAGCTAGGGGCTGCTATTTATAGGAGAGGCTTGGTTCAAGTTAGCATCCCAAAGCTCACAATAGCAAAAGGTGAAAAAGGTAGTGGCACCAGGTAGGAAAAGGTGAAAAAGGTGGTGGCACCAGGTATGAAAATGTGGAAAAGGTGGTGGCACTAGGTACAAAAAGGAAAAAAAGCACGATCTGTACGGGTGGGTGGCAGCCGGTGGCGGCCAGGTGGTAGCCGGCGGTGGCCTGGTGGCTGGCCGGCGGCGGCTGGCTGCTACCTGCACCAGCCACCTGCCTGTTGCTTCGTTTCTCGATTCGTGCGTGTTTTCGTCCTTCTGCGTCCGTTTGCGTTGATTTATTTTGCGTTGGATTCGTAATTCAAAAACGAAGCTTTTGATGAAAAGAAATCCCAAAAATACTTTTTTGAACTTTAGATGTGTCGTACGAATCTTTTGGATCTTCCAGTGTACGTAGAATCTTCATTCTTCGTCCGTTTTAGTTGATTCTTCTTCTGTTGGATTCATAATTTGAAAACGAACATCTTGGATGAGATAGATGTTGGTGATGGGCTCTTTTGTCTTGAATTCTCGTTTTGATGTCTTGGATCTTCAAACGTGCGTGGAATCTTCGTTTTCTATCCGTTTTGCTTGATTTTCATCGTGCAACCTTGTTTTTACCATCTTGACATAATACTACTGATTTGTACTGAATTTGGGTTAAAGTGCCAAGAATCGTTCCAGAATGAGGGAGATATCGGTAGTAAAAAAGTGACTTTTTACGCGATATCAAGTCTATGTCAAGACACATCTGATGTAACACCCAACCAACCCTCCACTCCAACACCCACTCCCACACCTACACCATCACCTACTACCACCGAACCATCTCCTATTACCTCATCATCGAATGCTCCTTCAACTTCAGGAACGATCAATGCAAAAGATCTTCCTGATGATCCTAATATGCCTCCTTTAGAGGAAGCCGAAGAAGAAGAAACGGTCTTCACCCATTTTAACGCTCCTGATGAAGAAGATGAGGAACCACAACAACCCGCGCAACCTGAAAGTTCTACTACTCCTGAGTCTACAACTGTTCCTGCCACTGAAGGGGATATGAACAATTTGGAGTTAGTACTTGCGCCGGAAGTAATCCCAGTGACACGTGTACACAAGAATCACCCTATCGATAATATTATTGGTGATCCTAATGCTGCGGTTCAAACAAAACAACAAGTGAAACAAAATCCAAATCAAAAAATGTTGACTCTGGTTGCTCGGATAAATTCATGTCATTTATCTCAAATTGAACCCAAGAAGGTTGATGAGGCCTTAAAAGCTCCATCCTGGATTGAGGCCATGCAAGAAGAATTACAGCAGTTCAACAAGCTACACGTTTGGGATGTAGTTCCGTCCCAAAGGTGCTCACTTAACTAGCACTCGATGGGTATTTCGAAATAAGATGGACGATCGGGGCATAGTGATTCATAACAAAGCACGGTTGGCTGTTCAAGGTTTTAGTCAAATTGAGGGTTTGGACTATGATGAAGTATTTTCTCCTGTGGAAGATTGGAGTCAATTCGTATCTTCCTAGCATACGCTTCTTTCAAGGAGTTTTGTGTTAACCAACTCGATGTTAAAAGCACCTTCCTGTATGGAAAAGTGGATACGAATGTGTACGTTAAACAGCCTCCAGGTTTTGAAGACCCTGAGCATCCAGAATATGTTTGCAAATTGAACAAGGCGTTATATGGTCTTCATCAAGCTCCGAGGCTTTGGTACGAGAGGCTCACTACTCATCTAATCAAGCATGGTTTTGTTCGAGGGAACATTGACAGTACTCTGTTCATCCGTAAAGAACAGACTGGGGATCGAGAAGATATGTTACTTGTGCAGATTTACGTGGACGATATTATCTTTGGCTCTACAAATGAGGCAATGTGCAAAAACTTTGAGGAAATCATGAAGTCCGAGTTTGAGATGAGTGCAATGGGGGAGCTCAAATTCTTTTTAGGTGTACAAGTTGAGCAGTCTGCAAAAGGTATTTATATTCATCAGTCAAAATATGTCAATGACATGTTGACTAGATATGACCTGCTCAATTGTAAAACCTATGGAATTACATGATGAAGTATTTGCTCCAGTGTACATGAATCAGATCGAGGAATTCTATGATCATGCCTTTATCAGAACACAGGGTGATGTGCCAAGGATTGTTTCCACTATGTTTGGCGAGGATATTGAGATTACTGAGAATTCTGTTCGCCGAGTTCTCCAATTCAACGATACACATGCGATGCCAACTATGTTTGAGACAACCTTTATTTATGGTGGCCTTCAGCGGATGGGTTATCCTGCAAACCAGCTCTCGGACTTTAGAAAACAATATCTGTGCAGGGTTTGGAGATATCTATGCCATATTGTTATTGTCTGCTTATCTCCAAGGAAAGGTGGATACGATGCTGCGAGTCATTTGACTCTATCTTTGATGTTGGCACTAGTCTACAACAAGCCCTACAATTTCAGCGGATATATCTTCGGTAATACGGTTGAGAACATCCGAGCTGGGAAAGATAAATGGCTGCAATATCCGAGGTTTGTGCAGCTACTGTTGAATGATTTGAATCTGGATATTGCTCCAGATCAGCGCTCGCTATTGGTTCCGACACCAATGCTCTTACGAGTCTTCAATGACTGTAAGTTAGCGCCAAAAGGTGAACAAGTTTTGGCCGATCGGGAGCTATTTGGGCACATAGTAAACGAAAACTATGTTGCACCACAAAATGATGGGTTTGAGGATGTCGAGATCCCTCTGGTGAATGAGGAGGATTTGGTCGATACAGAGGTAGCTCAAGATTTAGATGACATTGATCAGGTTGAGAATGTTGATGCCGAGGATGATGATGATGGTGGACCCACACCACCCGATTCTGAGGGTGATGTGCCTCCTCAAGAGGCTTTAGATGCAATTCAAATGGTTGATCCGAAACGATTTAAGCGTATTTTGAGACGCATTTCTGAGGGCAGGGTTCACGTCCCGAGGAATCCGGGCAAACGACCAGCTGGGTCCGCTCCCTCTTACGCTAACTTGCCCTACAAAAGGCGCCAGCGCACAGGGGTGGTCATTCAGGAACCTGGTCAGCAAACCACTCAGCAACAACCACCATCTCAGCCGCAGCTTCCTTCTATTCAACAACTTTTTGCTCAGATCGAATAGATGAACAAACGTTTTGAAGATCAATCTGCGATTATTCAAGTTCAGGCTGCAGAGATCAAGGAATTAAAGTCCAAGGCTGATGAGGTTGATGACTTAAAGCTTCAAGTGACAGATCTACAGTCTAGGTTGTTAGAGTTGGAGTCTGTTACGATTGTTTCGGGGGAGGCTGGTCCCAAGACCTTAGAAACAAATGTAACACCTCCCCCAGAACCAGAAAATGTACAAGCTTCTTCGATCAATGAAAATGTATCTTTGGATTACTTTGTTGAGATTCAAGGTCAACCGAGACCAATTGTGGTTGACTATTCATATGTAGATCTTACATTTCTTCAACGTATGATGAATGAAAATACGTCAATACCTGAGGAAGAAGTGATAAATGATCCAATGGTAGAGGATTGGTATTTTGAAGGGAACGATGACATTGAAGTTGAGGGGGAGGAACTCCAGAGTGATGAATGTTATGATGATGCTCCCATTATTGAATCTGATTCTTCAGAGGATGACGCAGAAGCAGAAACCACTAAGCCTTCAGTCTCCACTGCAGAAAAATCAACATCAAAACCTCAGTTAGTGTTTAAACCTAGAGTTGAGATACCCGTTACTTGTCAATTTTACAAAGTCAGAACTGACTATACGGGTTTGATCAAAAGCTGGAAGTTCGATGAAAATAATTCAGTATTCATGATCAAAAGGAGTGATGGCATTCAGTACTTCAACTTGAAGTTTTATCGAATAAGTACTCTGCCAAAATGTGAACTTCAAAGATTATCTCAGATACCCTTGATTAACCGCGCTCGAGATTCACGAGCAAATTTCTTCCAAGTTATCATTCGTCGGGAAATCAACAGCAAGAAGTACAATATGATTAAACCGACGTTGGGTATAAGATATAAGTTTAAAAAGAAGTTGGATCCGGTTACACGACAACCGATTGTAAGGATGATCTACCCACCAGCAAAATGCTTACAGAAGATACCTCTAGAGATCATTCCTTTGGATTTTTTGAATAGGTTGCTATATTGGGAATATGATGATATTACAGGAGAAGCTGTGATCGTTTTTGTTCCTAATTCTGAACCGACTACGGATCCAGAGTCTTCAACAGATGCAGATTTGTTGGCTGAAAAGAAAACAGCATGGGATGTTGTACAGCCTAGGAAGAGGTCTATGTGGGGTCTGAAGAGAAACAGATTTTGTGTATTTGATCCTTTGAGTTTGATCAATCTCTCTAAACAAGATATGAAGAAACTACATCAGAACAAGATTCAGTTCAAAGCAAAGGATATAACTGAAGCCATTAAGTTTCAGAAGATTGTTGATATATGCGTAGCCAATGGGATACACGCTGGTGGTGTATTCCCAGCTGGCTGGAAATAGTTTGAAGATTTGAAGACTTTTTTAAGACCAAGCTGCTGACAAAGGGAAGTTTGTTGGTACATTTAGCGTGTCAGTCAGTTGGTCTAATTGAGTTGTAAGTGTCGTTGATTAATTGTAATAGACAAGTTACTTTTGTATTAGCGACACTTAGTTTGGTCTAGGCGACACTTGCCTTAGTGTCACATAGCGACACTTAGGTAGTGTCGCATGAAGGCGGCCACATGCGTCACTTAGGGAGTGTCGCATGTCTGCCGATTAGTATAAATATAAACCTACGGGTTTCAGGCTAGGGTTGACGAAACCCTAGCACCATTTGTCGAAATTGAAAGTCTGTAAACAAGCTAATAGGTTATGATTATCAATACAAAGTTGATCTTGATTCGTTTATTCGATTTCGGTTTGTGATTATATTTGTTTATTGTGATTGTTTGTTTCCGCCATTCAATCGCCGTCATCAATCACTTAGATCCACAGCAAGGGGCACTCACATACAATACTACGTATATTGTATTATTTCTAGGAGTATCCTTTCACAAATTGTAAGACGTTATTATATTCTAACGTTTTGTCTAAATTAATTAAAAAATACTAGACTTTAAACCGCTGTATATACACGGGACTTTGATTTTAAATATGAAATTTCATATTTAGTATATCGTTTCTAATAATAAAGTGTGTAAGTTAATATATATATATATATATATATATATATATATATATATATATATATATATATATATATATTAAACATCTAGTTGGATTAATGATAACAAGTTTTTTTTGCCCTCGCGATGCGACGGGTTTTAAAAAATTGATATTTTTTACATAAATATTTGAAACCTCACATTTTGGTTCGTTTTTTTATAATTTTAATAGAGAAATTATGAGCTGATACTCTTTTTAATTATAAATTATTTAAAAAATTTAGAATACCAATGATATGATAATTTAGATCTAGATAATAATAATAACAATAACAATGAAACACTAATTGTAGTTACCCAAGTTAAATTTATCGTAGCAAGAGTAATAACTATAAATTAAACTTTTGTACCTTTTTACTATCAGTGTCTTTATTTCTATCTTATACATATTACTATTGGAATTAACTGAAATTTCTTAAATATAGAAACAAAAACAAAAAATGTAACATAAAGTGGTGGTACAACATACTTATTGAATAATTTTTACCTTCGTCATCATATCATCATAAATATATATATGTAAGATATTATTTCTTTGAAAAACGTAAAACATACACTCCATAAGAGTTGAATATTAATATCAAGAGATAATAATCATGAAATATAGTTATTGTAATTGTGTGTGTGTTTTTATTTCTTATTTCGAAAAATAAAAATGTAAGAATTCAATAATAAATATTAAGAAATAATAACCATAGAATATAATTATTATAGCTAATAGTATCATAAAAAAATAATAGCAACTATGAGTTATATGCAAATAGTTGATATAGGGTTTAGATGGATTTTCAAAATGATAGGAAATATAAATATCATACCAAAGGCTTAAACTTATATAACCCATAACAAATTTAAAGTTATTAAAGAGTTAATATTAATAATAGTTTGTTAATTAATATTAAATGATAAGGATCAAAGAAAAAACAATATCACACTAAAGGCTTAAACTTATATAACCCATAACAAATTTTAAAGTTATTAAAGAGTTAATATTAATAATAGTTTGTTAATTAATATTAAAGGATGAAGATCAAAATATATTTAAACTAATATGCCATAAAAAACAAATTAAAAGTTATTAAAGAGTGAATATGAAAAATGTTAAAATCTAAAGGGTAGAAAATGAAAGAGTGTTAATAGTTGAGACGAAGAAAATAAAAAGTAGTTAAAAGTCAAAGGGTAAAAGGTGAAAATATCCTAAAAGATAAGGGGTACAAAGTTAAAAATTAAAGGATAGAAAATAAAAAAGTTTTAAAACATTAGGGGGTGAAATGAAAAAGGATTAAAAGTTAAAGGGTAAAAAATAAAAAAGTTAAAGGGTAGAAAATAAAAAATGTTTGAAAGTTAAAGGGTGGCAATTGAAAATCGGTGAATTACTATTCATAATGTGTCTTGATTGATATTAAGGGGGAATATTACTTTATCTAAATGCATTATATAAGTAGAAATTAAAAAATCAAAAGATTTTGAAGCCAAGTTGGTGAAAAAATTTAATTATTTTAATTCTATATTAACCCTTTCAAGTAATTTAATCCTACTCAGTGAATTAAATGTGAAAATATTACATATTGATTTGGATAATGTTTTAATTCTGAATTAAATTCTTTTTATATGTAAGTGGGTAGTTGTTTGAAAGAAAATCCTTTTTAATAAGTTATAGGAATTTAATCTTAAAATTTAGTAAAATTAAAGAACTTAATTGATAAATTAAAATTATGACATCACAAGGTGTTTAAGATAAAGACCAACGTCGTCTACGACCTTTATCAGCATCAATTCCACAATTGAAGCCAAATATGCTTTCCCTCTTCTGTCATCTCAAAAAACCGAACATTTTATTTCGTCAAGCGACTTGTCCTCAAGGTGCAGTGCCGCGCTTTATGAACCAATTGCAGCAAATAGAGAAACTTCTGTTGTGGGGCATGAGTTCTTGAATCAAAATACTTCTAACCAGTCGGTTATTGAAAATACAATGCAAACATATCACAACCAAATATGGAATCGATTCAGTGCCACTGTTAAACTTGACATAATGGAGGCCCTGGAATTGGACTTTGGCATGTCGTCAATGAAGGAAAAATCCAAGGGTCCCGAAGAGTGGACCAACTATTGTTGGTCTGCCTTTGAGGGCGCTAATGTTTTGTAGCATGATACATTGTTTTGTATGACAAAATATTGTCAATTTGTTTACAGTAGTAGACTTTATAATCTCTCTGTAGCTATCATTTTCACACAATAATCGTGATAAAATAAATTGCACTTCATGTGTATATAAAGGTTGATAAGATCATTTTGGTTAATAGTCACTGCAACCAAAAATCCATATGAAGAAGACAAACATCACTTAGGCAGTTAAGCCCTTTAACCATGGATAAAGCTATTTACTTTCAAGGAGGTAAAAAATGTACAACAAAAACAGTACTGATAATTTGGCGGTTCCCATCGACCGATTTCAAGACCATCATAAGAGATAAACCGTGTAACACGTGGTTGAAAGGATATGAGGATAAGAATTAAACTCATGATTTCCACCTTTATATTGCATGCACTCCACTACTAGGCTATTAGCAGGGACATAATGAATGTATGAGAAGTGGATGGTTGCTTTTAACTAGTTCCACATAATTTACTTGTTGACTTTGATGTATTTTCATGACTTTGACTTTGATGTATTCACTTGTTGACTTTGATGTATGAACTCCATCATACAAATGTTACAATGTTTTAAGTTTTATCTTCATTTAATTCAATATCAATATCAAAATTTAGATGATAAGAAATTCTTTAATAAAATAAACTTTTGATGTTCACAACACATCTTTGAATGTCATGAAATGCAATCCATAGTTCCATACCATAAAGGAAGTTGATATATACAACACATAAATTACTTTATACAACGAAACTGTGCTATGTTGTACTTGTATTCCGTGCTGTAATTATTGTTGAATCAACTTTATTTATTGTATCTATCACTACCTTACCATAAAGTGGTTCTCTACAATTACTTTTTTAATAGGACCAGAGCACACCAGAACTGCAAATTACTTAAATAATGGAACTGGAAAATGTACGGTATGTACCTATTAGGCCAAATGGATCCTAAAGTGGACCTAACGTCGTTTCAAGTTAAAAAACACTCCATATTTTCTTATGCGAAGACAATTTTCTGATTCTGGACCCACAAAATACATAGAGCCTATAGCTACAAAACGAGTTTAAATTTCTTATACATGATACAATCCATTTTGTCTGTGCAAGTCATTCATCAAGATCATAAAGATAGTTATATTTGATTTCCTATTGTTTACAGCAAGACAAAGCAGCAGCATACAAGAGTTAAAAAGACGGTTTGTTCCTTATCTCCACAAAAATTAACAATATGCTGCTACTGTTAGTCAAGTTCGATTGCACTTGCCTCGTTCATCACAATCTGCAATCAGAGAATGCATTAATGTAAAAACCAACTTAAATGGACTCGAAACAATTTTGAAGGTGCCAATGCCAAAAAAAAAAAAAAGGGTAGAGAGTACTGATGAGAAAAACAATTGAAAATATAGTTAAGTAAATCAGCATAATAAATTCATACTCACAACTAAGCTACAATAATACGTGGGAAGTAATGATATATAATCAACCAAGGCCCTGGTGTTCTAAAGAAACCCAACCTAGATTGCTTGAGTATCCCCCATTACCTCAATCAGCATTTAACTGTTCAATTCGGCATTCAAAAGAGTAAATATTAATTTTAATCAGATTTCTCGACACTTAATCAACTAAATTTTCCCAACTAAGTGCTAATCTTTCAAATTCTTTCGGAATGGTCACAACTGCCACTACTCATTTAGAAAATAGTTGTAGCAAAATAATGCAGTAACAAGTTCATAATCTTTATGTGTGCACATAATCAAACACTAACCATAATTTATATATTCAACTATTCAAGTGAACCACCTATGCATATGCTTAAATGTTAAATGCCCGCTTAACCCCTAAAGCTCCCAAGGGTGTTATAGATCAGATAATTCAGAAAAGGACATTTTTGACACACACACAGAAGAATACAAAAGAAAGATCTCGATGATGTTTACACTTAATGTACTGTAATAATAAGTGAAAACTTAAGATCCACAACCGGAATACCTGTGATATAGCTTCTTTGAAGCTACTGCTAGCTGTTGCATTCAAACCTCTCTCTGCAAGCTCATAGTATAGGGTCAATCCTTCAGGACCATTTGTTTTATCCTTCTGTAAATATCTACATCAAATAAAGTTGCAAATAAGAAAGTAGGTTCCTTTGTGCAAAAATACAATTATGACTTCCAACAAGATAATTTTATTAATTAATACCTTTGGTGCACAAGTGTTTCAACTGCCTGCTTGATGTTCCCAAACTCAATATGCCTTTCATCATCTTGAGACAAACCCAATCGTCCCAAATGGTGCCAAAGACTTTCTACATTCCATAACCAAAAAAGATACATATAACAATATGAATAATTTCTGATCATACTGACTGTATTCTTGAAACAAAAATCATGGTACTTGAAGCAGTTATGCTACCTTCGGTAATTTTTCCTCCACCAAGATGAACAATGCCAATAACAACAAATGTGAAGCCCGTTAAATGTGATTTTGTGGTATCTTCAATGTGTTTTCTGTAAACTCCAGGATCTAGCTGACTGGTAACAATGTATGATTTTGCATCTGCAGAACCTGAACCAAAAAAAAAGAAAAGGATATCATTTTGACTTTTTCGAACAGAGTATATGTCCTCCAGAGTCCAGGCTCCAGCCCACAATAAATTCAAACATTTCCCATTACATAAAAAAGTTTGATTATAATAAAGTTCACTGGTTTGATATACTTTGAATGTAAGAGAACTTTACAGGGATGTCTTCAACATATAGCTATGATAACAACATTATAACATGCACATATGAATTCCATAGAATCACGATTTATATCAGATAAGTGATGGATACATTTCATAAGGAAAAATAAATCAATCCTACATATACCATTCATTTCTCAGCATTTTATACGTTTTTTAATCAATCTACCACAACAGTAATCGAAATTGAAAAAATGTAGTCATGTTCACGTTAACACCTACAACATACCATTAAAATTATAAAAATCATTAAACGGTACAATCAATAAAAGATAAGTTCAATCAATACAGTAGTTGCTCACTCTGTGAAGAGCGGGCCTGATTTGTTGAAGAAGGACGAGAACGTTGCAGCTCCTTCATATCATACCCAAAAATACTTGATATCTTTGCAATTGCTTTGTTCAGAACCATGGCTGGGAGGGAGCGGTTATTACCATAGTTTTTTGTGATCAGTTGAGTCAGCTCGTCCCTCTTTATGGGACATCCAGAATTCTGATGCGTCTTAAACAGGACATAGCGTATCACTTCTGCCACAAGCTTATCGCCTTCCTACACTCAAAAAGATAATTATAACATTCAAAATAATTAAATAACAATCAAAATGTGGAAGTGAATGAAAGTGCATAAGAATACATAATTTCAGACCTCTTCAGTAATACCGTATTGGGTGAAAGTTACATCTGAATTTTCCATTCTGAAGCAAGAAAGAAAAACATGACATATTAGTAATACATATTATATTATCGTGTTACGATACGATATTCAACATGATTAACTGTTAATGGACAAAGAACAATTACAGTTTAATGGGAAAAAAACCTAATTACAGGTTCAAGTTCATTTGTACTTTATTGATGATCTGTTCACTAGATAATCCTTGTATCGAGATTCTTATAATAACCTAGAAACACTACAACGAGAATTGTAACAGCATTGATATCCTATGTGACCAATTGCATGATTATTTCGAAGGAGGAATCTGAAGATAACAATTCGATGCCCTAATCGACATTTTAGGATGACTTAATAAATATGATAGAAAATAATATAACCTAGAAACAAAGAAAACATAGATTAACTCAGTGTGTTATTATATATATAAAATAGATAGATAAATATATACCTTGAATCAATGAAGTTCGTAGAGGAGTTAGGTTTTCGTCTTCCTGGTGGTGGTGGTGGTGGTGGGAAGAAGATTTCAGTAGCGGGAATAAAAAGTTCTCTCCATTGGAATTGTTTAATTTGTTTAAATTTATTTGGAAGGTAAAAATTAAAAATAAGCAATGATATTTTTAAATTTAAAAGTGAAATAATAAAAACTATATCCAAAAGAATCATTTTTAGAACTCCTAAATCTAAATGAATCATTTTTAATTTAAGAGTGAAATAATAAAAAGTATATTGATATAAATTTGTATATCCGAACAATGAAATATATCAATTTTTATTGTTCTTTTTCATCTCAAAGCTGATAATCAACTAAAAACATAACTCAAACAAAAGAGAATGCAAAGATACAAGCATCAAACTCTAAATAGAAAAATCTATGATTACATCTAAATAACCCTTGAATATGAATAATGTATCAATGATATAGGAGTATAGGGTTGCTAGTATTAGTAAATCTAAGTAAAGTAAAAAACCCTAATCAACTTAACTATTCATGTATAACTAGTACATAACCCGCGTAAAATGACGGATAATATACATCGATTAACGTAAAAAAAATATTTGATGACATAATATCAAATTTTCCAATACCCAATTTTAACATATCTATTGTATACTCGAGAAATAGTTTGATATTGATTAGTTTTATGTATTTAACTTATATTATTCATGTGTTAAATTAATGGTTGATCTTATGGATTTAGATACCTATTGAATGATAAAATGTGTAATAAATATTTGAGGGACATGAGAGTAATTCTCCATCTTACTAATTTAATGTATAGATTGAAGAGCATTTTGGGGATTTCCTATATTCCTTTACTAAGTTTAAGTCAAAAATGTGTAAATTAACAAGGGTTAAAAAAATTATACATCTTCTCACTTCAAAATTGACACGTATCCTAATCTCGTAATATCTCTTCTTTTTGAGTTGGATGTAATTACACCCCATGTATCTTTTTCTGGGGTGAAAATTGAAGCCAACCTATTAACCTGACTTACCTGATGAACATTGTCATTTTGACCGCTAATAAGGGGCAAGACACTGCAAAAGATTTCGACAGAGACTATCACGTAGCAAATGACTTTACTATTCGATGACAACAAATATAGAACAACAGCGCAATAATACCTTACAAGTGGTACGGTAAAAGTTATTATTCTCTACCGTGAGTGAAGTCCTACACTTATACTTCGTATCATTCAAAGTACAATTAACGCGTAAAGTGTCTTCAAGTGTTACTCAAACATATAAATTCTATATGAGGATTTATTCGCTTATACAAAATTACGGACCCCATCTCGGTCTTGATAAATAATGTAACAAGCACTTCACGTTATACGGAAGCAATCAAATCAGTACAAATATGTCCTATGAGAAAAATATATCGCAAAATTGAGTCTAGCCACCATGGTCAATTTATTCAGCGGTCTTGGGTTTATGGGCGTTGATCAATTGTGTTTGCACATCAGAAGAGACTGGGGCATGTTCTTTGTATTCCATTGTGAATTCACCCTTTCCCTGCAAAAGTATAAGCATACATTTCAAATTTTCATAATTTAGCTTTGATGCATAGCAACTAAGTATATAACAAAACAAAAAAAATGGCTAGTATTTTGGATCGAAATTGTTGTCAGAATACATTTACAACAATAAAATAGCCGACAGCTTTCCCATCTTATTCAATATCTTCTGACCAATTCGTAGCATCCATTTATTCCGGGTAAATCCGACCAATTCGTAGCATCAATTAATCCAATTCAGCCTGTTACCCAACCCGCCATTTTCTCACTTCCAAAATATATAACTGGTGATTACAGACCAACAACTCAAGCAGCAAATATAAAATCACAGTGTACCTGTGTCATGGAACGTAGGGCTGTTGAGTATCCAAACATATTGTTCAATGGCACCTGAAAGACGGCGCATAAGTTATAACTAAGCGGGTGATTGATCTTCAAACAGTGCCCATACAAGAGCAAGTTTTCACTATTATATATGAAACAACTCCAGCACTCTTACACATTTATGAGCTCTATATTGTTTGATATTCCATATAAAGTTGTAAAAGGGAATACAGTGTACTTACAAGAGCATTTATTACAGAATCATCTCCATCCTGATCGTTTCCAACAATTATACCTTTTCTCCTGTCATAAAACAAATCATACAGTTGAAAAAATTAATACGTTCATGATAGCTTATCACAATAAGGAAAAAGATAGTTGGTGTTACCTGTTCAAGTCCCCAGCTACAGTGCCCTGAAATTCTGTTGGTACTTTCAACTCTACCATCATCACAGGTTCCAATATTACAGGCTTGCATTTTGTATAGCACTGTTCCATCAAGTCACAAAGTTAATCTCTGTACAAACACTAATTTATGAGACTTACACTAACTAACACATACACACAAAAACTTGGAAATAAAAAAAGACCTGTCTAAAAGCATATATTGAAGCTAATCTGAAAGCAAGCTCACTAGAATCCACAGCATGAGCTGCACCATCCGTCAAAACCACACGAATATTTTCAACTGGGAATCCAATCAAAGAGCCCCTGCACATGTGAAAAGCTTCAATTTAATACTGTCTGAACAATGACAGATATAGTTAACAATTAACAATAATAATGATGATGACTGCTACAGAACAGTAAAGTCTAATCAATAATGTCGAAATATATGCATATGAAGGATGGATACTTATCAGCTTGCTCAAATTCAACCTAAATGACAATAGCAAGTAGGATACTTACGAATTAGCAGCTTCCCTGAAACCCTTTTCAATGTGTGGGATAAAAGTGGAGGGTATAGCTTGTCCTATTATCATGTTCTCAAATTCAAACTTGGTTTCTGATCCAGCTGGAAGTGGTTCCATATACCTGTGGATTGAGAAGGATAGAAATGTAAATACCAGTCACTTTCAGTTAAGAAAAGACAAAACAACACATGATATACCATAAAACTTAGAGCCATGAGTTGGTAACGTATATCAGAAACTAGATAAGTTTCATTCATTCAAGATATCCGTATGAAATAACATGAAAGACACTGTAATGATTGCAAATGAATCTAATGAAGGTAGCTATTCCATCATCAACTAACAGGTCAAACATATCAAATGGGTCGAACAGGTCAGTCTAACAGCTAAAAAAGTAAAAACACCTATATCATTTATTAATATTTAAAAACTTGGACAAAAGGTTACCCAATTTGACCTATTGCCCAACCCACCTAAACATTCATTTGGCCACTGCAAGAAAAGACGATAGTATGTGAATACACATATGAGTAAGGTCTTACCCGCAAACCCTTCCATATTGACCTTGGCCTCCACTTTGTTTCTTATGTAAATAATCGAATTCCGCACGTTGTGTAACTGTCTCTCTGAAATTGACACGAGGTTTTCCAACAGTTGCATCAACCTTGCGTTGGGTAGATGACAGATGTATATTCATGATGGTTAGTTGGTTACTTATTTCAAAGAATGTTATTTTCAATCAAAACGGAAAGTGGTACCTTGTACTCCCTCTTGATGCGCTCCACATAAACTTCCAAATGCAACTCCCCCATTCCAGATATAATTGTCTACGGGAAGAAAACATCCACACAAGTTTAGACAACGATTAGGTTTTGACAAATAAAAAATATATGATTATGATGAAATAGATACCTGGCCACTCTCTGGGTCTAATCCAACACGGAATGTAGGATCCTCTCTTTGAAAACGATTCAGAGCTTTGGAAAACTGAAATGAGAATACAGAATATTTAAATATTTATATAATTTAATCACTATACACTAGGCAACCCATATGTTGATGGGAATACATACTTGTTTTCCAGTATCTTTTGAAACTGGTGAAACGGCTAATGACACCACTGGTTCTGGAACATTCATAGAAGTCATGGTGTATTTGACTGATCCATCTGTGAAAGTATCTCCTGATGCACAATCTAAACCAAATACTGCTACAATTTGACCCGCATGAGCTTCTTGAATGTCCTGTATGGACATAAAAAATAACCGATAGTCATAAACATATAAAAGAAAAGCATCAGGGCTTTGATCATCTAAAGTCAAGGGTGCGATACCTCCATAGAATCTGAATGCATCCGGCCTAGTTTAGACACCTGTCAAAGTTTGGGCGGAATTTCATTAGATCAACTATTTCTGATTTGCCATAAATTTTAGGTTGTAAAACTCACTTTAATTTTCTTCCCAGTGTTAATGTTGGTTATAAATTCACCTTTCCTGAGCACACCTTCGTAGATTCTTCATTTAGAGGAGAGGATATCAGTCATGTCAGAAGAGATGGGTATATTAACTGATGTGGCTGGGCATCAAATAAAAGAGTACCTTAGATATGTTAATTGCCCAAATTGGCGTTCTTCCAGTTTAAAAGCCAGTGCAACCATAGGTCCAGCTGGAGTTCCAGACAACTTAACCTGCAGCACTCCAAATGATGCATGGATTTAGTTTTGTGCTAGGGTCACTGAAATACAAAATGTGAAGCCATTGATACATATTTGTGGATACCTTCTCTTCCTTCTTAGACTGGTCAAGGGCATAATTATCAACTTCAAGCGGATGTGGCAAATAACAAAGAACGCCATCAAGAAGCGGTTGTACTCCCTACAGATAAACAAAACAAAAGATTAAAATATGCCATATTTACTAAAAGCTTAAAACAGGATTGTCAAAAGAATAAAAGCCATTAATACCATACAAAAAACAATGAGACTTACCTTGTTCTTAAATGCACTACCCATAAATACAGGTATGAACTTCCGTGCTATAGTTGCTCGTCGTATAGCGGCCTATTCACAAGTAATAAACCAGACACAAGAACAGCATTATAAGTACATTTATTAGTCTAATATATAAATACCAAAATGACCAAGAAAGGAACTACTGATGATGTTCCAGAGAACTTTTTAAGGATAAATCTAGCATTTCTCAACAGACCCAGATGGAAAGAAAAAAAAGGTATCCTGCATACCTCAAGGTCAGCAGACGATATAGGTTCGTCACTGAGAAATACTTCAGCAAGTTGATCATCAACATCGGAGACTGCTTCAATTAACTCGCGTCGCTTTTCAGTAGCCATTGCTTGCATATCAGCAGGAATTTCTTCAGTTACAACCTTTTCACTGATAAATAAGTAAAAAGTTCTCTATTATTACTGTTTAAACATCTAGTCATATGATATAACAAACATATTTGCCACTATATTAAAGGTCAAACGACAAACCCGCTAGAGCCATGAAAATAGTATGCTTTTAATTGCACAAGATCCACAAGACCCTGAAAGTCTTCTTCCAGCCCAATCGGGATTTGGACCGCAGCACTGTGATGTCGAAGCTTCTTCCTTGCCTAGATAAGAATAAGAATCTTTTTAAGACTTCAGTTAAGACTCAATTTGCATAAAATAAAAATCATAGATGTACATTACCAATATAACTAATATGCAAACATATCAGACGATACACTTATGTCGAGATACTGTGTTTATTGATGGGAAGATCTGGTAAAATGATGATGCCATGCTGATGAGAGACTGTACCTGATTGAGAACCTTCCATGGATCTGCCCCCATTCGATCAAGTTTATTTATGAAAGCAACCCTTGGAACTTCATATCGTTTCATTTGTCTATCAACGGTAATTGACTGACTTTGCACACCACCAACACTACAAAGAACAAGGATTGCACCATCAAGAACACGCAAAGCTCTCTCAACTTCAATGGTAAAGTCCACGTGACCAGGAGTATCGATAATGTTTACCTGCAGTAACAACGCAGCTATTTTGCTAAATAAAACGGAATTAAAATTATCCTAGCAAATTCTACTTGCCAGATTTTTAAAAAATCCAAAATAATAGATAAATTTTAAATACTTAATGAACCACTTATTCTTTTGCTCATTCGTACACTGAATCTCCTATTGTTGCCAGTTAAGCGTTAAAAGGTAACTCAACTGCCTAATTCCGCGTATCTTTTAGAAGAACTACTAACAGAAGTACCAGATCCAAAACAACTATACTTTCTACTACTAGTGAAATGCTTAATAAACAAAGCACGAACATCTAATTCTTTGTTATTTACTATGATCACATATGGACCAGATCAACTGTGTACACTAAAGAACGAGAAAAAAAAACACTGGAATCCAAGATGCTACAAAAGTCAACTCACTTTAACTGTGAAGAATTGACATAAGCAGCTAACTAAATATACTGCATTATATTCCACGGAAGTCAGTTAAATAATCAAACTGATAACTAATACTTGAGTATGTGCTGATGGGCACATCAATACATCAACAACAACACAAACCTTTTTGTTTCATATTCCATTTACATCAGCTATGGCATAATTCTTTCTTGAGAAAGAAGAGGGTATTATAGTCATTTCACTATGACTTAACGGATAGATTGACGGAATTTGTTAAGTGGGACGAACGGTTAGCGAATATAGTGATTACTGGTGAAATTTCATGAACAATGAAATGTGAATATTTGGACAAACACAAGGACGATTTGGAGAATTTTCTATTAAGTTTATACATCATGAATCATAGAAATGATCACTTCACCATGTACAACACCACTATTAAATCAAATTCAGATTGAATAAAATTCTAAAAGGAACAACTAATAATAAAAATAAAATCAGTGTAACTGTTACTAGTTCGGAAACATGAGCAAACAATTGTTCCCTAATACGCAATTGATCTAGTATATACCGACACGAAACAGCAACCTTTTTTACTTTTTTGCTAATTCGAACCAGATCGCAATTATCCAAGCATGCTCAATAACAGCAATCTCAAAAATTTTATAAAACAACTTTACAGTCATAACTGAAAAATACGGTGAAAGCAAAAATAGAAAAAATGTAAGAGGGATTCTGGTGCTGGGCTGCTGCCACATATCCAAATTCGTAATACTATATTTACCCTAATGCACCATTTTCCTTTTCAAATTAAAGCACTAGTTCATTTCGCTGCATCAAACTGTAAAGGATGATGCATCAGATTTGTGTCATCGCCTGAATCCTTCCTACATTTCCTACTTTAAGGACCCTTTATATTCAATAATGTCCCTGATATCTTTGACAATTTTGGTAAATCAACAATTAGCGTGTGAACTCCACCCAGTTTCACATACTACGCTGGACACATGGATTTTCTTCCTTCATACCCTTAACATTTTCACATTAAGCCCCCTATTTACCAGAACTCTACTCTATAGCCCTATAGGGAAATATTCCAATAGGAACTCAATTATTTATAATCATCAGCAACAACTAATAAAAATCAACCATTTCATATGAACCGTAAATTTATATGTATATGCATTATTGCACATGTACATCTAATAATGATTGCTCCAAAGTTCTCACTGAATCCAATTCTATACGATCAAACTTTTTAAGTTTTCAAAACAGTCCCATACCATCATTCAATCATTTCAAACTAATCAAATCTAACACCATCACTGCACCTAAAATCATCAAATTACACTACAAAACTACAATCAAATACATTACAAAGGATTAGAAAAATTACCTGATAGTCTTTCCAAGTACAATAAGTAGCAGCAGACTGAATAGTAATCCCTTTCTCCCGTTCCAATTCCATGGAATCCATCTTCGCACCAACTCCATCCTTACCTCTAACTTCATGAATCTCATGTATCCTTCCCGTATAAAACAATACGCGTTCCGTCAACGTTGTCTTTCCTGAATCAATATGTGCTGAAATTCCTATATTTCTCACTTTCTCCATCGATTCCTTCCACCACGGATCCTTATCATCTTTCGCTCTTACGGCCGGTGCGGCGGCGTAGTGACGGTGGAGATTGAGAAGTGCGGTGATTGGTGACGGTGATTGTGATGGATAGACTGATGAACGTAGGGTGTAGAGTAAGCGCGTCGCAGAGGATCGGGATCGTGACATGGTGGTTAGGGTTTTGATGGAGTGGTGATAAACCCTACAAACACTGGTTTATAATTTATAATTTATTATTGTTTAAGAAGAAGACGAAGATCGTTGGATGGAATTGGAAAATGAATGCGGCGGGTATAATTTGTAAATGTTGAATAGTTTCATTTAGAGCCTTAAAGTATATATGAAGTTCATTTATGCCCTCCTCTATTTGGGTAATTGTGTAACATTTAAGCTTGGAAAATGATTGGTATACATATAAATATGTAGACATATAAAGTTGGTGTACTCATTTGAACCTACTCTAAAAAGAGAATAGGAGTGAATCTTGTGTGTTTTTAATGTGTTGTGTTATTTTGTATAAAATAAATCGATTGAGATTGATTCATAAAGTAAGGTGTTTCTACCTATTTTTATTTTCTACTACTTTTATCAAACTATTATTGGGTTATAAATATAATCTTCTATTTCTAGTTTGATAGACTATAGTTCTAAAGTATGAGGGTCACAAGATAAAAGGAGTAGAAAATAAAAAGAGGCATTCACCCTTGTTATTTTAATCGATTAAAAAATAAAGTCGCTTATTATTTTTAGATGTCTCAAATAAGTAACTGCATAAATAGAATACCCATAGAATAGCCCGACAACTACATACATCTAACTACAAAATATACTCGCTTTTTGGAACAAGAGAAACCTCAATAATTTTTCTTTATAGACAATGTTCCTCGAAAATCAAAGAAGATGTAGAAAATGCATTCGTATGTAAAATGGAGTTTTCATTTTCAAAATATGAAATGTAAACAACCATAAACCATATATTATTTTTTCTGAAAACATTTCCAGAAAATCACAACTTAAACATATTTTCTAATTTTTAAATTTTCTTAAAAAATTATCTAGAAAAATGGAAGAATTCTCTGGAACTAAACGCCTTAAACGTGCTTTCAACTTCCAAGTAATTGCATACATCTAAGGTATTATTGTAGCCAAATCAGGCATCAGTGATAGGGAAACGATAAGTTGCATTCTGCTTCTCAGATGCGTGCGCCACTGCCACATAATAATTATCTAAACTAATTGTACAACCCTCAACTTTTAGAAAGAAACAACCGATTGCACTAAAAGGCATCTTGGCCATATTCTATTTAGAGAAAATACCGCCGTTCGTCCTTATGGTTTGTTATGAAATACGTTGCTGGTCCTTTTAAGAATTTAATTACTTCAACCATCCTTATTTATGAGAGTTGTTCCGCATATAGTCCTTTACGTGAACAAGCGTTTAGTTTAGACGTTAGGCTAAAACATGTGCCCCTCACATGAGGGTATTGTTGTCATTTCCATCTCCCTTTTGTCTCTACTGATATATATAGATATAGCTTCTAGTGCAATACATTTCCATCTCTCTGTTGTCTCTACTGATATATATAGATATTAGCAAAAGCAGCAGCGTAAAAACACCAAATATTACTACCAAATAAAATTGTAAAATTGCAACACATAAAGTAGCCAGGTGGACAACCATTTAGCATGGTTCCAGGTTCAAAATACAAGACATGGAAAACCAAACCAAGTGTTTGCAATTACAACCAAGTTAACTAGACCCACCAAAATATGTGTTCAACAAGCACAACCAGTTAAACTACCCAGACTTAGCACATGCTTTCTTCTTCAAATTGCATCATTTTTCCTCTTCTTTGTACAAGTTTTAGTCACTTTAGGGTCGCTACCACCTTGTCCATTATAGCTTGTTTTGTTGTGACCTCTATTACCACATTTACTACATCTTACTGTTTTGGCTTACCATTTTTTGGTATCACTTTTTTCTTTTAATTATAGTTTACAAATTTTGAATTACCATTTTTTGGGTACAAGTCTCCTGTTTGAGTAGGTTGGATTGGCCCCGTGATATCCAAATTGGAAAAGTTTGGAATACCACCTTCACACACTACTCTGATTCTCTTCTTATCATTTTTTAGGAGCTTTAATAATCTCCTAGTCTCAATTGAGTGCAAATTGACCATTTCCTTTATCTCTCTTACAGTTCCCATTGTTTGTCCAACATAAAAAGAGATCTTGTTTATGTCACTGCTAGATTCACCATGCTTCTTTAGTAGTTTCAAAATTCTTTTCCGTTTCTGTTCCATATCATCACCAGAATCTGATCCACTCTCAAATTCATCATTGTTTAACACCTCTAGCTCAACTTTTCCAACTTCTTCATTGCATTGTCTCCCACATTGACTTTGGTGGGCATATTTCTTGAACCAATATACTCAGAATCCTTGTCGACATTCATGTTGAATTCTCTTATGTCCACCTCAACATCATTAATTTCATTTTCTTCATCAACAATGTAGTCATCATCTTCATCATCTAAATGTTCAATCCCTTTACCCTTGTCATTGTCTATACTGACCACTGTTTCATTTTGAGCTTTTATACCCTGCCCATCATTAACATGGTCAAAATCTAGAAATGGATCAAACTCATCATCAAACTCAGGACCAAATAAAAGGTGATCAAATTCATTCACTCTAGTTTTTTGACCTTGCTCAACTCCACTACTTTGACCATCTTCATATACACTAGCCTGAGTTGGTCCATTTACATTCTCTTGGACCTGCTCAACACCAACACAAGTACCCCAACCCAACTTAGTCTGCTCATGCTCAGAGTACACACAAATCATCTTAAACCTATTCACATATTAACTCAAGCTATGAACACCCTCATCATTCCCTAATGCTAATAGTCCATAATCTAAATCCATATTTGGTCTAAGAAAGTGGAAGTACATCAACTTGTGTCCATCATATCCTAAATCCTCCATAATGTCACGTAACTCAAGTACCGAGAATTTGTCAATATCAATGAAATCTACATAGTTTATTTTACCATTTACGTACCTCCTATCAGGGCAGTTGGTAAAACAACCACCATGGTATAGCTCGATTGAGAAGTAGGTTGGTTCGTCCTCTGTAAAATTATTCAAACACAGAAAATTACTACTTGTATAAGAACTATTTACCATTTTGGTTCAATAAACTAATAAAGAACACAAAGGTAGAAAAGTAACAACACTAACCATATATCATGTTTACATCATACACAACATCTACTTCACGAATTTTGTACAGTGGGTTCACCATCTTCTTTTGATGGGTGTTAATTAAAGGATTATATATTTTTTTATTGTTCTTGGATCCAACATTTGATTTAGACTTGGGGTTTATTTGGTTGTTTGGTTTGAAACTGACGATTGAGTTTATAAAATGAAAAGGGAAAATGATCGATATTATTTGGGCGGTAACATAAGGGAGATGGAAATGACAACAATACCCTCACGATCCAACATTTGATTTAGACTTGGGGTTTATTTGGTTGTTTGGTTTGAAACCGACGATTGAGTTTATAAAATGAAAAGGGAAAATGATCGATATTATTTGAGCGGTAACATAAGGGAGATGGAAATGACAACAATACCCTCATGTGAGGGGCACATGTTTTAGCCTAACGTCTAAACTAAACGTTCGTTCACGTAAAGGACTATATGCGGAACAACTCTCATAAATAAGTAAGGATGGTTGAAGTAATTAAATTCTTAAAAGGGCCAACAACGTATTTCATATGAAACTATAAGGACGAACGACGGTATTTTCTCTTCTATTTATTTTAATCAAACTTTCAGTATTCAGTGTAAACAAGTCCATTAACACATACAAATAAAAAAAGTACCAAGAAGCAAATTATAAATCAAGAAGAAAGGTAAACTAACATTTAACGCAACCAATTCACCTTGAAGAGCCAAAGCTTTAAACCAAAAATTGTACTGTACTAAAACCCGCGACTTCATTCATCAAGACCATCGAAGTCCAGATATTCAGGTTGCCGGTTCACACATCCAAACAACCTAATTTAAAAATAAAATTGGAGAGTTGGTGCAGACAAAGAACCACAAACTTGATTCTTGATCTAGCAAAATGGGTTCACCAATTGGGATCAGGTCTAATTACTATTCGATTACAGATATTCAACTCAAAAAATTTATACGACAAAAGTACACCTATCGAGAGAGCCAAAACTTTGGGGCCATCAGTTCTCGATCAGCAGCAGAACCTTGCTTTGCGAGCTTTTGAATACGTGAAGAGAATTCCTCAGCCTGGTAAACATTATGACAAGAGATCAGCATTTCAGTATTGCGTTAGAAACTAGAAAGGAAATAATATTTGCAATTCCGATGTAAGGAATGTTAGGTTTCAGTGACACTAAAAAAACAATAAATGGGAGGTGGCAGAAAATAGAATTAGATGTGTTTGAAGGTCAGTTGAAACGGGTAACCTTTCTTATACAGATCAGGTCAGGTTGACCTTACATTCTTTATTAAATAGAAGATTGTTATATACGTACGGGTGGACCCTATACACAAAATCAATCTGTAAGAATGATAGTTGAAGGTTTTAACTTTGAAGGTTGTACATAAATGTAACCCGAATCGACTCATCTTTATATAAATGAGTCTAAGTTGCTATCTATAGACTGATCAAATGCAATGTAATGGGGAAACGAGAGTTGTCTTGGAACAAGATGTTGGAAAATGGGTAGGTCAGGTGATCTAGTAAGGGTCAAAACTAGCTTGTGTCAAAAGGGTTACTACAAGCAGGTTGTTAGACCTAAAACATTTAGTGCTCAAGTAATATATCATTCAAGAGGTCTTAATGTACAAATAATGTACTTTGAACAACTTCCGCCTGTTTGAGCCGTTACCTTATGCAATATTTTCATTTTACCCGTTAGAGACCAAAAGTAATCCAAATTGACCCATTCATAAGTAAATGGAGCGAAATTCCCCTCCATAGTCTACTACTTTGTCACTAATTAATCGGCGCTTGCAAATGTTACAGTATTAAGTATTAACAATAACAAAAAAAAACAAGAATTCATTACGCAGAATCATATAAGATCAGATGAAGAGCAATGAATTACAACATTGGCAACTTAATAAAAAAGAGATGAATAAAACCAGAAGTAACAGCCTAACCTTTTCATCAATCCACATTAGAGAACTTAATTGATTGTTAAGAATCCGAACAACAACATCCAGTGGGGTCATACCATCGGTTACTTCAAGTTCTCCAGCCTAAATGAGGCACAAAAACAATACCTCAACATCAACTCAAAGACCAAAGGTTGTGTTATATATTTAAATAGCAGTAAAAACACTTTCATCTGATAGAATATTGCAGTAAAAATATGTGAGCAGGAATACATAACTCTGCAAGAAAAAGTGCCAGTGAGATTTAAATCTATTATAATTTAATGTAAAAATGGGAGGGAGGGGGCTTGATTGAAGTTATTAAATCTTCACCTGATTGGCATTGAGAGTCTGAATAACAGATTTTATTTGTTCTGTCATCTGTTCCATTTCTCTCTCAATGAATTCCGCCTGCTCATACCTGAAATTTAGAGGGGAGGAAAGAAGAAAATTAGAAGAAATTCAATAGTCAGTTCATGCAGTTGGTTTTCTAAAAAAGACATGCACCAGCACGACAGGGTTGAAGACGATATTTATAACATTTTCCACATGTACACATTTTCAAAAGTCATGCCGATCACTTGAAACTACTGGACAAAGAACTTCACTTAATTTTTACGCTCTAAACCTTCTTATGACAAGAACTATAAATACCAGGATGAGAATCACGGATCTAGTCAAATTATTGCATGCTCTTTAATAACCATTTTGCCCGAACTTCTGATTTAGAATAATTAAAAACTAACAAGCGTAATATAGTAGAAAGTTACACATTATAGTGGAAACTAACAGCGACACATTAAAAAAAAAATACGACCAGCATAACATAGTAGAAGTTACGATGATGGAGGTATTGAAAAAAATAAAGTAGCTACTCACATTGCATCTCTGGTCGAAGCTGCTTCATCATCAAGAAGTAGACCATGCTCGTCTTTGTATATTCTCTCTGCTTCTTCTTCCACACTTTGTAAAGACTTGTCAACCTAAGTGTCGTACCAAGTGACAGGAACTATGTCAGTCAAGTAATGATGAAGAGAGCTAAAAATCAAACTAAAGCTGAGCCTGATCCGTTCATTGCCTCACACATGGCACAAATAATTTCTCACATATTTATCATTGTTTTTTTACCATATATATTGATCTATCTTTAGAAAGTTTAGGCCTATGAATTAGGCATATCAATCAATTCCCATGTTAGTATCATGATACTCTAATAGCCAAAAGAATGAATAACTAAATATCTGATTAACATCTGTTAAACACTTAAACATATATAACAGTAACATATTGTACAGAACACCAAAACTCAGAGAAGTGAACGTCATGATTATCATATTCACCTCTGAAACAAATTAATAAAACTAAATGTAAATTTTCAAATACTTGTATATAAAAAAGGGGTTTTCTACAAGATCCTTATCCACTTGACAAGCAATCTCTTTATTATTATTTGAAATACCATGAATTTCTATGATCAATATGTTGTGTATATGCAACAAAAGTGAAAACAAAGAACTTCATTACACTACCTCTTGTTGATGAGTCTCAATAAGCTCTAGCTGTCGCTCAAGGTTAGATTGGGTCTCAACAACTTTTGCAACTTCTGCCTGAATTAAGAAAAAATCAGCATAAATGTGAGGCAGCAGCAAGAAAACATTTCAACATCTCATTATAATTTTGGTTCACTGGAGGTCAAATGACCGCTTAGAAACATTTTGCAGATCAAACGTACACTGCTCAAGTATCAAAGAGAATATGACGCACCTCAAGTTTAAGTAGAACGTCTCGGTTCTGCAAGATTCTCCTGTCCCATTCAGCTATTGCATTAGCTTGCTTCCTGAACTTGCCAGTTCGCTCCTGGAGCTCCACATTCCACTCCTTGATGATCTATAGAGAAATATAAATGGAATGAAAATTATCATAATAAACAACAGAGAACACCCCAATCTACGAAGTTCCTACACCACAAACTGCATTCTTGAGTTTGGAGATAAAGGTATAGAAAAAGAAAGCTTTATAAAGTTTTTCAGTGTTCTTGTGTTGAAAGGACAAGAAAAAAAAAACTGCTTCCTTCTAGCTCTTTTCTGTTTTGTATTTACTCCCAAAAAGAACCCGAAACACAACCAAAGAGAAAAACAGCATTTCTAAGAAAAAGAACATGAACATTGTCAAACGAAAAAAATGTTGACATGCAAAATGACAAACTGAAAGACAATCAATTGCCAATTTTTTAACCCAATTGCATATACAGTGATAACAAGAGATAAACAAGAGATTTGTATTAAAACCTCTTCAACAGTCTTTCCAGTAATTTCAGATGGTAACTTTGGTGCAGAGGCTACAGGTGTACTGACACTTGTAGTTGTCCTGGTGGCAAGAGGGCTCAGGTCAGACATAAAGTAGACAGAGAGAAATCTTGCAAACAAGTTACGTAATACAAGAAAGTATCTACAGTTAAGGCACTATAATAACTACTCCGCATTTAAAAAAAATCATATCTATAGGATATACATATGAGGTCATTCTATACTAAACCTGAAAATCACTTTATCAGCAGTATTTTTACACTAGAAATAAACATTAATAGTAAAAAATAAGTTTATTTTTGAGGTTAAGTGTTGTACTTTATAGTACATAGGAAAGTCAGTTTTATGCACAACCAAAAGACCATTATGAGATTATACTGATAACTGACCCACTGCTGGAAGATACAACAAGTGCAGATGATGTTTGAGCAGTAGTGGTTGTAACAGTCGAAGTGGTTGTTGTGGAAGCAGGGGCACCTGCAGAAAGATTTCACACACAAACATAAGACTACAAGAGTTAAAAGTGAGTGGTTTTCCATTCTAATAAAGAAAGTTTAAAATCATCAATAATGAGTAACCAACAGGTATCTGCATAAAGACAACCAGATCTCCCATCCACAAAACACTCCTTAAAATGTATTCAAAGAGCATATGAGCATTACTTAAAGTCCCGTGAATCAGTGACCACAAAGAAGTTTGAAGACAAAATACTACAAACCTTGCCAACTAACAAGTTAAGTTGATAACAACATAGTTTGTCTGTCAAAAACCATATGAGGCTCTGTGCCCATTCCCACATGAGTAGATTCACATGACAATTAACAAGAACTCACCAGACCGCTTTGTGAACTACTACAATGTAAACTCTAGAAAAATTAATTATCGGTAACTTCATGCATTGCAAAAGACAACAATAATTCTCTATTTAACAATTCATGACTCAAGTTATCACTAAACATATTCATATACGAGTTATAAGTGAACTGGTAATGCTTAATTAAATAGGAAGTCTGACCTGTTTAAAACAAATATTATATCTGTACTTAATTAACTACAGATAAAAAATATAATAATAATGATAAAATTAAGTACATTATGTCTCAATGACGAGCATATTGTAAAGAGAGAAATATGAGATAATTCACAGTTATTTGTGAATTAATTATAGTATGTCAACTTAAAAAGAAAAAAGCAACTGAGACTGGATGGCAGAGGGAGATAAATAATACAAAATGTTAGAACTGAAAAAAGTCAAACAATGCTAGGGGGTTCTCCATGTTAGTCCAAAATCTAGAGTTATTGTAGAATTGGAATATGAGGCCAAAAACTAGAGGGGTTCTCTGCATTAATTAGTGATTCAAAAAATATTACACTAAACTATCACGACCATGAATGACACATACGTTGCTTGATTTCCCTAATTTAGTGATTTTATTAATGTATTCTATTTCGGAGTAAATAATGTAAAACCCATAATTTTATTCGCCCATGCATTATCTTAGGTAGGAAACATATCTACAATAAGCATGATCTTGACTTTCATGATTTTTGTCAAACAGGAAAAATTGAGCATCATGATACACAGAATTATAGAATAGCTAGACAAGGAATTCAGAAATATAGTACATCTGCTGTTTTAACAGGTAATGTTAGAGTGTATCTAGCATGTTTTTGTTCTGCGTCACACATGGCATATCGGCATTTCATTGCTACTATGACTTCAATACCATCCAAGACCATTCATATGACAAAATCATACAAACAAATAACAATTTAGAACCCCCAATAACTTGGTGTTATATGAACTCTCATGCATTCATTTACATAAAACATGATGCAAACTAGAATTTTCCTCAAATCATAAACAGCTGACAGTTTATACAAAAAAACTCACCAAACAATGACGAAGCAGCTGTAGATTGGGGCTGTGATAATGGTGTAAGAGCACCAACAGTTTTAGACGATGTTTGAAATCCCAAAAAAGAACTTGACGTTCCACTAGAAGCAGCAGCAGCAGTGGTAGGACTTGCAAAACTTGACACAGATCCAGCCGTTGGAGATGTAGTACTAGCGGAAGACGCTACACCAAATGCTGGGAATGAAGGAGCAGAAGCTGCAGTACTAGCTGTAGACGCTGTAGTACTAGCCGATGATGGGACACCAAACGCCGAGAAGGCAGGTGTCGAAGCAGCACTAGCCGTAACAGTTGTAGTCACTGGCGAAGAACCAGCTATAAAACCAGAACCCAAACTCGAAGACGATTGAAGCCCGGTCGTAGCAGTCACATTCGTAAACGAAAAGCTACCAGCAGTACTCAACGATGAACCAGCACCAGTTGATTTCCCCAATGCGGAACTAGTCAAAAATGAAAAGGCTGGTGCAGGTGCAGAACCGGAACCAGAAGATACACCAGAGTTTGGAAATGAAAAAGGAGCTGAAGAAACAGTTGATGTAACCGAACTAGCACTTGATGCATTAAGAAACGAAAACCCAGGCGCTGCAGGCGGATTAGATGCAGCTGTAACTGTACTCGAAATCGAGCTTGATGCCGATGAGCCAAATAAATTATGAAAAGTTGAACCTGCTGATGCTGTTGATGATGATGCACCAAATGTAGTAGTTGAGGAAAACGGTGAACTAACAGTATTAGTTGTAATTGAAGTAGAACCTGAACTTGAAGAAGCCCCAAATATGCTACTAGTATTGCCAAAAGTAGAATTCGAACCGAATAAATTAGTAGGAGCTGCTGTAGTTGTAGTAGTAGTACCGGTGGAGCTAGAACTGGATCCAAACAAACTAGATGCACCAAAGGGCGAGGAAGACGGTGTACCGAACAACGGTGAACTAGTTGCGGACGCGGTTGACGGAGCACCAAAGCCGAACGCCGGAGATGGAGCGGAAGGAGCGGCGGAAGACGGTGTGGAAGCTGAAGAAGATGCGAATGAGAATCCGAATGTAGGAGACGGTGATGATGTTGATGATGCTGGTGCTCCGAATGTAGGGTTAGGGTTGGTAGTTGCGGATGAGGTGAATAGAGAAGGGGAAGAACTAGGGTTTGAGGAAAATGAAAACTGTGAGGATGATGAAGAGAACGGGGATGGTGATGATGATGCGGTTGGAGGATTTGAGGAAAATGAGAAGCCGGCCATTGTTGAGGGGGCTGGAGTTTGATTGAATTTTGAATTTGGGTGAAAGGGGAGGGACGATGAGGGTTTACGGAGTTCGTTGAAGGGTTTGGTTTGGGTCTGATCGGCTATGTTACAAGCTATGTTGAGTAGGCCATTTTCTGAGGGGGTTCGGTGTTTGGCCTAGCTTTTCTTTTCTTTTCAACGGGAGTTTTGGAGGGGGCTTTTTAGCCTTTGTGTTATATTACAGCTAAAAAATCTCTTTTCAAGTGTTTGGATGAATTTTTTAGGGGGAGCTTTTTAAAATTTGTGAGGTTAAAAAGCTAAAAGCCCCAACTTTATAACTTTTAGATACCGCAGAAGGTAAAAAGCTTAAGCCAACACCCCCTACACTTTTTTAGTTTCAATTCTACAAACTTATGGTACGTTTATTTACAGAAAATATCTCTATTTTTCTGAAATTATTTTTAAGAAAACTGGACAATTAGAAAATATGTTCAAGTTGTTATTTTTAGAAAAGTTTTTTTTTAAAAAAAAATCAAATGTTCTATGGTTCCCTGCATTTGCCTATTTTGAAAAATAAAATATTCATCTCTTATATTTGAATGCGTTTCAAACCCTTTTTTAATTTTTCAAATACATGAAACTATATACAAATGAAAAAGAAAATAATTAAGAGTTTTCTGTAACCAAACACGCCCTTAGTTTTTACATGTTACAATACAAAAAGGGTCAATAGATGGGGTGAATTATTACAAAATGTTCAGTATATGAAATAATCGAAAAATTTTAATCGAAAAATAACATAACTTTTAAAACATATCGTCTATGTGGAAAACAAAACTTATTAGAAACAAGTAACTAGTTAGAGGATTTATCATTTTCAACAATCTTATAAGCTTTAGTTAGAAACACATTACATATAATTAGAGTTGTTTAAATTGACATTTTTTTACCATTCCTTAAATTGAATATTTTGTGGAAACTTGTGTTCTTGCTCTCTAATAACCCATTTAAAATTTCTGGCTAGGGTAGTCATATTATTTTGTTTTTTTAAAGGCTGACAGTCATACTATATGAAAACTAAGAATTTTTTTTGCTATGTGTATAATATGTACAACTTTTAATACTTATATTACAACTAACTAAAATAACAAAAAAATCTAATTAAAAAAATAAACAAATAAACCAATATAAATCTACCTGTGTAACCTCCACCTCCATCCAATCCAAATATAATTATGAAGATTATAACCCTTCAAGAGCCTCAATTTAAAACAGAAAAATTAATACAACCATATTAATACCAATCATCATAATCACTCACTACTAGTAAGAATACATCTATATACAAGTACTAGATTTTAAACTCGTGTATATACACGGCTCCTTGAATTTCTAATTGATTTTATATTCATACTCACGTATACATGGTCAGTTTTGAATAATATGAAATATACTTTCTAATGTGATAATGTATCGAATCTTATACTTTATATTATTATATTATTGTATGCATCCAACTTTAAAACCTCCTATAATATATATTCAAGTTTTGAGATTGTCTTTTTTCCCTTTGCAAAGTTTGGACTACATAATTTGATGCTTTTATTATTATTATTATTATTATTATTATTATTATTATTATTATTATTATTATTATTATTATATTATAACCACTTTATTAATAATAATAATAATAATAATAATAATAAGTTAAAGACATTCCAAATAAGGATTAAAAACTTGCATACATATAATAAAACTTTCAAAGCTGAATACATACAACATAAAAGGTGTAAAGTTGAATATGCTCTAAACTAGCATACAAATCATCACCCAGATGATAAGGGACTCGGCATTGATACATAGTAAAAAAATGGGTACATTTAGCTTAGGCTAAGGCTAAATATACCCCATTCAAATTGCTAGCGTCTACCTCATCATCTATAACCTCAATTTTTGTTGTAAAATCCCATTATTATTAGACAATAACTACATTAAATGTGAATCATTAGCTTGATACTATAATATAGTAACTACATTCATTAAATGTGAATCATTAGCTTTATTCAATATGCGTGTGTATTCACGGGTTTAACATTCAAGTCAATGAAGATAGTTTGATTATCCATCCACGTGTATGCACGGTTTTGGTTTAGTATTTGAATAAATGAAGATAGTTTACTCGATATCTGCATGCATTCACGGGTTTTAACATGTGACACCCGACAATTTATGTTAACTTTTTGTACCTAAAGAGAACGTTATTACGTGTATTTAGTTTGTGATTAGGCTAAGTAATAGTAACATTTTGTGTGTGTGTGTACACACACACTAGTAGAAATGTTCAAATAGACCACGGTATAATAAGCATATAGACCACGGATATTGAGGGGTGGTTTATAAGTGTTGAAAAACAAAAGAATCACATCTTTTTTGGGGGTGGTCAATTTGACTAATTGTAAAAAAGGAACAAGGTTCGTACACTAAGAACTATGGTCTATTTGAAAAATTATAAAAAAAACATTTTTATTTATTATTTACTTTCTAGTTCATTCAATTCTATAAAACATACTCCCTCCGTCCCAATTTTATTGTCCCCCGACAAAAAACACGCAGTTTAAGAAAAACATCACCATGTCTCTTACTTTTTGGTAACAAGACAATTTTACCCTTTACTTTTTACCTACCTTTTTGTCTTACATATATAAATTAGGGGTAAAAATGAATTTTATCTTATTATTCTTTTCTATATATGAAAGTGGACAATTAAATTGGGACATCCCAAAAAGGAATAGTGGACAATATATATGGGACGGAGGGAGTATTTCACAACTGATAATAAATTTATGATTCTTACAACAACATAAATAACAGTTTGCAAACATATTGTATATTTTTATTGTAAGCAAATGCTTCTCATTACATTACATCAAACTATAATATAATATTACAATCCTTGAAGTCAAACTAAATCTAATACTATACAATATATAAACTAACAACAACAAACAAACATATAAATGCAATTAACATCTTTATAACGTGGGGTTCTTCCATCAAAATAAGGTATTACTCCTTCGGCACATCAAGTACTTAAACGGAAAGAAATAGCAATAGATGAAGAAGTTAAACCAAACATATATTGAACTAAAAAGATATATAATTCGTAAAATTTTGAAGTACAACCCAAAGATGTACAAACTATACAACCTTCATATAAAAATATAAGAGAAAGATTAAACTCTAAAACCAAATCGAATAAACAAGAATAAATGTAGAGACAAAATCAAAGTGATAAATATAAAATTAGAATCAAGTAATAAATCACCTTAAACAATCTCGTTGGGTAGTATGTGACACTCGTCAAATTAGGGCTAGTATTTAGTGCCTAATCATCTGTTAATACATGTAATTAGTTCGGTGTTAGGCTAATTTGTGTATCAAATAATACATATTGTTGAATATATACAATTACGCGATTTGGCTAAATCGTGCACGTTTCAATCGAATGTAATTCGGTTCAATTAATACAGACGTTGGTGAACAATTTTATTAAATAATATAACATTATTTAATAACGCTATTATATTCAAAATATTATGTCTGATAATATTTCAATTTTATTTCGTATCGTACAAATAATGCTACGCGATTAAAATACTAAACGCACAAACAACCAAAACAAGGTTAAGTTATATTTTATAACTCAATTATAAAGTATTTGATGAAATACTTCAACAAAAATATCGAATAATTATTCGTATTTTAAAATGTATAAAAATATCGTGTTTTTTAAAACGTATAAAAAATAAAAATTTTTCAAGCTGACCTGGCAGCTCGACCCCAGCCACGGGCTCTGTCCCTTGGACCCCACCAGGGGTTGCCACCCCTGGAACCCCGCTAACCAGGGGCGCTGCCCCCGAACCCCCATCACCTAAAGTTTGAACATACTTTTAAGTATAACACTTCGAAACCATAATGATAATGTTGAGATTATTAGTACAAACAATCACCAACGGGCCGTACACGTTTTCAAAACCCAAACAAACAACCAAGTCGTAATAACTTGGACAAGCTAATCAACCAAATCGTAGTCATTTGGACATTCTAGTTGGACGAACAACTACAAAGGTAGTCTTTATAGATACCTACTCACGTTTATAACCATCACGTGTCGTGGACACCCTCAGGTTACAAGTCTTCGGACATCACATTTTGGATAATCAACTCAAATTTATTAAGTTAAACTCTCAAGACTCAGGTGAGTCTCATAGCCCCTATTTTACCGTTTTACTCAAGGGTGTGATATCATTGCTGTTTGTCCCTTACTCAGGATCTGATCGAATCGAGTCAATCCAATTGCTTGCGGAATAAACAATTGAATCTTAAACAAATCAACCAAATAATCAACACACAAAATCGAATAAACGTAACGTTATTTTATTGATAGTAATCGACCAACTTACAGGTAATTTCGACATATTGCGTTTAGGGTTTTTCGTCAACCCTAAAACTGATTACAAAACGTGCTTATATACTAAACACAGATTCCTGCGACATTACATGCAATGTCGCAGGCCCAAGCCCATGCGATATAGACAATGTCGCAGGCCCAAGCCCATGCGACATAGACAATGTCGCAGGCCCAACTAACTGACGTCGCACCTGCGACATTACAAACAATGTCGCAGGAGTCAGTAAACTCAAACTTTTACAAAATCAAACTACAAGCTAGACCAACTGACAGACACACTAAAATGCACCAACAAACTCCCCCGTGTCTTCAGCTTGGTCGTCAAAACAATTCTTCAATCAAACCTAGCCCGCATGAAACTTTCCATCTGCATGAATACCATGTGTAACACAAACTTCAACAACTTTCTGATATTTATCTGCAAGCTTCTTGTTGAATTCGTTATTTGCATTAACCCGAATCCTATTATCGAAGAGTTTTCTTAAATCCTTTTCATGGAGATTTATCAAACTCATAGGATCAAAGACTCTGAATGTAGCCTTTCTCAAATTCCAAATACCTCCAAACTCTGGCTCCGACTCTGAATCAGGAACAAATACTATCACCGCTTCACCAGTATGTGGATCAAGTTCCCAATGAATAAATCTACGAAGAAATTTATAGGGAACCAGCTCCAAAGGTATTTCAGTCAAACAGTCAGCTGGCGGATAATGAACTTTAACCATCGGTTGCCCTGTTACTGGATCTAACTTCTTCTTAAAAGTATACCAAGTACCAAGCGTAGGTTTCAATTTGTTGTATCTTTTATTTCGAACCTCTTGACGCAAGGATCTCTGAATAAACTAAACTTAATCGTCCTTAAATGGATTAATCAACTGTAGTTGAGCCAATCGATTAATTTCTCCTTTTGGCGGTGTGCTCAATTGCTTAAATCTAAGCTTGAAGTATTGAACACCATCCAATCTCTCTTTTGCTGCACTTTCCAACTTTTGATAATGCCAGTATAATCACCGCGTACCTTGTAAGATTTGCAGGTAACAGGAACAGGTTCCGCAGAACGTCCAAGAGGCCACCGGTTCTTATTTCTTTCAGACTTATCTTCAGAAACAGAAACAGTCTCTAGGACTGTTGTCGATGTAGATTCTGAAGCATGTTCTGGTTGACAAGTACTAGATTCTCCATGAGTAGCTTTAGCAGGCTCTTCCTCATCTTCACTAGAGTCAGTTTCAATAACTGGTGCATCATCATAATATTCATCATCGCCCAGATGCTCATCTTCAACTGACACGTCATCTTCCATATCAAACACATAACCTTGTTCAGTTTCAGAACCAGTTTCATTGACCATTCTCTGAATATACGATAAATCAGCAAATGAATAATCAACCGCTAAAGGTCTCGGCTGGCCTGGAATATCATCAACAGAGAAATAATCTAAATGGGGAACATTTTCATTAATAGCTTATTCAAGTACAGGGTTGGAGTTTACAGACTCAGGTCCCATTGACTCTAGATTGGGTACCCCGGACCCAAACTCCCCCGAGGCAATAGACCTAGCCTCCAAAACATTCACCCTAGTTTGCAATTCAGTAATCTGCTTTGATTGGACTTCAATGATAGCAGATTGAGAAGCGTTCTGTTCAGCTTTTTCTTTCAACAACTGTTGCATCTTCTGCATATCATCCATCATCTTTTGCAGGAATGCAGAAGTAGGCTCAACAACTAAAGCTTGCTGAGGCGGGACCACTGGAGCTCTGGTAGAAGAGGATTGACGAGGACGGCAATGAAGAGGTTGAAAGTCTTCATCAGTCAGATCATCACCGTCTCGAATACGCTTTCCTATATCCTTGGGAATATGACGTCTTCCCTCTTTCAAACGACACTTGATTCTCTTATATCTTTCAGGATTTTGACGTCGAATTGTTTCCATTTGAGAAGGATGCGGAACCGCCCCGTCAGAATCAGAAGGAGTTTCACCTCCATCCTTGGGCTTCACAAAAGCATAATCAGTAGAATCAGAATCCTCGGTTGTATCATGTGATCCTGAATCCTCTGAGACGTCCTCGATACGCCCAAACTGCTCAACCTGTACCAAAACATCATCATCATGCTCCCCCGCAGCCTGAACAGTTATATCCACAAATGGTTGTTGCGGTAGTTGTGGAGCTGGAGCATCCATATATTGAGGATCAGTCGGTGGTACATAATTCTCATCAATAACTGCACCAAATAAAGGAGTATCCGATGGTGCCTGAACCCCTTTTTCTTGAGCAGAGCATACAACAAAAATCCTGCTCATCATTGGTGTTATCCTGTGAATATTGTCAACATCACCCAATGCTGTGAGATTTGGATGATGACGATCGATGAATAACTGGATGAATCTTGGATATGACGCCCATTTTGAATCCCCAACATTGACGTTATCGACCATCGCTTTAAACAGAAAACCTGAGTAATTATACGGCTTGTTGTATACCAGGGGGAGCATGGCAGATGCCATGCGGTGACTGATACCGTCTATCCTGGTTTTCCTGCTCAATAAGCAGACAATGAATATATGCATTAAGTATCTCCAGACTCTTGTAAGGTTTGCCTTTCGATACTGATCTGTTGGAACCCCCGGATAACCCATCCTGTGCATGCCGCCAGTAATAAAAGCATTCTCGAAGTTGACAGGCATGGCTGGCTGATCGTTGAACTGAAGGAGCTTGCGTATACCCTGCTCGGTCACAATGATCTGTGTATTCAATACGGTAGATACAATGCGAGGCACATTGTTCTCAGTGACAATCAAAGCATTTCACCATAACGGTCCAACCAGATTCTTGTAAACAACAGTGCCGTCTGTAATTGCGTGAAAAATATGAGAACGACTTAGAAAAGCGATCATTTCGCGAAACGGAGCTGCATTCTTGTGAGGTGCGTATAAAATGTCACAGTATTGTGACAAGGCTCGTATGTTAACATCATATTTGTAAACAATGCATAATAGATACTCGAAAGACGTTAGAATAAACGTAAGACATTTTACAAAATTTGTCACATTTCCTGTAATATGCGACATCGTTGTTGACGTCGCACAACACATAGCGACGAAGAACGTCGCAAGAAATTGGTGCAAAAACGAAAGCGGCGTTGACCATAATGTCGCACAAAATTTGAGCGACGTTAAGGATGAGGTCGCATTTCGCAATTAATTATGAATTTAATCACATTTGTGAAATAGTGCGACGTTGAACGCTTTGTCGCTGGTGAGGTCGCAAGAAGAGCGACGTAGAATGGGACGTCGCAGTATAGTACGAAATTACCAAATAATGCGACATTGGCTGCTACGTCACAGCCAACGTCATAAAGACAAACTGCATCCCAAACCCAGAAAACCCTAAGTAACAAATTTGGGGTTTTTCAAATCTACGTATACCAATCGATGCGGCTTATTAAGGGAAGCATAAAAACATCACTTATACCGCATACAACAAGCACTATTATAATTAATTTTACCCGAAAACCTAAACCCACAAAACCGCAATATATAATCAATGATTAAACGAAATTTACGCGGTGAAAATAGGGAAATAGAGTACCTAAATGTCAAGTAAAGGTAGTAGAACAGGAAAACGTGAGTGGATTGGAACGAAAGCTGCTAGAAATCAAAAGCAAATCGAAAAATCTCATCGGTCACAATGTCGCAATCGCCTAGCTGATGTCGCAAGATAATTTGAAATAGTGTGATAGTTTACATCGCAGACGATGGGTATATATACCCAAACCATAATTGCGACATTGCATGCAACATGGGTTGCGACGTAGGTGCTAATGTCGCAGCTCCAGACTTAAAGATTTTTGATTTCGATTTCGATTTTCAGTTTTCGAAGTGTGATTTAAAAATAATATGTGACTTGAAAAAATAAAATTAAATAGAAGTAAAAGAAAAATAAAATGAACAAGAAAACCTTAGACAAATCAAATACATTATTTTTGGTGACGGAATTGTTTGAATCTAGTTAGGGATCATATCGGGATAACATGCAATTATTAGGAATAGTAAGTGTTATTTCCATCGTCAGTATATTTGTCCACTTTAAATTTACTTGGCATACTAAAAACACCTTTTATAAAAATTATATCAAAACGATTATCAGTATATTTGTCCTCTTAAACATATTACACTCACATTTAGGAGCTAATTTATTATTATTCGTATGTATATTTCTTTGTGGTCCCCACCATAGATATACATCTTAACTTAATACATAGACCTTACTCCCGTTTATAGAAAGAATATAAGAAGATCATTTTTAAGAATCAAGTCAGCGGTGACAGTTCTGTACTTACGTACAACAGAGCGACATAACTTGATTCAGGTTTAAGCAAAACCAGACTTAATCAGATCGTCAACAAGCTGATTACAAATATACTGATTCTAAAATCTATGAGTTTATGATATTTTAAAAACTCAGTCGATTTCATAGATGTGTTGTTTGTGGATTTTGGTTTCCAAACCTGCTTAGGTTCGGATGATTTGTTTTCAACAATGTTGTGATGTTGAACTTGAGGTCTACTAGGCACAACTTTGTTTACTCTACCCATAGGTTGTGGAGAGTTTGATGCACAACTAGATATAGGCGAATACGAACGACGCCTTGAAAAAGATTTTGTAAAAGAATTCTTAAAAGAAGAAGTTCTTGGCATCCCTCTACCAAACCTATCTAGGGATAATAACCTACAATCCCTAATAATATGGCCCTGTAGACCACAATGAAAGCAAGAACATCTCTCAACATAAGATTGATTCCAATGAGTTCCCTCAAATCGTTTCGGTGGAGGATAATACACAGAAGGTCTATTAACAGGAACATTTGTTGAACATGCACTCTTAGGTGAACATGTTGAAGTAGATGTTCCTGAGGTTGAGTTAGTTGATGTTGAACATATATTATTTTCAAATTTATCAACTATTTTATCTTTCTTAAAATCCTTTTTAACATTTTTAACTTGAAAGGATTCATTGTCAACCTTAGCTTTGCCTTTGCTTTTAAATCGTTCATCATTTTTCATTGTAATGATGAAATTTTCAGGTTTGACATTTAATTTCTCAACCTTAATGGTAGACTCTTCTGGTATATCGTCTACCTCAATAACCTCCTTGACACTAACCAGAGGTTTACTTCCAGCCTTAACGAATATAGGCCTAACAAACTCGGCCTTTTTAACTTGCTCATTAACTGGTGTATTAACAGAATTTGTGTCTACTTTTGAGGGAAGAAGGCACAAAGTCTTTGATTGCGTCCTTAATAGGCATTGGAAGATAGTCCATAGGAGAAGGTACATGGTTATATCCAATACCTACCTTGCTTTTTGTATCAGTCCTTTGCTTATCAAGGATGTGATCAAATATCATGTTTGACGTAGTAAAATTTGACATTTTTCATTTAAGATCATCAGCTTCATATTTAGAGTCAGCAAGCTCTTTGTTAAGCAAAGAAATTTCTTTCAAATAACTATCTATTTCATCTTGTTGACTATATATTTTAGCTTTGAACGCTTGAGACTCATCTTGATAGGCTTTGAATTTCTTTTCATAAGCTAATTCATTTTCTTTCAAAACCTTATTAGCCTCTGTCAAATTTTCGAGATTTGATCGCGGGGTTTCAATGTTATCCTTGTACCTGTTGTTAGAACCTGTTAATTGAATGCAAGATAAACATGTAAATGTATTAGAATCAACCTCTTTTGTTTGAGCCACAAATGCACTATGTTGAGGTTCTTCTTCCTTGTTATAGCCACCGCAACGCTTTTCAATGGCAGCCCAAAGATCATACGCATTTTTGTGATGCTAAAACAACTGTAAGATCTCCTTTGATAAAGATCCTTGAATTGCTGTGAAATTCTTCCATTCATCATCCCATGCTTATGTTCTTCGAGAGTCATTGATTTATATGATTTTGCAGTTCGTGTTCCTTCCCTGACTGGCATTTCATATCTCTCAGTCAATGGAATCCACATGTCTGGATCATTAGAAGAGATGTAGGCCTCAAAATCTCTTCTCCAGCTTGAGTATTTGGTATTTTGGGTAAACATCGGAAGGTTGTTGCGAGCACTATGTAGGAGTGACATCTTTTAAACAAGAACTTTAGCAAAACATAGACAACCAGATTCTTCCACCAAAATTTGGTTTGAAAATATTGAAAATTAGGCGAGTACAACTAAACTTTTCCCAAACTAGAATTATGAACTTTTCAGCTCAAAAACAAAATTTGGTACTACAAATATTTTCGCGAATTTCCGCCAAAAATTCAACCGAAAACATTCAAAAATATCCGGGTAAAATGAAACTTTTTCCAGGCTAAAATTGAACAGTTTTATGCCTATGAACAAAATTTGGAAACACAAAATTTTTCACGACTTTTTCAGCCAAAAAACTCTTTTTTTTTGTTTACACTTGGCAAGTATTAGCGACACAAAGGTTGTGTTGCAACTTTGTGTCGCAGCTCATAAACTCCAAATTAGCGACACAAATACTTGTGTTGCAGATTATGTCGCCTAATCAAAGGCTTGTGTTGCAAATGTATGTCGCGAACTTGTGTCGCACTTTCAAAACCCTAATTAGTGACGCAAATCTTGTGTCGCAGGTTGTGTCGCAAAACGGCGCTGAGCAGATTTCAAAACCCAAAAATCGAAAATTTTCAAAACCCTAAGGATTTTCGAAAACCGATCGACGAACTAACCCAGAAAACACATTTGATAACTTTTATTTTCAAGCAATCAAACCCAGAAACGAAGATTAATCAATAAAACCTTCGCAAATCAAACCGAAAACGTTCAAATCACGATCCGAAACCGTTGAATAACTGATTCACGACTCTGATACAGAATACAATCACGAACGTGCGAAATCTAAACGATTGAGTATTGAACGTTAATTGAATCAAACAAACACGATATCTATAATCTTGTATATATTAACACTTGAAATATATCGATTACAGAATACAATCACCGCCTCTCTCTCTGCCTCATGAACTCTCTCTCTCTCTAGGGTTTGATCAGCCTTCAAATGATAACCTAACACTTGTATATATACTCACACTCTGACCTACTAGCGACACAACTTGTGTCGCTATTGTGACCCTTGCGACACAAGCTCTGTGTCGCATGAACAATATATTGTGTATATTTTTCTATTTCACTATTCATTTACATATTCGCATATACACACTAACACTTTACATACTCAGACTAATTGACTTTGACAAGTACGAACGTTGACCAAGGGACTGACACACAAAATGCACCAAAAATTGCTCGATTTATTTTATTATATGAACGCGAATACGAAATCAAACAAATACTACATGAGAATTTCACTAATCATTTCAAAGCCTTCCTCAGCATAGTTTGGTAATATGTTGTAGCGTGAATATTAGTATATGGTACCATATAGGATTGACCATCCTCATCCGGGTTAGTTGTCGCACCCCCAAATTCATAATTCGCGAAAGCATACATTGGGTGGGACTCGTCGGGAAATCAACAACACAAAGATATATAGTAAACGACTCTACATGCGTCGTTTCGACAAAATATATTAATATAAAAAAAATGTTTACAAAATATATTAATGCAAGGAAATCTCTAATGTTTGCATGCTGACTCGAGCTACAGTAATCCTGAGGGCAGTCCAACCTACTGCTGAGTACCTGTGATACATGCTAAAATGGGTCAGCTAACGCTGGTGAGCTCACATGTTTGAATATCAAATATCGTATGAACCGCAAGATTTAAAGTACCGATTTGCAACCAAGCAAATAATAATGTATGCCGCCATGAGCACATAGTCCGAGTCTTAACCGAGGTGTTAGGATCCACATTCAAGGACCTGATCGAGGTTGCCTCCCCACAAGTGCCTAATCCACACTCGCAAACCTCAAATGCTAATGCGTCCGTTTGACTAGTTAGTGCTTGCTAACCCGGACGAGGATTGTCAATCCTATATGGTACCATGCACTAACATTCGTGCTACCGAAGTATTACCAAACTATGTTGTGGAGGACTTAAAATGATTAGTTGTGTAAACTCATGTAGTATATGAAAAGTTTGTACTCTCGTTCACATGTTAAAAACAAGCAATGAATCACACCCCTGAGTGAAAAACAATAAAAAGAGGGGCTATGAGACTCACCTGAGTCTGTTGCGTTTAAACCAATAAACGTAAGTTGCTTATCCCAGCAAGGAGATGTTCGGAAACCGTTAACCTGAGGGCGTCCACGACGCGTGATGCCGTGATGGTTAATAAATAAGTAGGTATCTCGCAAGATCACCTATGCTAGTTGATCACACAACTAGTAATGTCCAAATTACATTTGGTTTAATCGTTTGTTTGTTTGCTTTTCGAAAACGTGCATGGCCCGTTGGTGAGAGTTTTGTAATAATAATCTCAACTATCATTATTATACTTTGATTGTTGTATACTTATAAAAGTATATGTATATCGTGTACGAGTATCATCGTATAAGGTTTTGGGGTAGTAAGTGTTCAACACTTAGTGTGGAAAGGTTTTTTGAGTCTTGGTTGACGGGGGTCCGGGGGCAGCGCCCCTGGTAGCGGGGTCCAAGGGGTGGCAACCCCTGGCGGGGTCCAAGGAGCTGAGCCCCTAGCTGGGGTTGAGCTGCCAGGTCAGCTTGGAAAATTTTTATTTCTACTATATTGCTTTGGTGAAAAACGTATTTAGAATCTGAATTCGGGTATCGTAAAATGATAAAATTCCGAGTCTCGACAATTAGTAAAAAGCTGTGTTTTCAAGGTTCTGATTTGTGCGACACTGGGTGCGACGTAAGGTTTTGTGTCGCTATATGCGACATTGTAGATCTAGTGCGACATAGGCAGTTATGTCGCAGGTCATGACTGCGACATAAGTCATTGTGTCGCTACGTGCGACATCCGCAATTTAATGTGACATAGGGTGCTGTGTCGCTATATGCGACATCCGAAAGTGTTGCGACATAGTCACTTGTGTCACTATAGGCGACATAGATAATAGTTTTGCGACATAAAGGCTTGTGTCGCAGAAGGCCCAGCCTCTCTGCGACATAACAAGCTGTCCAAGACAACAAGTGTCGGGTTTGTGGTCAAACGACCTTGGTTTGACCCGAAACTTTTACACAAGTCTTAGGACAGTTTATAGAGTCTATGAAAGTTATTGTTTCGCTTCGTGGTTATTTTGAAGTGTCGTTTCTTTAAAAGTGTCATTTTTAACCGAAAATGACCTTTGTTTAAAGATTGATTTTTATCTGCAAATCCGTGAGTTTTCAAGCCGAGCCAAAGAAGAACTTTTTGTAGTGGACTTTCATATGGACATTTCAGCGTAAGTTTCATGTGTGGAATCAATCTAGAACTCGAGATATGAAGTGTTTTGTGAGTCGGTTTTAAGGTGACAGGTTTTTATAGTTTGAAACAACATGTTCTAAGCTTGTTTATGGACATTTCAAAGTTGTATAAAAATGCTAGCAAGTAAATAGTCATAAAACAAGAAGTTTCAAAAAGTGTCAGAAATCTTACAATAGTCGGTTTTTAAAACCGAGAAGATGGAAACGTAGAGCTTCGCGAGGTGATCTTTTTCTTCCAAACGAGTCAAGCAATCCAAGCTATTTTTGATGGTGTTTTTGAGGATGGAAGTGGCGGTGGTGGTGGTGTTTTAGAGAGAGAGAGAGAGAGTAACCGAGAGAGAGAGAGGAAAGGTGAGGGAGATTGAGTGTAAAATGGAAGAAGGAGGTGGGGTGTTTGATGGTTTAAGTCAAGCAAGGTGAGGGGTGCCTCACCCTCATGCTTGGCCGGTTGGGGTGGGGTCCACCCAAGTGTGGACTTCACCCATTTTTGTTCCCAAACTCATGCTCCGAGTGGTGTTCTTTTTCCCGGTCGTTTAAACGTTAAATTAATATTATACGCGTTTATATTCGTGTTTAAAATACGAATAATTATCCAATATTTTTGTTGAAGTTTATTATCAAAATACTTTATAATTGAGTTATAAGAATATAACTTTTGATTTGTGTCGTTTGTCGGATACGTTTTATGTATTTATGTCACGTGCGAGTTAATTATGCGATACAAACTACTTTGTAAAATATTATCAAAATAATATTTAGAAAAATAATGTGTTTATTAAATAACTTCATATCATTTAATAAAATATGTTCACCAACATTGATATGAAATTGTATCGAAATCCATTGGATATGAAACGTGCACGATTTAATCAAATCGCGTATGGGTATATATTTAACAATATATATGATGATACACAAATTAGCCTAATCAAAGAACTAATTACATGTATTACAGAGAATTATGCACTAATCACTAGTCCTAAATTGACGGGTGTCACATTAGCACGCACTAACTGGTTAAACGGATGTATTAATATTTGTTCAGATGAGTGTAGATTAGGCACTCGTGGGAGGCACCTTGATCAGGATACCGTAAATGTGGACCTGACAACCTCGAGTTAAGCTCACACCTCGAGTTAAGTTCGTAGAAGGGTTTGGTTTGGTTTGGTTTGGGTCTGATCGGCTATGTTACAAGCTATGTTGAGTAGGCCATTTTCTTACATTTTTTTAGTTTCACTTCTACAAACTAGTGGTACGTTTATTTACAAAAAATTTCTCTATTTTTTTGAAATTATTTTTAAGAAAACTGAACAATTAGAAAATATGTTCAAGTTGTTATTTTTAGAAAAGTTTTTTTTAAAAAAATATCAAATGTTCTATGGTTCCCTGCATTTGCCTATTTTGAAAAATGAAATATTCATCTCTTACATTTGAATGCGTTTCAAACCCCTTTTTAATTTTTCAAATACATGAAACTAAAGAAAAATGAAAAAGGAAAAAAATTAAGAGTTTTCTGTAACTAAACGCGCACTTAGTTTTTACATGTTACAATATAAAAAGGGTCAATAGATGGGGTGAATTATTACAAAATGTTCAGTATATGATATAATAAAAAATTTAAAATCGAAAAATAACATAACTTTTAAAACGTATCGCCTATGTGGAAAACAAAACCTATTAGAAACAAGTAACCAGTTAGAGGATTTATCATTTTCAACAATCTTATAAGTTTTAGTTAGAAACACATTACATATAATTAGAGTTGTTCAAATTGACAGTTTTTTTACCATTCCTTAAATTGAATATTTTGTGGAAATTTGTGCTCTTGCTCTCTAATAACCCATTCAAAATTTCTGACTAGGCAGTCATATTTTTTTTTTGAAAGGCTAGAAGTCATATTATATGACAACTAGGATTTTTTTTGCTATGTGTATAATATGTACAACTTTTGATACTTATATTACAACTAACTAAAATAATAAAAAAATCTAATTAAAAAAATAAACAAATAAACCAATATAAATCTACCTGTGTAACCTCCACCTCCATCCAATTCAAATATAGTTATGAAGATTATAACCCTTCAAGAGCCTCAATTTAAAACAGAAAAATTAAGACAACCATATTAATACCAATCATCATAATCACTCACTACTAGTAAGAGTAAATCTATATACAAGTACTAGATTTTAAACTCGTGTATATACACGGCTCCTTGAATTTCTAATTGATTTTATATTTATACTCACGTATACATGGTCGGTTTTGAATAATATGAAATATGCTTTATAATTTGATAGTGTATCGAATCTGATACTTTATATTATTATATTATTGTATGCATCTAACTTTGAAACCTCCTATAATATATATTCAAGTTTTGAGATTGTCTTTTTTCCCTTTGCAAAGTTTGAACTACATAATTTGATGCTTTATTATTATTATTATTATTATTATTATTATTATTATTATTATTATTATTATTATTAAAGTCGTTATAATAGTAAATTTTATAATAATAATAATAATAATAATAATAATAATAATAATAATAATAAGTTAAAGACATTTCAAATAAGGATTAAAAACTTGCATACATATAATAAAACTTTCAAAGCTGAATACATACAACATAAAAGGTGTAAAAGGTGTAGTTGAATATGCTCTCAAACTGGCATACGAATCATCATCTAGATGATAAGGGACTCGGCAGTGATACATAGTAAAAAAATGGGTACATTTAACTTAGGCTAAGGCTAATTATAACCCATTCAAATTGCTAGCGTCTACCTCATATCTATAACCTCAATTTTTGTTGTAAAATCCCATTACTATTAGACAATAACTACATTAAATGTGAATCATTAGCTTGATACTATAATATAGTAACTATATTCATTAAATGTGAATCATTAGCTTTATTCAATATGCGTGTGTATTCACGGGTTTAACATTCAAGTCAATGAAGATAGTTTGATTATCCATCCACGTGTATGCACGGTTTTGGTTTAGTATTTGAATAAATGAAGATAGTTTACTCGATATCTGCATGCATTCACGGGTTTTAACATGTGACACCCGACAATTTATGTTAACTTTTTGTACCTAAAGAGAACGTTATTACATATATTTAGTTTGTGATTAGGCTAAGTAATGGTAACATTTTGTGTGTGTGTGTGTATATATATACACACACACACTAGTAGAAATGTTCAAATAGACCACGGTATAATAAGCATATCGACCACGGATATTGAGGGGTGGTTGTTTGGGGCTAAATTTTATAGTCAGGATACAAGATCCTGAAGCCTTAGTTACTGTTTAAAATTATATTCAGGATCACAGATATATTCAGGATCTCACATATGTCTAAGATCTCGAATATGCAGGATCCTGGATATGATAAAGTATCTCGGGATCAGACATTAATAATCTTTGTTTGTCTATTTATGTTCAGGATCTTGGATGATTAGGATCCCGAGCGATCAGGATCCCGGATATATTAGATATCTCGGGATCAAACGTTACTAATCTTTATTTGACCGTTACTAATCGTTATTTTTCTGTTATATGTCTTGACCAAGTCCAACAAGAATTAAATGTGGTTTAAGTCCACTTTATTACGTGTTCAAAGCTCATTCAAGGGAGGAGAGAATCAAGGAGACGTTTCCTGAAATGTCGCCAGGATCCCGGATTTTTCGGGATATTAGTTATATTGTACTTACTATAAATTGGAGGCTTATGATCGTAGGAAGACATTCATGCATGACTTATTCACCACTTTAACACTATTTTCTTGCAGATTAACACACTCATTTCATCAATTCCTCACCATAAACACTTTAGATTGATCATAAGTGCTCTCGTATTGTAATTATCCTGAATTCAAGTAATAAAAACAACAAAGGTAAGAGACGATTGTCTCTTCCCGAGGTTTTATGTCGGCAATCTATCAAGATTAAGGGCTTTCCTCGTATATCCGTGTGTCGATTGCGTTTATTCTTTATTTTCATCATTTACTTCATATTTTATCGATTATTTGCTGCATAATCTGCATTATCCCAAAATTATCTTAAATTTTATATAAGTTTTCAAGTTTATCTTGTTATAAACACTTGATTTACACAAAATCTGCATTATATCATTATTAACTTGCATTTTTACTTGATTATCTCGAAAATCACTAAAAGCACTCTACCTCACTTTACTAATTTGACTAAAATTTATACCTGTTAATTTTTGGCCGAAACAATTTGGCGCCCACCGTGGGGGCAAGTGGTGCTTTTCATAATCAAAGTTTTGTTAAAAGCCTTGCTAAATCGTCTTTCTCAAAAGTTTTTATCAAACATGTTGACACAAGAACGATTTATCTCTTCTGGTATGCCATCATCTACCTCTGTGATGAATGGTCTACCTCATGTTTCACCTCTTACGTCATCACAATCAAGGTCGGAAAATACGAACAGAAGGATGGTCTCCACGGAGCCTACTTTCTCAGGATCCGGGATACCAGATCCGGATCCCATTATTATTTCTAACCGGGATATTCTGACTATGTTTATACAGGTGAAGAAGCAGCTTGGACAAGTAGAACAGAACAACGAGATCCTAAGGAAGGATATGGAGAATTTGAGGATGAGGGCTGACATCCCTTTTACTCAAGTTGCTACTCCGATCCTGAGTGGAATCCCGGATCTTAACACTCCACCTTCCTCAGGATACCGAGGAGATTTTACAGCCATGCAAGGGAGTACTAGGATCACGGATCCCATGAATTCTACAGGGATCCCTACAACAAGGGATCATGGACAAAATCCAGGATCCTCATCCAGGATCCCAAATGATTGTAACATATTTACTAAATATTATGCTGGCAGTATGTTTGGAATTAACATTTTGCAGGATCCTGAAGTAAGCCATGTTATGGAGAGAGAGTTGGAAAATTTGAAGGATATGTTGTCCAATGTTCCTAGAGTTGTGCAACCTATACCTGAGGTCGCACCAACAGCTCACAGGATCCCAAGATTTGCATCTCTAATATGTGACATTGAGATCCCAAAGGAATTTCAAACTCTTGGTATGAAGCTATATATACAGATCTCGAAGAACATATAGCTAAATACCGAGAAAGGATGGATATTATACCCATCCCTGCAGATATTAAGGAGGCATGTTTGTGTAAATGTTTCGGCTCCACCTTAACAGGATCCGCGCTAAAGTGGTTATTGAATATTCCTCCTTACTTTATTACTTCTTTTGCTCATATGGTTAATTTATTTAATAACCAATTTTCATCTAGTGGGACCTTTGAAAGCTTAACCAATGATTTATATAGGGTCGTTCAAAAGTCTAATGAAACCTTAAGAGATTTTGTAAGCAGGTTTGAACGAGAATCCTTTAGGATCCCTAATCTGGATATGTCAATTGCTGTGCAAGCTTTCAAGATGGGGATCAAAAGAGATTCTTCATTTTATCAAGATCTTGTTATAAACCCATGTAGGAACCTAGATGAGGTCCGAAACAAGGCTTTGAGATTTATTAAGTTGGAAGAGGAAGCTGTGATCCAGAAGAGGATTGAAACTTCGTCAACATACAAGAAACCCAACAGAAAGATGAATTCATCCCCGTTCAAGTCAAACAGGATTAAACCATATTCAAGGATCGATGATCACCGGGCTAATGTGGTCAAAGAGGATGGCGAAGAGTATTCCAAGCTAACTGATTTTTGTTTTCATGCTGATGTTACAGGTATCTTGTGTGCTCTACAAAATCTTGGAGATAAAGTGAGATGGCCAAAGAAAAAAGTTAGGGATTTTTCTTGGAAAGATAAATCCAAATGGTGTGCTTTCCATGAAGATTTTGGTCATGTCACCGAAAGTTGTGTAGCTCTTAGAAAAGAAATCAATCATTTCTTTGGTAAGGGATACTTAAGGGAACTGTTCAGTAAGGAAGAATCTCACTAGGGATTTCTAGGAGGCTCGGGGATCCCAGAGTTCAGGATAATTACAGAATCCTGCACGCAGCAGGATTTCAACCGTTTGACGCTGAGGTAATAAATTTTATATCTGGTGTTTCTGACATGTGTGGCATGTCTTTCTCTGCAGCTATAAGATATATTAAGGGATGTTATACTACAATAATGAAACATACTACCAAGCCTACGCCAACATAGCAATTAAAAGAAGCAAGCATGGGGCATCTAAGAAGCAACTGAACCAGATGTCAAAGAAGTGCAACTCAACATGGTTGAACCTGAAGAAAAGTCACTTGTAGGATCCGCCGTATTTGAGGATCTTGGACAGGATCTTATGAAGTTTCTAAGGGGAAGAAGAAAAATATCTGTTTGGAAACCAGAGGACATGACAGATGTTGCTTGCTGCTGGCATGATCAAGGAAGTTAAATTCCTGAGATGGTTGGCAAACGCGGTGGTGGTTCAGATTAGAAATGAAAAGTGGAGAGATTTCACCAAATTTAGATGGGAAGCCATAATTCCTATACATGGCGATAATCCTGAAATGTGGTACCATGAGAGGATAATTTTGAGGTTGATGCCTTAGCAAATCTAGGATCAGCTCTCGGGACCCCACCAGAAGTCAGGATCTTGGTTGTGTATATCATGGAGCATGCTATTTCTGAAGAAGAGATTCTGGGGGCAATTCAGGATCCTAGATGGAACCAGTCATGAAGTGCTTTCAAGATGACATGATCCCAATTGAGATGCTGATCCCGAAGAAAATTATTTGAAGACTAGAGGCTGGCCACCTCTCCTACGTTAAGGATCCCTGGGTTATCCCTGGGTTCCTTATAAGGTTTAGAGGTTTCTGGGCGGATAAACACTTCTCTAAGTATTTGGGTTTCCACACTCACCCTGGAGCGACTGATGTTTGATTATAGTGTCAAGGTTAGGGAATCGGTGATGCCTCTGGTACCCGACAACTTCATTTCCATTGGCCTATAAATCAAACTCTTCCGATTGTCGACACTGAGTGCAATAGGTGCCGACCTAAGGTTTTTGGCGTTTTCACGTCAACTAAGGTTTGTAATGTTTTCACATTACCTAAGGTTTTGGCGTTTTCACGTCACAAAAATTGGCATGACCCAAGTATGTTGGCTTAGCCCACGAATTATTGGTATGACTCAAGTATTTTGGCTTAGCCCACGAATTATTGGTATGACCCAAGTATTTTGGCTTAGCCTACGAATTATTGGTATCACCTAAGTATTTTGGCTTAACCCACAAAATATACGATTTGAATTCTGTTTCAGGTTCCTGAAACACTGGAATCTCGAACTTAAGATTATGATAAGTATATGCTGGAGATATCTGCCTAATATCCTAAAAATTCAGGATACATCACAGATAGCTTGTCAGAAAAAGGTTCTCAAAGATCAAGTTTGAAGAAGACAAGAGTCATTCGAGAAAGGTATGAAAGAATTTATACTTATCAAAGAACCAATCAACGTAAATGTGGCTATCAATACATGGTAATATCTCCCCTAACTTATTTGATGTTTATCTTGAGAAGTTGTGTCACCATCAGGATCGTGATGATAACACAACTTGGGGGCAATTGTTTGGGGCTAAATTTTATAGTCAGGATACAAGATCCTGAAGCCTTAGTTACTGTTTAAAATTATATTCAGGATCACAGATATATTCAGGATCTCACATATGTCTAAGATCTCGAATATGCAGGATCCCGGATATGATAAAGTATCTCGGGATCAGACATTAATAATCTTTGTTTGTCAATTTATGTTCAGGATCTTGGATGATTAGGATCCTGGGTGATCAGGATCCTGGATATATTAGATATCTCGGGATCAAACGTTACTAATCTTTATTTGACCATTACTAATCATTATTTTTCTATTATATGTCTTGACCAAGTCCAACAAGAATTAAATGTGGTTTAGTTCCACCTTTATTACCTATTCAAAGCTCATTCAAGGGAGGAGAGAATCAAGGAGACGTTTCCTAAAATGTCGTCAGGATCCTGGATTTTTCGGGATATTAGTTATATTGTACTTACTATAAATTGGAGGCTTATGATCGTAGGAAGACATTCATGCATGACTTATTCGCCACTTTAACACTATTTTCTTGCAGATTAACACACTCATTTCATCAATTCCTCACCATAAACACTTTAGATTGATCATAAGTGCTCTCGTATTGTAATTATCCTGAATTCGAGTAATAAAAATGAGAGTGCCCTTAGACGTGGATCTAGATGACAATTGACCACAATTGACAGGCGGAATCAACCAATTGCGTGTATTACCAATAAACACAAACCGAAACAAATATGATTAACAATGTAAACGAAGTAATAAGCTTGTATATATGAATTGGGAATGATTACAATGTTGCTTAGTCGACAAATGGTGATAGGGTTTCATCAACCCTAGCTGGAAACCCGTAGGTTTGTATTTATACAAAAAGCCAGCCGACATGCGTCACTTGTGGAAGTGTCGCATGTGGCCGCCTTCATGCGTCACTTACCTAAGTGACGCTATGCGTCACTAAGGCAAGTGACGCCTAAACTAAAACTTAAGTGTCGCATATAACAAAAACTATATATTTCACTATTCAACTAAACGACACTTATTACAACTCGATAGACCAACTGACAGACATCTAATATGCATCAACAAACTCCCCCGTGTCTTCAGCTTGGTCTTCAAAATCTTCAAACTCTTTGAAACCATTGAGTCTTTATTTCCAGCCAGCAGGAAATACACCACCAGCGTGTACTCCATTGGCTACACAAATATCAATAATCTTCTGAAATTTAATCGCTTCAGCTCTATCTCTCTCTTTGAACTGAATCCTATTCTGATGTAGTCTTTTCATATCTTGTTCAGAGAGGTTAATCAAACTCAAAGGGTCAAATACACAAAATCTATTTCTTTTTAGACCCCAAGTAGACCTCTTTTTAGGTTGAACAACATCCCATGCTGTTTTCTCTTCAACCTCCAACTCTACGTCTAAAGACTCCGAATCCGTAGCTGGTTCCGATTTTGGAATAAAAACAATTACAGCTTCACCAGTAATATCATCATATTCCCAGTACAACAACCTATTCAAAAAATCCAAAGGAATGATCTCTAGAGGTATCTTCTGTAAGCACTTTGCTGGTGGATAGATCATCCTTACGATTGGTTGTCGTGTAACCGGATCCAACTTCTTCTTAAACTTATATCTCATACCCAGTGTCGGTTCAATCAAATTATACTTTTTGCTGTTAATCTCCTGACGAATAACCACTTGAATGAAATCGGCGCGTGAATCTCGATCACGGTTAATCAAGGGTATCTGAGATAATCTCTGAAGTTCACATTTCGGCAAAGTACTTATTTTATAAAACTTTAAGTTGAAGTACTGAATGCCATCACTTCGTTTAATCATAAACACCGAATTGTTCTCATCAAACTTCCAGCTTTTTATCAAACCCGTGTAATCAGTTCTGACTCTGTAGAATTTACAAGTAACGGGTACCTCAACAATAGGTTTGAGCACTATGTCAGACTTTATCATTGAAGATTGAGCTGTAGAAGTTGATTGCTCATTGGTCTCTGTCTCAGAATCATGATGTAATTCATCTTCTGAAGAATCCGATTCAATAATGGGAGCATCGTCATAACATTCATCACTTTGAAGTTGCTCCCCCTCAACCTCAACTTCATCATTTCCTTCAAAGAAATAATCCTCTGCTACAGGATCATTCATCACCTCTTCCTCAGGTATCGTTGTATTATCATTCATCAAATTTTGCAGATATGTGAGATCTACATAAGAATAATCAACCGCTATAGGTCTTGCCTGACCTTGAACCTCAACGAAGTAATCCAAAGATATGTTTTCATTAATAGTCGAAGGAAGTACATTTTCTTGTTCCGAGGAAGGAGTTACATTTGTTTCTAACTCACTAGGACCTACCTCCCCCGAAACATTTGTAACGGATTCCAACTCTAACAACCTAGATGACAGATTCGTCACTTGAAGCTGTAGAGAGTCAACCGTAGCCGCTCGAGCTTCCAATTCCCTGATCTGAGAGGCCTGAGCTTCAATTATAGCCTTCTGATCATCAAACCGCTTTGCCAAAAGCTCCATCTGTGCCAAAACCATCTGAAGAGACGGCATGTCAGACGGTGGCGGTGGTTGTTGTCGTTGAGAAGTCGGCTCCTCAATAGTCACTGTCGTCCACTGGCGTCTACGAAGAGGTAGATCAGCATAAGAGGGTGAAGACCCAGCAGTACGTTTGCCCGGATTCCTCGGGACATGGACCCTGCTAGTAGAGATCCGTCTCAATATACGCTTAAAGCGTCGAGGATCGGCAAGTTGAATTCCATCAAGAGCGGTTGGTGGGGGCACGTCACCCTCAGAATCAGGTGGAGTAGGCCCACCATCATCAGAGTCAGCCTCAACTCGGTCAACACGATCAATATCGTCTAAATCTTGAGCTATATCAGCATCAACCAAGTCGTCCTCGTTGACCGGAGGAACGACCTCATCCTCAAATCCATGATCGCGCGGCGCAACATAGTTTTCGTTCACTATGTGTCCGAAAAGTTCACAATCAGCTAAAACCGGCTCGCCCTTTGGCGCGAGCTTGCAGTCATTAAAGACTCGCAAAAGCATGGGAGTTGGTATCAGAAGAGACCTCTGATCTGGAGCGATATCAAGGTTGAGGTCATTCAACAAAAGCTGGACAAACCGAGGATACTGCAACCATTTATCCTTTCCAGCGCGTATGTTCTCCACCATGTTGCCGAAAATATAACCGCTGAAGTTATACGGTTTATTGTAGATCAGGGCCAACATGAGAGACAGAGTAAGATGACTCGCAACATCGTATCCCCCCTTTCTCGGAGATAAACAGACGATTATAATATGGCAGAGGTACCTCCAAATCCGGCAGAGGTACTATTTCCTGAAATCAGAGAGCTGGTTTGCCGGATAACCCATCCTCTGAAGCCCTCCGTAGATGAATGTAGTTGGGAAGATAGTGGGCATTGTAGAGTTATCAGTGAACTGTAAAACCCGTCTAATCGAGTTCTCGGTGATCTCGATTTCCTCCCCAAACATAGTCGAAACAATTCGGGGAACATCGCCCTGAACCCTGATCACTGCATGATCATAGAACTCCTCTATTTGGTTCATGTATACAGGAGTCGTTGCCGTAATCGCATAATAAATCCTCGATCTGCGTAGAAATTCAATCATTTGCCTGAACGGCGCTGAATTGGCATGCGTAGACTCTAGAAAAGCCGTAATGTTGTGTCGAGTGTTTGTGCGGCGGTAATAATTATGAAGTTCAGCCATCTGTAAGCTAAAAATACAAAGAAAAATAACCGAAATCGTTATAAAGTTAGCTCGAACACAGAAGGGTTAGAAAACGAATTTTGACTTTAGGCGTCACTTAAGGTAAGTGACGCATGGCCACTACCGTCACTAAGGAAGTGTCGTAGTATACAGTGTTTAAAATCGAAATTAAAGCATAGCGTCACTTAGGTTAAGTGACGCTATAAAGCGTCACTGATGTAAGTGACGTTTGTATTTAGCGATTAAAATTATACGACACTTATGAAGTGACGGGTGAAGAACATGCGTCAGTTAGAATAGTGACGGTATCCTAAAAGAGTCACTTACGAAGTGACGGTATAAGTGACGTATAGAAATAAGCGTCACTTAGACAGTCACTTGGGGTAGTAACGCATGTAAAGGCGTCACTAGGAAGAGTGACGGTCTTAACAGTTAAAGCAATTATATGCGTCACTACACGAGTCATTTAAGAAGTGACGCAAAATCAAGCGTCACTTATTAAGTGACGGTAACGGTTTCAAAATTACCAAATAGCGTCACTTATGGTAAGTGACGCACGAAGTGACGCAACGATGAAGATCATCGTGTCACTGTTCATGCCCAGTTTTCAAAATTGGGGGTTTTCGAAATCGAAGTAACCAGTGTGTTCGCATGGTAAAAACGAGTGTTACACACCCACTATTACACGAAAACATTTACAAATCAAGGTTTAATCAAACGATTTAAAACGTAATCCCAAACCCGTAACCCTAAATCAAATTATAGCATGAATAACAAGAATTAACAGTTAAAGTAAGTACCTAATAGTTCGTATGAATGTAAGGAACAAGAATATGGGACTGGAATGCAATAAGAAGCCGGAGAATTCACAATCAAATCGTAGAAAAACGCACAGAGCTAGTGACGCAGAGACAATCGAAGTGACGGTATGTCAGAGCGAGTGTCGGTATAAGTATTTGAAAAGTGGTGAGGTTGAGTGTCGTGAGGAAGGGGTATTTATACACCGACCCTTGTATGCGTCACTCAACCCGGCACTTATAGCGAAGCTTACCCCGACACTTACTGCGTCACTAAAGTGAGTGACGCAATATCGTATGCGTCACTGGCAGCGTCACTTATGAAAGTGACGCACAGTTCACTTTTAGGGAAAAATTGGCGATTTTTCGATTTTCGCAATGTGATTTCGGTACTCAAATTTGAAAATGTAACTGTAACTTGGATAATAACTAAAAATTATACTAACTTAGAGAAAATAAAAGACATACAAGAATGTAAATTTAGAATTACAAAATTAACACATTCATTTTGGTGACGGAGTTGATAAAGTCTGGCTAGGGATCATATTGGAATAACATGCATTTATTAGGAACATTAAGTGTTATTTCGATCATCAGTATATTTGTCCTCTTTAAATTTACTTGACATACTAAAAACACTTTTTATAAAAATTATTTCAAAACGATTATTAGTATGTTTATCCACTTAAACATGTTATACGCACCTCTAGGAGGTATTTTATTATTATTGGTATGTGCATTTCGCTGTAGTTCCCACCATAGATATACATCTTAACTTAAAACATAGACCATGTTCCCATTTACAGATAGAATATAAGAAAATCAATTTTAAGAATCAAGTCAGCGGTGACAGGTCTGTACTTACGTACAACAGAGCGACATAGCTTGATTCAGGTTTAAGCAAAACCAGACTTGGTCAAACCATTTTGGCGACCTTGTAAGGTATCTTATTTTGAAAGACTTTACAAGTACTTTGACTTGTGTTTGCTTAAGTTCAAAGTATATATTAATTGAAGCCAGGTCTATACTTACGTATAACAGAGGAAACTATCAATATATACCCCCAAATGATATCAAATAAACATCTTTCATGAAAGCATGTCTAGTATAAGTAAGAAATTAAGACTTTTGTCATACATCTAATGGTGTTATACCATTTGAAATAAACAATTAATGATTAAGCTTCTTAAGTCTTCTCAAAGAGGTTTGCATACCATGCCTACTAATATATCGTATGATGAAGACAATGTTTATAATAACTGTTTTCAATACGTCAGATAAATCTACTGACACATCCAAGATAAACCTTAAATTTCCATTTTTTATGCATGTCACCCAATGTACTATCATATCCCAAGTTGTTTACAGACACAACTTCAACGTCTATTTTAAAATGTAGCAACCTTGCATTTCGTTAATACTAGAAAGTATAATGAGTGGCAGTTGCTTTTTTTTATTTTTTTTTATTTTATTATTTTTTTTTTAATAAAACATTACTGTAAAAACAATCCAAGTCACGAATTACTTTTTAGCAAGAAAGAATCTTAAAACAATCATGTTGATTAGTTCGTCAAATCGAGTACGCGTAAAGGCTTTAGTGAAAAGGTCGGCATTCTGCTTTAAGGTGTCTATTTGAACTAGGTCTATCAAGTGTTTTTCATAGCAATCCCGTATAAAGTGGAACCTAAGTTCAATGTGTTTAGTCTTAGAGTGCTGTACGGGATTGCGCATGATAGATATAGCAGCAGTATTATCAATGTGAATAGGAGTCATAGAAAGAAGTAACCCGTAATCACGCAGTTGATGCTGTATCCATAGAACCTGAGAGCAGCAACTTGCAGCAGCAACGTACTCAGCCTCCGCAGTGGAGAGAGAAACTGTAGTCTGTTTCTTACACTACCACGAAACTAGTCGAGATCCTAGGAATTGACATCCACCAGTGGTTGACTTCTTGTCGATGCTGCAGCCGCCATGATCTGAATCCGAATAGGCAGAAAGAGCGAATGATTTCTCATTTGAATACCATAGACCAAGATTGGGTCTATGTTTGAGATAACCAAAGATTCGCTTTACAGCCCTCATATGAGATACCTTTGGTTTGGCTTGAAAGCGAGAGCATACGGATACCGCAAAGACAATATCCGGTCGAGAAGCAGTCAAGTACATCAAAGAACCTATCATTGATCGATAGTCCTTTTCTTTGCAATCTTCTTCATCCTCAGCAAGTCGGAGATTGTGATTAAGCTCGATGGGAGTCCCATAGGTTTTACAATTGAGTAGATCATATCGAGTCAACATGTCTTTGACATACTTTGACTGATGAATATAAATACCTTTTGGAGACTGCTCAACTTGTACGCCTAAAAAGAATTTGAGCTCCCCCATCGCACTCATCTCAAACTCAGATTTCATGATTTCCTCAAAGTGCTTGCACATCGCTTCATTTGTAGAGCCAAAAATAATGTCGTCCACATACACCTGCACAAGTAGCATATCCTCTCGATCGCCAGTCCGTTCTTTGCGAATGAACAGAGTACTGTCGATATTTCCACGAACAAATCCATGCTTAACTAAATGAGTAGTTAACCTCTCGTACCATAATCGCGGGGCTTGATGAAGACCATATAACGCCTTGTTTAACTTGCAGACGTATTCTGGATGCTCAGGGTCTTCAAAGCCAGGAGGCTGTTTCACATAGACATCAGTGTCCACTTTCCCATATAAAAATGCGCTCTTGACATCAAGTTGGTGAACGCGAAACTCTTTGTAAGACATAAATGAGAGAAAGATCCGAATGGACTCAAGTCTTGCCACAGGAGCGAAGACTTCATCATAATCCAAGCCCTCAATCTGACTAAATCCTTGAACGACCAATCGGGCTTTATTTCGAATTACAATACCCCTATCATCCATCTTATTGCGAAACACCCATCGAGTGCCAGTTAAATGAGCACCTTTGGGTAATGGAACTATATCCCACACGTGTAGCTTGTTGAACTGCTGCAGCTCTTCTTGCATAGCCTCGACCCAAGATGGATCTTTTAAGGCTTCATCAACTTTCTTCGGTTCAATTTGGGATAAATGACAGGAATTTATCCGGGCGATCAAATTCAACATTTCCTGATTTGGATTTTGCTGCACTTGATGCCTTGTTCGAACAGCAGCTTTAGGATCACCGATAATGTTATCAATGGGGTGATCCCTGTGTACACGTGTGACTGGGATTCGATCGGGTGCAAGTACTAACTCCAAATTATTCATGTCCCCTTCAGTGACGGGAACAGTGTTAGTTGCAGGAACAATAGGACTTTCTGGTTGCACTGGAGGTTCCGTATCATCTTCATTAGAGAAAAGATGAGAGTGGACCATTTCATCTTCCTCGTCGTCCTCCAATGGTGGCATGTTGGGATCATTGGGATATTCTGTTGTATTGGTTGTTCCTGAAGTCGAAGGAATATCCATAGGTGGAACATGGGCGAAGATGTGGATGAAATAGGTGGTGGTGTGGGTGTAGGAGTAGGTGTTGGTTTTAATGTAGGAGTGTCTTGACACAAACTTATACCATGAAGTAGAGTGACTATCTCATCCTCATCAGCATGTCCTTCGGGTATATCGAACGAATTGAACACGTCCTTGTAATTAAATAACCATTCTGGACCAGTTCCTTGAGGAGGATCTGTGTATCGCAAGCATTTCACTTAAAAATGCTCTTCCACCTGGTGAGTTGATTTGATGTAGACTCGTTTATTCGGAGAGTTGACTGAATATCCAAGGAAGATCCCTTCAACTGCTTTAGCTCCAAACTTCGAGACTTTATCTTTGGAGATCATAATCAAACACGGACACCCGAAAGGTTCCAGAAACTGCAAAGTGGGCTTACGGTTGTTGAAGAGTTCATAGCATGTCTTATTCTTCTTCTTAACCGTGAGCACGCGATTCAAAACATAGCAAGCAGTACTAACTGCTTCTGCCCAAAAGATTATAGGAAGCTTAGAATCGGCCAGCATAGTCCGAGCTGTCTCGATAATAGTCCTATTTTTACGCTCAGCAACTCCGTTCTGTTGAGGAGTTCGAGGGGCACTGAACTGATGGTCAATGCCTTTCGTGGCACAGTATAACTCAAGAGTAGAGTTCTTGAATTCAGTCCCATTGTCACTTCGCAGTCTTTTCACCTGTAAATTGCATAAGTTTGCCAACTTATCTAACAGATACACCAGAATGTCTGGTGTTTCACTCTTTGCACCCAGAAAATACACCCATGAAAATCTCGAGTAGTCATCAGTGACTACTAAACAATAAGACTTTCCACCTATACTCTTGGTAGAGATAGGACCAAATAAGTCCATGTGCAATAGCTCCAATGGTGCCGCAATGGAATTCACTAATTTCGGCTTGTGGGATTTCTTATGAAGTTTCCCTTTATGGCAGGCGACGCAGTCATCTTTTAGCGCAAATGACTGTTTAGGGACTCCATTTACTAAATCATTGTTTATCAAGAAGTTCATCTTACGAAAATGGATGTGTCCCATTCGTCGATGCCACAATAATGATTCCTTTTCTGAAGCCTTCGAAAGGAGACATGTATACTCATCTTTAGTCTCCACGGTTCGCATATTCATAACGTAGGTGTCGTTTCTCCGTGGCGCCCTTAAAAGCACCCATTCCTCGGGGATAACGAAACCTGGCTTCAAAATCACACACTCCGTCTTTGTGAACGCTGTTGTGTAATCCTTATCACATACTTGTGATACGCTTAGCAAGTTGTGGGTCAGTTGAGCCACATAGTTCATATTCTCAAAGCTAACTTTCCCGTTAGTTAGCGTTCCTTTACCCGAAATGGTTCCTCCAGTATCTCCCGCAAATGCAACATGTCCTCCAGAATGTGGTTTAACATCCGTCAAAAGGGACACATCGCCTATCATGTGTCGCGAACATCCACTATCTACAAACCATTCACTGTCTTTAATGCGTTCTGACTGCTGCAACACATAAAGTAGGAGATTAGTGAGAAACGGTGACCCAAGCCTTGACAGACTTAGGTCGACCACAGTCATCAACAATAATCACATCAGATAAGACTTTATTTTTAAGCAAATCAGATTTTGTATCTGATGTGTTATTATTGATGACACTGGAGTCCACAGTAGACTCTTTTCTTTTCCAAACCTTGGATGGTTCAGAATTTGGCTTTGGAGTAATGTCAGGCTCTCGTTTTGGCAAAGGTTTTTGCCCAACATTACTCGGTTTTACAGCAGGTATGGGAGAGACAGAGTAACGCCTAGGAGGAGATCTTGAAAAAGAATTTCTGAAAACAGATGTCCTAGGCATTTCTCTCCCGTAATTCTGATGAGACAATTTGGGACATTCACGAATTAGATGTCCTTGTCTCTTGCAATAAAAACATGCTCTAGTCTCAACAGCTGGTTGAGACTGAGGATTTATCACCGGAGATGAAGAAACGTTTCTAGAACATGCACATTTCATGCATGTCTTAGAAATTTCCTGTTTAGGTTGAGAGGTTGAAGTAGAAGGTTTATTTTGCAAAATCTTTACAGGTGACTGTAAAGTTTGAGATTTTGATTTTAAAACCTTAATTTTTTCTTTGTTAGATTGAACCTTAATTTTAGGTTCAACTTTTGACACCTTTTCAGCTTTCACTTCAACCTTCTTTTTAAACTCAGGATATTCCTCATCGGTAATATCCTCAATCTCAACAATCTCCTCATTACTAACTGGAGATTCACATTCCGATTTAACAAACTGAGGTGAGGGATACTCTGTCCGTTTAGTTTTCTCCTTCACCTGTTTGTTAACTTTATTACCCTTAGATTTGACCCCGTATAACAATGCATAGTCAACCGGAATCTCTTCGGTGCCTTCCTTAACAGGCATAGGACAGTACTCAGTAGGAGGCGGGACTACATGATAACCTAGTCCCAACTTTGTTTTGTGATCTGTCCTTTGCTTGTTAAGAATTTCATTAAAGGCAACAGTAGACAAGGAGGAACATAGATTCTTATTTTTATATTTATCATATTCATCTTTAAGATCAGAATGTTCCTTTCTCAAACGGTCTATTTCAACAAGATAACTATCAATAGCATCCTGTTGACTAAAAACTTTAGATTTATACCTAAGCGTGTCCTGTTGATAAGCCTCTATTTTCTTATCATACAATTGTTCATTTGCTTTTAGGTATCTGTTTGAGTCACTAAGTTTTTCAACCTTTTTCCTTAAGTCTACGTTGTCTGCTTGAAAGCATCTTAAAGATTCAGTTAACTTAATGCATGACATACAGTTCAAAGGTTCTTCAGGTTCATTGCGTACCTCGTTTGAGATGTGAGCCATGAGACACTGCTGATAATTCTCAGCATACATACTCCAATCTGTGCTTGTTGGCTCAAAAACAACAAGTGCATCCGCTGTTGCTTGCTTCACTTGATCCTTCTCCGGAGTTCTAGGGGCATCAGGCTTTGTGAAACCAGACGGAGGAACCTTAGGCTTCTCACATTCTCTCGCAAAGTGTCCCAGATTCTGACAATTGTAACATTTCACTTTGCTTTTATCAAAACCGAAGCTGGTTTTGCCATCTCCCTCCAAACTCTTGCGACCAGTTCGTTGCAAGAATTTCTGAACACGCCTGGATATCATAGCAATGTTCCAGTTCAAATCCATCTGCTCAAGATCATCATCATCAAGTTGAGCATAATCTTCTTTGGCCAGTTCCAAAGTAGCATTTGGTTGCGAAACCAAATCCTTATAAGAGCTTAGAAAGGCTGTATAAATGGCAGCCTGCTCTTGAATAGCAGGAGAGATAGAAGCCTGCTGTTGAGACCCCTGTGAGGATCCAGAAGCATATACTGGATGAGAAGCACCAGTTGAATACAATGGAGCTTGAAGTGGAGAGCTTGAAGAGGAGACAAAAGCCATTCCACCATAAGTCTTGCCAGTGTTGACTTTACCTCCATATAAAGACGGGTCTTGAACGAAACCGCCCGACTTACATTCTCTCTTCTTCATCTCCATCGCATGAGCTTGAAGAATACCAATTAGCTCATCCAGTTTCATTGTAGCTAATTCTTGACTTTCCTTAAGCAGCTGTACCTTAACATCCCACGAACTAGGCAAAACATCCAAAAGTTTCTTATTTACCTCAAGCGGAGGAAAATTATACCCTCCCTCTGTCAACTCACTCACCAACTGTGAGTATCTAGTAAAAACTCCAGATGCCGTTTCATTTGGTAGAGAATCAAACATATCATACTGTTTCTTTATCAATTCTAGCTTAGCTGCTTTATATCTTTGATTTCCACCACACCTAGTTTCAATAGCCTTCCAAAGTTCGTATGCGGTGTCATGTGATTTGAACAGTCTTAATACGTCTTTGGTTAGGCACATACAAATAGCCGCATGTGCCTTTTTCTCAGTATCATAGTCTTTCTTTTCTTCCGGAGTCATAGATTTGTAGAGCTTGTTCGGAGGAAGATGAGGAAAGATGCCTTCGGCTATGGGAGCTACATATTTTTCTTTGAGTGGACCCCATAGCTCTGGACAATGGAAATTTATATACTGTTCAAATCGATCACGCCAATATGCGTAATCTATGTCAGCTGAAAACAACGGAGGTTTATTATTAGAACCAACATCGTGATTCTGTTTTAACATATCCCTAATTCCTCTGATGTCTTCTTTGTCAGCAACACCAGCCATTTAAGATATACCTGAAAGTTCACTAAAAACAAAAGCTTGAAAAATATTAGTACTGAAAGCGTCACTTAGTAAGTGACGCACTGAAGTGTCGCAACGACTAGCGTCACTAGGTAAGTGACGCTATCGAGTGACGGATGAAGTGACTGATGACACTTTAAGTAAGTGTCGCTCAATCAGACGAGTGACGCACTCAAGTGACGTACTTGAGTGACGTGCTAAAACAAAAGGGGCGTCACTAGTAAAAGTGACGCAGTAAATCAAAAGGCGTCACTAAGAGAAGTGACGCAGTAAATCAAACAGGCGTCACTAACAGAAGTGACGCTTGAGGGTCAAGTGACGTGCAACAGTGACGCACGTAAGTGAAGGTAGATTAAAGGTCACGACACTTAAGTTAAGTGTCGTATAAACCTCAAATGACGCTTCGAGTGACGCGTTCAAGTGACGGTATAACCCTAATTTTGGATTAGGTAGTGCCGCAGTAAGTGACGCGTCCAAGTGACGGATCGAGTGTCGCAAAACGGCTGCAAAATCCCAAAACCCTAAAAATATCGAACTTTCGTAAAACAAACGAAAATTACTTGAACCCTAATGGACGAAACCTGTAAATTTTGAAGAATATCGACTGTAATTCACCTTAGCACCTCAAAATCCGTATGTAATCTTGATTAATTGATTCAAACAAACCGAAATCAACCCAAAACACCTTCTAAACGTCAATATTATCACCTAAAGGCTCTGATACCAGTTGAGAGTGCCCTTAGACATGGATCTAGATGACAATTGACCACAATTGACAGGCGGAATCAATCAATTGCGTGTATTACCAATAAACACAAACCGAAACAAATATGATTAACAATGTAAACGAAGTAATAAGCTTGTATATATGAATTGGGAACGATTACAATGTTGCTTAGTCGACAAATGGTACTAGGGTTCGTCAACCCTAGCCGGAAACCCGTAGGTTTGTATTTATACAAAAAGTCAGCCGACATGCGTCACTTGTGGAAGTGTCGCATGTGGCCGCCTTCATGCGTCACTTACCTAAGTGACGCTATGCGTCACTAAGGCAAGTGACGCCTAAACTAAAACTTAAGTGTCGCATATAACAAAAACTATATATTTCACTATTCAACTAAACGACACTTATTACAACTCGATAGACCAACTGACAGACATCTAATATGCATCAACAAAAAACAACAAAGGCAATAGACGATTGTCTCTTCCCGAGGTTTTATGCCGACAATCTATCAAAATTAAGGGCTTTCCTCGTATATCCGCGTGTTGATTGCGTTTATTCTTTATTTTCATCATTTACTTCACATTTTATCGATTATTTGCCGCATAATCTGCATTATCCCGAAATTATCTTACATTTTATATAAGTTTTCACGTTTATCTTGTTATAAACACTTGATTGACACAAAATCTGCATTATATCATTATTAACTTGCATTTTTACTTGATTATCTCGAAAATCACTAAAAGCACTCTACCTCACTTTACTAATTTGACCAAAATTTATACCTGTTAATTTTTGGCCGAAACAGTGGTCTATAAGTGTTGAAAAATAAAAGGATCACATATTTTTTTTGGGGTAGTCAATTTGACTAATTATAAAAAAGGAACAAGGTTCCTACACTAAGAACCGTGGTCTATTTGAAAAATTATAAAAAAACATTTTTATTTTTTATTTATTTTCTAGTTCATTCAATTCTATAAAACATATTTTACAACTGATAATAAAGTTATGATTTTTACAACAACATAAATAACAGTTTGCAAACATATTGTATATCTTTATTGTAAGCAAATGCTTCTCATTACATTACTGTATTAGGATCGTGATTTGACGTAAAAAGTCATATTTTACGCACATCTTTTACCTCATATTTAGGACTTAATTAACAAAATCATTCCAATAAAGTCTACATTTACCACATTTTGTTAAAAAAGGTCAAAACTTTATAAGTATTTCAAAAACAACGGTAAATGGACGAAAAACACACTTAAAAAAGCATAATTCGTTCGACATGCTATTTTATGATAAAACTACGATCTGGGACTTAATAAGTATCTTAAAATGTAGGTCTGGAGAATACGAACACGTGGATATAAAGAACGTCAGAAACGGATCAAGAACAAAGAAGATAGGGCTAAACGAATTACTATCCAGCACACAAGACTTATGATCCAGCACACGAGACCACGACCTAGGGTTCACCACCCTTTTAGGGGCCATATACCCCCTAAAGGGGCCGTATACCCCTTCTATAGGGTCGTATACGCCCTTGTTGGGGTGGTATACCCCCTCTATGGTGCCAAATACGCCTCGTTTGCTATTGAATACACCCTATTTGCTACCGAATATGCCCATTTTGGTATTGAATACGCCCCTTTTGGTGTCGAATTTCATAGCTCGGGGGTGTATTTCAGTGTTAAATGGAAGTGAGGGTGTTGAGTGTAAAATTGTAACTTGTAAGCCTATAAATAGAGGCCTTCACCTCCTCATTTCTTATCAATTCAAAATCCATCACAACACAATTCATTCTTACACTTTCACACACATTTCTCTTGTATTTTCATTTCTTAGTTAGTTTCTCTCTCTAACTTCTCTCTCTAGAGGGTTAGAGAGTAGTTAGTGGGTAGCTAGTAGATTAGAGTAGAGATTAGCTCAAGTACTTTATTATTATTATTATTGGTCTGTATTAGCACTAACTATTATGGTGGGATGACTTGTGAACTTGTTTTGATCTTTTGGTACTTTTTACCCAGCTTGCTACTTAGCTAGATGATCTATCTATTTATCTTTATGCTTATGCTTTCTCGGTTTATTTTAGTAGAATAAAATGTGGTTGAAGTGATTGTTGAGAATGATGGTATCGATTCACGACTAGATGATACGCACTAAACCGGAAGGCTGTTCTTAGACGAAAACAAGCTGAAATCTCTAGCAAGCAATTCATCCTTCTTCAGCCAAATCATTTTCATCTCGTGAATCCAAGAGGGGAGTTTTTTGTTCTTTTTCGTTGTCTTCCCGAAATATTCATACCATATCCTTTATGCCTAATCTCTAAGTGTGGGATTTTATTCCACCATCTTCAAAACACGATAAAGTGAGCATATCCTATAATCAAACTCTAAGTGTGGGATCCCCCAAAAGATCTCCGCCTTAGTAGTGAACATTAGGGACAATGTTCCTTTAAGTGTGGGATACACGGTATGTTATACCGTAAAGTTTTCTGACCTTTTATCCTCCAAAGTTAACTTGACTGATTTATCAGTCAAATTTTGTAAATCCTTTGATCTTTTGTTCAGAATAATACTTTTTAAGGATAATCACTTTTCTAAGACATGCATGAAATGTGCATGTTCTAGAAACGTTTCTTCATCTCCGGTGATAAATCCTCAGTCTCAACCAGCTGTTGAGACTAGAGCATGTTTTTATTGCAAGAGACAAGGACATCTAATTCGTGAATGTCCCAAATTGTCTCATCAGAATTACGGGAGAGAAATGCCTAGGACATCTGTTTTCAGAAATTCTTTTTCAAGATCTCCTCCTAGGCGTTACTCTGTCTCTCCCATACCTGCTGTAAAACCGAGTAATGTTGGGCAAAAACCTTTGCCAAAACGAGAGCCTGACATTACTCCAAAGCCAAATTCTGAACCATCCAAGGTTTGGAAAAGAAAAGAGTCTACTGTGGACTCCAGTGTCATCAATAATAACACATCAGATACAAAATCTGATTTGCTTAAAAATAAAGTCTTATCTGATGTGATTATTGTTGATGACTGTGGTCGACCTAAGTCTGTCAAGGCTTGGGTCACCGTTTCTCACTAATCTCCTACTTTATGTGTTGCAGCAGTCAGAATAAATAAATTACTTTGGAAATTACGATAAGGCAGAATAAGGATCCCATAAAAATGAAATGTTCATCTTCGAAGCATCACATGACTAGGCGCATATACCCTATATTGTTGTGTGAGGAACTTGAGCCTTTAATAAGCATTCATTTTTAATGCTTCACCATTCATTTCTGTGTGTGTGCCGATGCATGCGTCTTAGAATTAGAACTTGTTCCTGGTATACGCTTCGAGACCATACCAAAGAGAACCGTACGCGGTATAGGTGCATTAAGAGGATCTTGGCATTTATTAGGATTAAACCCATTTTTCTCATATCTCTTCAGGCCTAACGCTGCCGATACTCAATTTTAGTATCGATGATCCGCTTAGTAAACTCTGTTGAGCCTTAACCTTTTCAGTACTTAAATACCCAAAATTTTTAAAACCCATTACCTTCCATACCCACCAAAACCTTATCTTAATTTTTTTGAATTTTTGAAAAATGCTATTTAGATATTCTTTTTGCTTTCACTTTAAAAATCACAAAATCCGTGTTTTACTCAAAAACTTGTAAGCCTATAAATAGAGGCCTTCACCTCCTCATTTCTAATCAATTCAAAATCCATCACAACACAATTCATTCTTACACTTTCACACACATTTCTCTTATATTTTCATTTCTTAGTTAGTTTCTCTCTCTAACTTCTCTCTCTAGAGGGTTAGAGAGTAGTTAGTGGGTAACTAGTAGATTAGAGTAGAGATTAGCTTTTGTAATCAAGGAGTATTGGTATTCAAGCTCTTATTCAAGGATTGCAAGTTCTATTCTCTTGTTACGCTGCTCTATTATCCGGTGATATCTATTCCCTCATACTGTTATTATGTCTGATTTATCCATGCGTAATATTATGGTATGTGCTTTACTTATTGCCATGTTTATTGAGTAGTGTAATATTGTGATTGTTGAAATGTAGATATTTATGAGTAGGGATGATGTTAAATTAATCTTTAATTAAATATGTGATTGGAAATTGTTATGTTATGTATCGGGTTAAACTTTTCAAGCGGTAATCTAAACCACCCATTCCACCCTTTCCAAGCTTTCACGTGACTATTACTTTAGTATTAGGACCTGATCAACCCTAGTATCGGTAGATAGTTATCTGTGTTTTTGTATGAAGTTGTGGACATGCTGTAAAATGGCCCAATACTTAGTATAGCGCTGGAAACACCGCCGGTGGAGTACAAATGCATGGAAGCTACGGACCGGTCGTAAGCATATGACACTGTGGATACCTGGAAGTCACCCTTCCTGAACATGGTCTAGGTATATATAAAAGTTGTGGAACTGCTGAAAAACGTAGTATACACCGTGAAACGAACCTAGGGATGAACGTTTGATCGCAAAGGAGGGTCTACACCTGGACAGAAGTATTTGTGCTCCTCGATTAAATCTAAGGGATCTTGGAAACTGTAGTGTAGGATGCTTAAACCCCTTGATCCAACATAACTGACAGTTTAACATACATTAGCAAGCAATAGTACGACCCTTAATAAAATCAATTAGAATTAGGTGTTAAGATAGGTCAGAAATTAAATATCGGTCTGTTGCCTTATTCATGCGCCCAGGAGTTAACTCCAAGACGGGTCACTAGTCCTCATCGGACAGTGTTGGGGGACTGAGCAGCCTGATCTGATCATACTCATGATAACCTAGTATTCAGTGACATGCGACTTAGGTTTTCCACTTAAATCGTAGGATGCTAGTGTTAACACCAAACCTCTGTTAATTTTATTGAAGGAAAGTCTCCAATCATCTTTTATAATGAACACATCCCGAAACCTGAATATTGAAACTTCAACAATCACAATCTCTATCTATCTACTTACCCTATCCGCAGTTTGGTATTTACTTTTTTGTATTGTAGTTAATTTAGAAAATACCAAAAACAAACCATACGTGCTCTTTTAAACCCATCCTATTAGATTCTATTGTTTAAGGTATTCACTTCATTTCGATTCGCTCCAATTTTAAGAACGATACCTAAGTCAGACTTACTGCTTACTACCCTTAACAAGAGCAGTAGGTAGTAATAAAACTTAGGCTTCCCAACATTATTGTTGGGATCAGAGCTACTTCTAAAGTCTAAGTGTTGAAGATTGATCTCAGCCACTGCTAGAAGAAAAGCTTGCTGCCACTGTTAGAGAAGATTGAAGGCTAGCCACTGCTAGTGCTTTTGTAATAGCTAGCCACTGTTGGTAGATTACTTAGTTGATTTTGTAATATACATTCACTACCACTGTTTGTATAAATATAGTTACTACCACTATTGGTATGTTTATTAGTAAGTCGGTTAGATAGTTAGAGTTATATATGGAATTAAATTGTTTCCATAATAACATGCGACTGTATAGGACTCTATAATCTATAAATAGAGATCCTTAGACCTAGATTAGGTTAACGATATTGCGCAGTTTCAAGGTTTTCTGTAACCCTCTAATACATTAAGTGTATTCATCTTATATCATTAATAAGATTGAAGCTTTTGGTATTAATCGTGTTCTATAAGTTATTCATAATATTCTTGATCTTCTTAATATTATTGAGTGTGATTCCGCAACTTCTCAATAATAATTCAAAGTTTATATTTATCAAATTGTTTATTAGATTTTTCTGGGTTTAATAAGTGGTATCAGAGTTTTGGTTAAGCTTTGAATACAGGAAGATCTGGGATTACTGTTTGATCGATTTTTGAATTTTTATTATTATTCAAGATCTACGAATTGAATCAATGGCATCAGAAGGTAATGAAGGAATCCAGGTTAGTAAGATCCCCATGCTTAGGCCTAATGAGTTTGATATATGGAAGAATAGGATCAAACAATACATGCTTCTCACAGATTATCAGATGTGGGAAGTTGTAGTTAATGGTCCTCCAGTAACACTTGATGGTGATGGTGTTGCACAAACAAGACCACCACCAACTTTCAGAAGTAGAAAGAAAAGTTAGATCAATAGAGTATAAAGCACTCAGTACTCTGTTATTATCTATACCTAATGAATATCAGAGAAGGTTTGAATCATGCCAGGATGCTAAAGTTCTTATGGAAACTATTGAAAAGAGATTTGGTGGCAATTCTAGCACCAAAAAGAACAGAAGATCTCTTTTAAAGCAGCAATATGAGAACTTTAATTCTGCAAAGTCAGAAACTTTGACTCAAACCTTTGACAGGTTTTTAAAGTTAGTAAGAGATCTGGAGAATCATCAAGTTAAAATCGATAAGGATGATCTAAACAGGAAGTTTTTAAGATCATTAGGTGAGGAGTGGACAATCTACACTGTTGGATTAAGACAGAGTGCAGATTTGGAGTCAAAAGAGCTTGAAGAGTGATATCGCGTAAAAAGTCATGTTTTTACTACCGATATCTCTCTCATTCTAGAACGATTCTTGGCATTTTAAACTCAAAACCAATACAAATCAATGATATTATGCCAAGATGGTCAAAACAAGGTTGCACGATAAAAATCAAGCAAAACGGGTGAAAAACAAAGATTCCACACACGTTTGAAGATTCAAGGCATCAAAATGATATTTCAAGACAAAAGTGCCCATCATAAACATCCATCTCACCCAAGATGTCCGTTTTCAAAATACGAATCCAACAGAAGAAGAATCAACAGAAACGGATAAAGAATGGAGATTCTACGTTCGCCGGAAGATCCAAATGATTCGTATGCAATATATGGAGATAGGAGACATATTTTTGGGATATCTTTACATCAAATTCTTCGTTTTTGAATTAAAAATCCAACGCAAAAAGAATCAACGCAAACGGACGCATAATGAAGAAGATACGCACGAATTAAGCAACGCAGCGAAAGACGATGGACCGGGACGGGTGGCAGCCAGCCGCCGCCGGCCAGCCGCCAGCCGCCGCCGGCCAGGTGGTGGGCGGCTCTGGCCTCCCTCCCCCGTCTCTTTTCATCTTTTCCGTCCTTGCATGTACCCGGTGTACCACCTTTCGGTACTTTTCCGTACCAGGTGCATCACCTTTCGCTACTATTTCGTACCCGGTGCACCACCTTTCACTCTTTTTCTAATGTGAGCCTAGGGATGCTAATGTGAGCCACTTTTCACCTATAAATAGCAGCCCTTAGACCTCATTTGAACACACACTCAAATACACTCCTACATTCTAATACACTCACATACTCCTTTTCCATTTCCACTTTCTCATTCTAAAAATTCTCTTATAGTCTAGGATTATTGTAATTAATCTTCGGATTAGTATAGAGGCTAGAACGAACGTTAGGAGGTTTGAAGATTCATCTTTGTACATGTAAACGAGTTGTCAATCATAATAATACGCTGCTGCGCATTTATTTCCGGGTGATATCTAAACCTTTATCATACTTGTTTTATTCCATATTTTAATTATGTGTTATTGCTTGGTATGTGATATATTTGTTGCCATGAATTGCGAGTAGTTTATTATTGTGGTTTTTGTTGATGTAGATAATTATAAGTAAGGATGACATTATATAATCAATGTATGACAATCGTAAAGAGATATGACGACCCCTATTCGACTGTTTATCTGAAATAGTACTGGAAACGCTTTAAGGCGGAGTACAAATGTATGGAAGTCGGTAAACGACCGAAGGTAGTTATATCTCTGGAATCAGCCCTGGTTTAATAGTTGGAATCCCGAAGGGGTAATACAACTTCACAACTAACTGGTATAACCTACGAAAGTCAAAACACTATAAAATGATGTTCGTGAAATACGTTCAGATAAAATAGGAATTAGTAACCCTTGTAGCGTCAAGACTTTATGAATTCAAGTTTAATTTATGGATTACCCTTTCTGGTTATCCACGTGACTACAACCTAGTAATTAGGACCTGATCAACCTTAATTATGGTATGTAGTTATCTGTGCCCATGACATGCAATAAGTAAGATACATTGAAACCACTCGTTGTATATATTAGGTTTACATTTCTGCATTGCTTTACATTTAGTTAGATAGAGTGTCACTTTCACTGTCAATTACTCTCGACCGCATGTTGATGTGAGAAACTGTGGAACTACTACATAAAGTACATTGTCTATCATTGAAAGGCATGGTCAGCATATGAAACACGTTTTAACAAACTGCGAATAATCCGGGGATGTATAACTGTTTGAAAAGGAGAGATTTGAATCATAAGTCAAAGTAACTAGAGCTTACATGAATGATAAAAAGATTTCGGAATAAGATCAAAGTCGTAATGACCTAGAATCTTTAAAACACCAAATCTTATAAAATCGGCGGTCTAAACATACAAAGTTATTAATCTGCATGCTAATAGAACAGTAAACTATCTTAGGAGTTAAGAACGGTCGGACCTATGAGATGATACGCTACTGATTCATGAACCTCGGTATAAAACCAAAATAGGTTGCTTACCTTTCAACTAGATAAGTATTGAAAGTTTGCGTATTGCTCCGATCAGAATCATGATAACATAGTTGCTAGTGACATGCCAATGGAAAATCAAGTTGGTAGGGTTCTAGAGTTTACGCCTAGTAGTTTGGTTGCCACATTAGTATCATCCCTATTTATTCTGTCATCCCGAAATATTAATTATCGAAATCTCAACAATCACATATTTATCTTTATCTACTTTCCTGTACTTTAATTTCATGCATTTTAATTACTTGTCTTTAGTTTAAAACCCCCAAACCTACCTACTTTGTTCCATCCTAGATACTTCCCTACCGAAAGTGCCAACTTTAATTGCCCACACGTTTGGATTCATAGAACGATCTTTGGTTATACTTACCGCTTACTAACCAGAGTAGGTAGTACATATAATTTAAGCCCCACTAATTATAAATTTTAAAACCCCCGTTGGCGCCCGATTAGCTATCATCAACGACACCGAAGCTTTCGGGTGCCATCAAAGATATTTACAATGATCTAAGAAACTTTGAACCTGAAGTAGAAAGCAAGAAGCAGGGTTCAGGAAACAACAACAATGCAACCTTTATGTCTACAACTGGAACTAAAGCAGAGTCAAGTCAAAAATGCTCTACTTATGTTTCAGGAGGACGTGGATCATCATCAGACTGCTCTAATGATCTGATTTTGGAATCATTGTTTGCTAGTAATGTGAACTCTTCACTTACTAATGAAGATTTAGAACTGTTTGATGGAGATGATCTAGAAGAGATGGATATTAAATGGCAAATTGCTTTAATCACTCAAAGGGCAAAAAGATTTATGCATGGAGATGATCTAGAAGAGATGGATATTAAATGGCAAATTCCTTTAATCACTCAAAGGGCAAAAAGATTTATGCAGAGAACTGGGAGGAATAACTTTGCATATAAAAGGAATGATGCAAATTGGTTTGATAAGAGTAAGATAGAGTGCTTCAACTGTCATAAGATGGGGCACTTTGCAAGAGAATGTAGAAGTCTAAAGAAGGAACATAATAGCAGTGAGAATGGTCAAAGAGCTGGAAGCAATGGAACTCAATCAAGGAATATACCAATCCAGGGTGCTTCATCAAATGCTCTTGTATCTATGGATGGCTGTGGATGGGACTGGAGTGATCAAGAAGAACATGAGGTGAAGAATCAATGTCTCATGGCCATTGCTGAATCTGACAAGAAGTCAGAGGTTCCATATGAGGTACAAAACAAATTATGTTCTGCTGTTTGTAAACAAACTGTTAAACATTACAGGGATCATAATCTTAAAGTGTGCGATGAACTAAAACAATGGGAAATCAAAACTAAACACACCATAGCAGCAATTGAAAATCTTGAAAAACAGATTACAGCATATGAAGTTAATGCAACACAGTTTAAATATGACATTGAATATGCTAGGTGGGAAAGAGACACTTTTAAAGATAAGGTAGAATTGTTAACTAAGAAACTTGTTGAGGTCACATGTGAGAGAGATAGCATAAGACTTAATGTAAGTAACTTAGAACATGCATCTAAGAGTGTGAATAAGCTTATCAATTCACATATTCATGATAAGCTTAAGACTGGGTTAGGATACAATAATGTACCTCCTCCTTATAACCATAACTACTTTCCTTCCAATACTGAAATTGATATCAATTTTCTTAAAGAAGGAATGAATGATGAGGTTAAAAAGGCTGATCCAGTTAAGAGTTTAGAAGAAGATGTGAACTTTGATAGAGTAATGGTTAGTGATTGGAGTGAAGAAGATGATGAGAGTGATGATACATCTGAAAGTGAGAAAAGTGTAACAAATAAATCATCTAATTCATCACCTAGGAGTAGCAAAAGAGTAACTGGTCTAGTTTCAGAACTTAATGTTGATAAACTAGAAGAGGGTAAAAAGATGTTTCAAGAAAAGGCTAAGCAACAAATAGAATATGTGAGCAAAGATAATAAATCTAGGAGTGGTTTAGGTTATATAATAGACAAGAATCTAAATTTTTGATTAATGTAAATGATAAATGTGTTAACTGTGCTTGCAAAACATGATTTTCTGCACCAAAACCATTTGATAAAACTGCAACCAGAGGCAATCAAAGAAATTGGAACCAAATGGTTTCACAAAAATTGGGGCAAAATTTTAAATTGGTGAAAGAAAAATCCTGTTATATCTGTGGAAAAACCAATCATCTTCAACATGACTGTTATGACAATCCTAAAAACTTCAATAGGGTTATGAAACCATTGTGGACAGCTGCCAACATGGTTAACAAACAAAGTTTTAAATCAAAAGCTAATCATGTTGCCACTATCAAGAGAATGAAGTATAAGGCTAACAGTGATACAACTGCAGCCACTGCTACTTATGCTGCAGTGGTACCACCAAACAAAGCCAACAGAGGCATGAAGACTAAAATAGTGGATAGTGTTGTCACTATCAAGCATGGAGCCACTAGTGTTTAACGTTCCAAAAGAATGTTTACACCAAGTAAGGCTACCACTTCCAGAGTGATTAACACAGGCCTGAGAGTTACCTCTGTTAGGTCAATTCCCACTGCTAAGTCTGATATAAGTTGGATTTAGAAACCAAAGAACACTGTTACATCTAAAGGTTCTAGATCCAAAAGTGCATCAGAATCAATTGTCTTACAGAGAGTTGATTTTAAAGATGCACATGGGAAACCCAAAACCAAATTGGTTTGTGTTCCCAAGAGAAATTAATTCTCTTTTTAATTGTTTGTGCAGGGCAAGCCAGAGAGATTATGACATGTTGATAGTGGTTGCTCAAGGCACATGACTGGAGACAGGGAAAAGCTACAGAACTTCAAATCCTTTGATGGTGGATATGTAGTATTTGGAAGTAATCCCAAAGGTGGGAAAATTACAGGCAAAGGAACAGTTCAGAGTGCAAAGTTAAGTTTTGAAAATGTTTATTTTGTTGAACAATTGAGGTATAATTTGCTAAGTGTGAGTCAAATCACAGATAAAAAGAATCCAGTACATTTTACTAACACTGAATGCCTTATCTTGTCCAAGGAATTCAAAATACCAGAAAACATGATTTTAATGAGAATTCCAAGGCAAGATAATGTTTATAAGTGTGACTTAGCAAACATGACACCTCAACCTGATTTAAACTGTCTTATTTCCAAAGCAAGTCTGAATGAATCTGAATTGTGACATAGAAGGATGTGTCATATGAATTACAAAACCATTAATAAACTTGTCAAAAACAAGCTTGTTAGAGGTTTGCCTCAAAAGGTATATTTATATGATGATCATTGTGTTTCTTGTCTTAAAGGAAAGTAACACAAAGCTTCTTTTAAGTCCAAAACTGTGAATACCAAATGCACTCCCTTACACTTATTGCATATGGACTTATTTGGACCAACTAATATAAGTAGTATGGGGAAGAGGTCTTACTGCCTTGTAATTATTGATGATTATACTAGATTTACATGGGTTTTCTTTCTTAGAACAAAAGATGAGACAGGTGAAATACTTAGATCATTTATAACTAAGATGGATAATCAATTAGAGAAAAAGGTTAAATCATCAGGAGTGATAATGGAACAGAGTTTAAAAATCATGAGATGGATAAATTCTGTGAAGATAAAGGTATTAAGAGAGAGTTTAGTGCACCTAGAACTCCTCAACAAAATGGAGTGGCAGAAAGGAGAAATAGGACACTAATTGAGGCTGCCAGAACTATGTTATTTGATGCAAAATTGCCTATGTCTTTCTGGGCAGAGGCAGTTAGCACAGCTTGCTATGTTCAGAATAGGGTATTAGTTGTTAAGCCTCATAACAAAACACCATATGAACCGCTGTTTAAGAACAAACCACTGGTTAGTTTTTTAAAATCTTTTGGATGTCCTTGTACCATATTAAATACCAAAGATCCCTTAGGAAAGTTTGAGAGCAAGGCAGATGAGGGTATATTTGTGGGTTACTCCATTCAGAGTAAGGCTTATAGGGTATTCAATCAAAGAACCAGGGTGATAGAAGAATCAATGAACATCACTTTTAATGAAAATACCATTAATCCTGATGGAAAAGGTTCAAAGTCATTGTTTGATATTGATGCACTTAACTCTGCTTTTAGATATACAACTGTAGATTCTAGTGTAGGTACAAGTGCAGGTACAAATGCAGGAATAGGAGATGGAAAAAGTGTAGCAGAATCAGGAATGTCTTTTAAAAAGAAATGACTCATTGGAATACATTTTGTTTCAAATTTGGTCTCCTGATCCTCCAGAAGTTTTTGATTCTGGATCAGATTCACAAAAGTCTTCAAAAGTCTCAGACTTAAGTAAGGATAAAGTAGAGGGTTATAAAACTCCAGTGAATTATGAGACAGATCTAGATATGCCAGAATTGGAGGAAAGTGAGGATGAAAGTGATTTAAGTTCAGAACATCAACTTGCAAAGAATTTGAATGAGTTTTCTAGTAATACAAGGCCTGTTGTTGAAAGAATCACTAGGGATAGGAAGGTATTTTTATGAATGAGAATTACACCAATTTAGAAACTGAAATACCCGAATCTTCCACATCTCAGTACATTTTTCATAGAGATCATCCACTTGAGAATGTAATTGGAGATATTGGTTCTCCTGTTCAAACCAGAAAACAGACACAAGAAAATAAAGTAGATGACTACCCTTCTTTGTTTACTTGCTTTCTGTCTCAAATGGAGCCTAAGAAAATCACTGAAGCCTTGAAAGATCCAAGTTAGATTGAAGCAATGCAGGAAGAGTTGCTTCAATTTCAGATTCAGGAAGTGTGGGCATTGATTGATTTACCCAAGGGAAAAAGGGCTATTGGTACTAGATGGGTGTTTAGAAATAAAAAGGATGAAAGAGGCATTCTCATCAAGAACAAAGCCAGATTGGTAGCTCAGGGATATATACAAGAAGAAGGCATAGATTATGATGAGGTTTTTGCTCTCGTGGCTAGAATTGAAGCTATCAGAGTGTTTCTAGCTTTTGCTTCATTCAGAGAATTTAAGGTTTATCAAATGGATGTAAAAAGTGACTTTCTTCATGGCAAACTTGATGAAGAAGTGTATGTGTGTCAACCACCAGGTTTTGAAGATCCTCGGTATCCTAATAAAGTGTTGAGACTGGACAAAGCTCTGTATGGCTTACATCAAGCACCTAGAGCTTGGTATGACACTTTATCAATGTATTTGCTTCAAAATGGATTCAAAAGAGGTACCATAGACAAAACTTTGTTCACCAAAAGAGTTAAGAATGATATTCTGCTAGTTCAAGTCTATGTAGATGATATCATCTTTGGCTCTACAAGGGATAGTTTATGTAAAGAATTTGAGTCCATTATGCATACAAGATTCAGCATGAGCTCAATGGGAGAGTTAACATTCTTTCTGGGATTACAAGTGCAGCAGAAATCTGATGGGATCTTCATCTGTCAAGAGAAATATGTTAAAGACATACTGAATAAGTTTGGATATAAAGATGCAAAAGTTGCAAGCACACCCATGGAAACACATAAGCAATTAACAACAGATCCAGAAGGAGAAGAAGTTGATGTACATCTGTATAGATCAATGATAGGATCATTAATGTATTTGACCTCTTCCAGGCCAGATATCATGTTTGCTGTTTGTATCTGTGCTAGGTTTCAAACATGTCCAAAGCAATCACATCTATTTGCAGTCAAAAGAATCTTTAGATATTTAAATGGTCAACCAAAATTGGGTCTTTGGTATTCAAAGAGTAATTCTTTTGATCTTGTTGCATATACAGATAGTGATTATGGTGGTGCTAACATGGACAGAAAGTCAACATCAGGAGGCTGTCAATTTTTGGGAGATAGGTTAGTTTCATGGCAATGCAAGAAGCAAACTACTGTATCCACTTCCACTGCAGAAGCTGAGTATGTAGCTGCTGCAAGTTGCTGTGCTCAAGTCTTATGGATACAGAATCAAATGCTGGATTATGGTTTGACCTTTCTAAATACTCCCATTTTGATTGATAATAACTCTGCTATCAGTACCATAAATAACCCAGTTAAACATTCTAAAACTAAGCATATAGAGATAAGATATCATTTTATAAGAGATTGTAATGAAAAATGACTCATTCAGATTGAGAAAGTTCATACTGATAATCAATTTGAAGATTTGTTTACAAAGGTTTTTGATGTAGGCAGGTTTACATTCTTGGTTACTAGTATTGGAATGATCAATTCTCCTTGAGTCTTTTTATCTACAAACTATTTTTCTGTATATATCTTCATTTGCTTATGGGTTATTACTGATAGAATAATCAATGAAGAGTAATCATAATTATGGTTATTACTGTCTTCATTGCTTATTACTGTATATAGTTTGGTATTCGGTATTAAAAAAAAAATTGTTTACTAATAAAGCTAAGTACTTGGCACTGCTAGTATTGAGTTTTTGTAACCTTGGTCGGTTGCCACTGCTAATGCTAGTAGCTGCTGTTAGCTTTATTGGTATAATTCTCTTTTAGCTTTTGAAAAATTGATTCAAGTGTTTCCCACTGCTAGGTATTGTTTATATCTTTCCACTGTTAGTTATATTGGTCAGTGCCACTGTTCGTTCTTTTTCTAGTTCTTGACTATGTTCTTATGACTAACAGTATATAATCTTTAGACACTTTAATTTTTCGTTACGCTTTCTTATTTTCTCAAATAACCACTGCAATCACATTCAAAATCAAACCTCCTCTTCTTCTACGATTAATTTCAAAACCAATTCCAAAATCATGGCTTCTTCTTCATCATCTGACATGAATCTGAAGGTGTACGAAGAACACAATATGCTGGCTTTTCTCATGAAACCCTCAAATGCATAGAATTTCATACAAATTGTTGATTTTCTTCGTGCAAGTCACATTAATCATGCGCTTACCGTTTCTCCAAGGGTTTCAAGAGGACATCTTACTGATTTCTGGAAGAATGCTAAAGTAGAAGTGGTTGAGGGTAAAGAGCAATTGGTTTCCACAGTTCAAGAAACCAAAGTGGTGTTTACAGAGGATGCTCTTCGAGAAGTTCTTCTTCTTGATGATGCCACAGGTATCACTTCTTTAGATGACAGGTATTTGTATGATTCCTGCTCCTTCCACCACAGATGTAGTACTACCAACTATATTTGGACCAATTGGTGACAGGCCAGTAGCACCAACTGAGCTTGAACACACACCAAGTGGGGGTACCAAAAGAAAACAAGGAACCAAACAGCCTACCCACTTAAAGCTAAAGAAAAAGAAATTGAAACAGGCAAGTGAGGCTCCTACTGCTCATTTGTCTCAGTCAAATATATCATCACAACAGGTGACCCCACAGGAGATGGGTGGTCATTCTGGAAGGGCTGTCACTACTGTTACTAGTCCACTGACAGAATAGGATAGTGATAAAATCAATAAGACCCAACCAGAGGCAACTTTTAATGCTGAACCTACGGGTAATGAAGCAAATGAAGGTCCCAGTACCAAGAATAAAGGGACTTCTGTTGATCATGCTAGGCATGAGGCAGAAGATACATTTGTCAATGATTCACCTAGGAGGTCACACTCTAATGGTGATGAGGCTCGTACTCACCCTGAATTGACGAATGTACAACTGACAGAAGCTGTGGATTTTATTGGGAATAAGTTGGTTCATGAAAAGAAGTTGAATAGAGCCCAGGATGCAAAAATAGTAGAGCAGGATGCTAAACTAGCTGATCAAGAGAAAGTGATTGAAGATCTAAAAGAGAGAATTATTGATCTTGAGAAGGTTTTGGTCAAGTTTTTGAAAGAAGATGACTTATCCAAGCCAAGAGAGGATGCTGACAACACTTTCACCAAGGGGGAGAAATAGGCAGAGGATGAAAGTACTGATAAGTTTATGCCTGATCTAAATGATCAAGAGGGTGTTATGCAGACTGAGGTTGTGGGTGACACTGATGAGCCACATAAAGATGATACTGAGGTCATGGATGATTTGCAGACTGAGGTTGTTGTTGAAAGTGTTATTCAAAAGACTGTAGAGAGGGTTGAAGGTGAAATAGAGGTGGTAGATGATGTTGAAGATGGTGAAGAAGTGGTTCAACCTGTTAATAAATCACTTGAGGATGGTGTGAAAGAAGGTGATTGATGTGACGTCGAGCGTCACAAACGCGAATGATCACAACGCCAATCGGTGGGTGTTTTAAATTTATATTTGCTGGGGTCTAAGTAAGACTTACTAATACTGAACCAAGGGCTAGTCGATGATAAGTATGACCTAGAGTCATTCTTAAAGAGAAACTGAATTGAAACGGAGGTGATCCAATCAATCGTTACTTTCTAGTACAGGTTTTTAAAAGAGTGCGTTGGGGGTTTGGTTCAGTTAACTAAGTAAAGTAAATAAAGTGAATGAAATGTAATAATAAATCAGATAATGGAAAGTAGTATTTGTTGTGAGTTCATTAGCTAATAATATGGGATGAAGACTTTCATGGGAAAAATGATTAACTAAATTAGAATTACTTGCAAGATTCAATAACTTATGGTATAACCAATAGATTCCCTATTAGTCGATTATTAACTAATATGTCACGAGGAACTAAGGTGTCATGATTCTGGTCAGACAGATGATGCTCAACTCTCCACACTCTCCTGTGAGGGAGTCAGTGGCCCATATTATTGAACACATTTGCTCGTGGGCGAAGGAATAGAGTAGCAAGTCCATAATACGTCTAACCGTTCTTAATACCATAAAGATTACGAGTCTTGTAAACAACTAACTTAGGGTTTATGTTCGGACTTGTTTACCAATTTCTATTAGTAAAAATTAAGAGTGATAAGCGAGGGAAAACATTTAGGTTTCTTGCTTATCTTACTTTAGGGTTTTACCGGTTAGGGAAAAGTATCAGTTTAGATTGGATCTTAAACCTGTCTTTCTTAATTTAATTAACAAATCCCTAGGTTTTCATAAATGGTTATTTAGCCTATAGCCTACCTACTCTAATCTAACTTAAACTAATCTAATTAAAATGCTAACGGCTTTTTGCAGAAAGTTAAACCCAGACCATGTCAGAAAATGCTATGGTAGTTCACAATGTATTTAATCGTTTACCTATGTTTCCATTGTGAATTTAATTGCTTCGTGATGTTTACATGATAATTACATTATGATTGGAAGTGTACTATACTCATGGTAATTCCACGTAATCACATTGCTTTTTATGATGCTTGCATGACGTTACAATTAAACCATAGTTTTGACGCAGATAATTACTGACCAAGTATTAAGGTTCGCGACTCCTCTTTACAAGGTTACAATCACATTTGTTAATCGAAAGGCGAATGTAAGTTTTAGGTTTATCACATGATAAGTCCGTTCATCAAGTTTCTATTTCTATAACGTTGATCCATAATACAACTACCTTCGGTCGTTTACCGGCTTCCATACGTATGTACTTTGCTTAAAAGCATTTCCAGCACTATACCAAGTAAACCGTCGAATAGGGGCCGTCATATTATTTTATGACGTATTTAAAGTCATCCCATAATTATATATGCTAACTACATCACAACAAATACAATAGTAATCTACTCGCTAATCATGACACAAACTAATTCTAGCATAATTAAAACATACATATTTAATTAAGATAGAATAGGAAAGAAAGAACCCGGATTAGAATGCGAGAAGGAATAGAATTGAATTAATAAGTGTAATTCCAAGCGTGCACCCAAGATTAAAAGATGTTCCTTGCTTTCGTTTTACTCTAAACAAACTTCCTAACTAGTCTAATACTAATTTTGAAGTAAGAAAATAGAATGAGAAAGTAAGAAAGTAATCACTAATACATATAGTGTTTTGAAGGTGTTTCTAAAGTGTGATTTTTGGTGTGTCTTGAAATGAAGCCTCATGCCTCCTATTTATAGGAGAAATCCGGCTCATGTTAGCATCTTGAGGAGCATTTGAGCAAAAGATGAAAAAGGTGGTGCACCAGGTACGTACAATCGCGCAAAGGTGTGCCACCGGGTACAAACAATCGCGTAAAGGTGTGGCACCAGGTATGTGAAAGGACCAAAAAGTGTAAATGAGACGGGGGGTGGGTGGCCGGCGACGGCTGGCTGCCACCTGTCCCGGTTCGCCGTCTTTTGCTTCGTTTCTTAATTAGCGCGTGTTTTCTTCGTTATGCGTCCGTTTTTGTCGATTCTTTTTTTTGTTGGATTCATTTTTCAAAAACGAAGACTTTGATGAAAAGTAATCCCAAAACTGAGCTTCCTATCTCCAGATATTGCGTACGAATCATTTGAATCTTCCGGTGGGCGTAGAATCTTCATTCTTTATCCGTTTTTGTTGATTCTTCTTCTGTTAGACTCGTATTTTGAAAATGAACATCTTGGATAAGATGGATGTTGATGATGGGCAATTTAGTCTTTAAATCTTGTTTTGATGCCTTGAATCTTCAAACGTGCGTGGAATCTTCGTTTTTCATCCGTTTTGCTCGATTTTTATCTTGCACCCTTGTTTGACCTCCTTGGCAGATTCTCATTGATTTGAGTGTTATTTGAGTTCAAATGCCAAGAATCATTCCAGAATGAGAGAGATATCGGTAGTAAAAACGTGACTTTTTACGCGATATCAGTGATGATGCAGGATCAGAGGTTAAGGGGGAGACTATTAATGTTAGAGTAGCAGAGCCTAAAATCACTTATGGAAGGAAGAAATCAATTCCATTTAGATCTGTCAAGGCAGCTAGAATTGAACAGATGAAGAGGGCTAACTCAAGTAGTCCCACCGATAAAACAAAGGTAACTCCTACCACTACTAGTATTAATACTTCTACTGTTAATACTACTTCTGCTCCCACTGTTACATCAGCAACACCATCAATCAATATAATTCCTACCACTGTCAATACAACTCCTACCACTGCTAGAACACCTGAAGTACCTTTTAGAATTAGAGATCCTACTGATTTGCCTAAACCTGATTCTAAATTACCCAAGATTGATCCAAAAGATAAAGGCAAGGGTAAATTAGAAGAAAAACCAAAGATGAAGAAGGTACAACAGAATGTGGAGTATGATCATGAATATGCTTTAAGGATGCAAGCTGAGTTGATTGAGCAGGATAGAGTTGAAGCAGAAAAGAAAGCTGCTGAATCATAGAGATCAGTGCCAGTTCAAGTGAATGAACTAGATATTGATGAGATTGATGTTATTCTTGAATCTGGTAAGGTTGTAAAGATGACAAAGGAAGCAAGTAGAATATATGAGGAGATGAAGGTAAAAGGTTTGAAGGTGGATGATGATTCTATCTATAATGCTTATGTGGAAAAATCCAAAGGAAATCCTTTGCAGATGGCTTTGAAGAGGAAAATTGAGAGAGACGGGAAAGAAAAGATTGATAGAAAAGCTGCTAAGAAAAGAGCAAGAAAACCAACTAAGGCTGAATTGAAAAATGAATTGGTTTGTAAGCTTTGAGGAGATAGGATATCTACTATGACTCTAAGGAGAATGTCATTGGAAAGATTGCAACAATTATATGACAATAATTCTATTGTTAATCCTAAAGCAAGAAAAAGGTTGGAGAAGAAAAAGAAAGAAGATGAAGAGATTCAGAGAAGGCTACAAGTAAGATATGAACAAATTGATGATGAATTGGCAAAGGAGAAAGAAGAGAAAAAGAAAGCAGAGGAATTCAGAATGAAAGTGGAGAAAGCAAGGAAAGACTATGAGAGAATACAGTCTTTGGATGATCAAATTTATGATTTAGATAGAGATGAGGAAATTCTGGATAAGATGTTGATTGATGTGTTAGAAAGAACAGAGGATACAAGATTGGATGTTGAGAGTTCTTCTGAAATAATTAAGTGGGAAAGTATATGCATGGAACTAAATACTGTTTCAACTGAAATCAGAATTCAAAGGAAGAATGGTGATGTCTCTTTTCACAAGTCAATGCATGATATTTTGAAGAGAGTGACTAGTTATGATGTGTATGACATCTACAAGATAGGAATGAAGAAGGATGTCAAGCTGATCACAGTTGCAATTGAAAAGCATCTGTTAGAATGGCTGCAGATGATGTTTGAACCAGAGAAATATTCAGAATTATTCTTGAGCCTTGAAGATGTCAGAATCTGGAAACGCTTTGCTAGAGCTGGAGTGCACTGTGTATCTTTCAAACAAGGGGAGTATCTTTATATGCTTGAAGAAAGGGAATATGTGTTGAGTACTACTTTGTTAGAAAAGCTTGTTGAAAAGAAATTGCATGCTGCAATCAGAACAGGTGGGGCAAAGAATATACTTTACCGGGTGTTAAATCAATTTCACAAAAGGCAGGTACAGATGAAAAAGAAATCTCCTAAAAAGAATTGAAGCTGAACGAAGAAACTTGATGCAATTCAAGATTGATCAAGTTTAGGGGGAGATTGTTGGGATCAGAGCCACTGCTAAAGTCTAAGTGTTGAAGATTGATCTCAGCCACTGCTAGAAGAAAAGCTTGCTGCCACTGTTAGAGAAGATTGAAGGCTAGCCACTGCTAGTGCTTTTGTAATAGCTAGCCACTGTTGGTAGATTACTTAGTTGATTTTGTAATATACATTCACTACCACTGTTTGTATAAATATAGTTACTACCACTGTTGGTATGTTTATTAGTAAGTCGGTTAGACAGTTAGAGTTATATATGGAAATAAATTGTTTCCATAATAACATGCGATTGTATAGGACTCTATAATCTATAAATAGAGATCCTTAGACCTAGATTAGGTTAACGATTTTGCGCAGCTTCAAGGTTTTTTGTAACCCTAATACATTAAGTGTATTAGTCTTATATCATTAATAAGATTGAGGCTTTTGGTATTAATCGTGTTCTACAAGTTATTCATAATATTCTTGATCTTCTTAATATTATTGAGTGTGATTCCGCAACTTCTCAATAATAATTCAAACCTTATATTTATCAAATTGTTTATTAGATTTTTCTGGGTTTAACAAGTATAAATTTAAAACCCACTGATCACCCGCCTCCGAATGGAAGGTCCGTAACGACACGGAAGCGATTCCTTGACCGACCGTTGGGGCGCGATCAGGTTTTTGGCACCGTTGCCGGGGATCGACGAGCGTTGTGATTTGAAAAACATACCTTTAAGTTAGAAGCCCTTAGGAGAACCTTTCGTTCAAGCCTAACTTGTTCGAAAGTTACTGCTTTCTTAGAATAGTTTAGTTATTAAAACACAAAAAACCATAAAAATATGAAAAATCAAAAACCATCTGATTCGGTTTCTAGCCCCGTCTCTCTGTTCTCTTACAAGACAGTAGATGAGATGATGGCAATGGATGATTCTGAATTTTTTGATTTTATGAAGAAAGAATTAGAGGATAACTCTTCTTGTTCTTCATATTCCAAAGTCAAGAAAATCTTAAACGTCCAAGAAATTGATATCAGGCAAAAACACTTTGACCTAGAAGTAGAGGAATCTCAGCAGAAGATATCAACTTCTGTTACTCACACTTCAAGTACTCAATTTACCCTTGACCCTGAGATCTCTTCACGTCTGGCCAAATACCCACACTATGTTAGGCCACCTGACCTTCCCAAAGAAGTACCATTCGGCACTAAGGTTTACTTTTATCCACCCATGTTAGGATTAGATAGAAATGAACGCCATCACTGCTTGGATGAATACTTTGAATATAATCTCCCTGACATTTTGAGAACTTATTCACAAGATAAGCATCTCTCATGTTCGGAAAATCATACATTCAAATCAGGAACCCCCTACATAGATGAACCATTTCAAAGATGTACAGTCCAACCTAAGTGCACCATAGCTAAAACTGTACTAGAAGGACCGCCCACTGACATCATTGAAATCATAGATATTCCACCCGAGACTGAAACCGAGCGTCATGTCAGAAATTCTTTTAAACCAGATAGGAAGATAGATATTTGTGTAAACTTTCTTAAATACCTTAAAATATCAGACTTCCCCTTTTCGGTTGACCAAAGAAAGACCTTCGTGAGTATCGATAACAGAATTTTAGGACTCCGCCCTAATTACACTAGAAAAGATGAGCTACTACTAATATCAGACCTAGACCTGTTAATGAAATTACTTGCTAATACTGATTATCATCCTGTTTTATCAACACGGATTAATCGGTATATTTCAGATCTGATTAGTGAGCTTGAATTTTGGATAAAGCGTGACCCTATAATTCCAATCTTACTCCCTGGGAAAGTACCATTCTTTGTCGATCCTGCCATCTATTTAATCAATAAACTAATAGAAATTTTTCCAAATGCAACTGAGGAGGCTATTGAGAAATCTTTATGTGAAAAACGGAAAGAAATTCACATGAAGCTAACTCAGTTATTTCAAAAATCAAAATTTCCTTTCACGCTACAACAAAAATTACTTTTTAAAGAATTATCGGTAGCAGTTCATGCTATTACCGGAAATCCTGATTCAAAAGAAGAAAAGGAATTTTTGAAAATATTGGAAAAGTTACTTCATGATCTTAAATTTTTAGACGACGGACCACGAGATGGAATTTCAAATCCCAAGAAAGTTAAACGAGAATTTAATAATTTCGTTGAGGCACTTATAAAATTAGGACACGAGGAGAGAAGTTTTCTAAATGAATTTGAATTATTTTTCTTAAACTCTGCCAACCTAATTTATCATATCACTAAAGTGCTCCAATTTTCATTTATTCCTCGTTATACTTTTCCTCAGCCTCGGACCCCGAATTAATTATTTGGAAAAGTCGAGCCATTGACTTTAAAACAAAGCTCTTATTGGGAGGCAACCCAATTTTAATAAATAAATCAAGTAGTTAATTTAGTTAATCGCGTATTAGTTTAAATTTTCAGTTTATTTACTTTCTGTATAAAAATTAGGAATTTAAATTTTTCTTTTTAATTTAAAATGTCTTTAAAAATGTTCTTTAAAAATTTTATCTCATTATTTATCACGCAAAGTTTAAATTTTGTTTAATCATTTAACTTCAATTAAACAATTAGCAAAATTTAACAACTTTTAAATGAGATTTAAATTTTTAAGAACACAAAATATTTTAAGTTTTTAATAAACTCTTTTTAACCTAATAACTATTTACTTTAACTAAATTACCACTTGGGGTAAAATGGTAAAAAGATAAAATGGGGAGGAGGTTAAAATGCCCAAATTCAAACATTTTCACTCATCTTCTTCCCCTCCTCTCTCTTGTTCTGCCAACCACCACCACCCCACCATGGCTCCATCATTTTTTCACTATTTTTGAAGATCCTGAGCTCTACATTCTCCATTTTCTTTGCTTGTGTGCTTCATTTATCATCTTTGCATCATCTTTAAGGTAAATCCCTAACTCAAAAATCCTAATTTATGATTTCCCCCAAAAGCTAGGGTTTCAAATTAAAAGTTATAAATTAGTGGTTAAAGTTAGTGCTTTTTGTGTTATTACTTGCCTATAAGTGATTGTATGATGATATATGAACATAAACTAGTGATTACATGTGAGATTCATGAATTTTGAAGTAATGAACTTTGACTTTTTGTTGACTGTTTAGCTAGATTTGCCTATGTTTGACTTTTATTGATGAAAGTTGCTTATAATAATGTGTTAAACATGAGTAAACTAGTTTTAATTAGTTAGATGATTGGTTTAAAGACTTTCAAGAATTAAAGTAAACATTTTTATGAGTATTTACAAAGTGTCATTATTTTAATTAAAATCTTTTACAAACCAAATGATACTTGTGCAAATATTGGCATGATAAAGCTTACTTGAATTTTTGAATCTTGTTTTTAAAAAGATTAAAATGACTAGTTGCAATATGAAAGTTGCATCATTTTAGTTAATAAAGTGTTTGAGACTTTCGAATAGCAAGTCATATTTCTATGGAGCCAATATTATAATTATGCCATTTAAAGATGGAATGTTAAGTTGTTAGTCAATTTCACATTATAAAACACCAATTTTCAAAATTTGACTAACACTTGATATTAATATCTTTAAATACATAAAATAGTCAAAGTTTCATCACTAATTTTCTAAGTTTATGGTAAATTGCAAATTTTTGATTAAAGTAAGGTAATTACAAGGTTTCTTTAAAATCTTAATGTTTACTTAGTTAATTACTTATGCATTTTCATTGTTTAAAGCCTTTTCTAGGAATCATTAATAAAATAAGACCTTTTGTCCTAGAAAAATGCTTATGACATTTACCATAACTTAAGAAACTTATTGGTGATAAATTTGTGGTTTGGTGATTGCGGTTTGGTTAAAATGTATCTTTCTAGGTTATGGATTATTCGATTTTTAAAGCCTACATTTTGAATTTTTATTTAAAATTTGGGATAACATAGTAAATCCATATATCTATGATCATGATGCTCACTAACTGTCTTTTACAGATGAAGTCTGCTTCTGAAGATATCCATCCTACTTTGGAATACTTGGCCACTTCCACCAAAAAGAAGAAACTAATTAAGGATTGGATGAACCGGCCATTTGGAAAGAACAGATTTATCGTCTGGAGAGATGTAAAGGCACTTGGGTACAAGAGTGAGTTGAGGAAGTTAGTGAAATACAAGATCAATGATGAGAAAATGGATGCTTGGTACAAGATGTTCGCCCTCAATGAAGACATTTACCGAGAGCTAGTTATTGAGTTCATGTTGACCTACAAATTCAACCCTTGCATCTCCAATATTACAGATAAGTGATTAATCAGCTTTAATTATAGAGGGGTGAAGCAGCATGTGTCTTTGGCTGAGCTTGCGGTATATCTTGGGTTCTACACAGAGGAGCATACACATTCTCAGATATTCTTCGATAGTTCACAGGGTGTTTCATGTAATGAAGACCATGGGATGATTTGGGACAATCTAACGGGTACTAGTTTTCATTCAAATGTAAAAGCCTCCGCGTTCTTCAAAGTTGAGCATCGACTCCTGCACAAGCTACTAGCTGTATCACTACATGGAAAGAAAGAAACAAGAGGAGCTGTTGGAGCTGATGATCTCTTTGTGATGAACGCCATGACTAAGAAGAAGAATGTGAATGTAGCTTTCTTAGTAGCCGAGAGGATTCAAAGAGAGACGAAATTTGAGATGACAAAGTATATCTATATGGGAGCTTTCATAACCAGGATTTGTAGCCGTATGGGTTTGCTCACAGAGGATCACATGAGCGAGTACACTAGCTCGCTTTATGTTCGATCCATGCCATTTGATCTAAAGTACTTCCGCACTATATGGTTGATATCTACTGATTCGAGCGGGCAGGCATTCTGGAGAGCTACCAAACATGCCATTCCTGGTTGTGTTCTGAAGAGGAAGAGTAGTAAGAGACACAGGGATGTTGAGGATGATGAGCCGATTGAGATACCAGTAACTCCGCAGGAGGATACTAGGGCACCTGGCTATACATCTAGGGTTCAGAGTGTTGTTAACTGGACTACACCAGTAACTCCACTTTCTCAGTATTGAACTTTTCACGCACTTCAGGTTAGACATGCTCATGACATAGATGTAGCTTGCAGATTTGGATTGTTGATACCAGAGCCACTGATGTATAGATGTGCGACACCACCAGCCACATTTCCACCAGTCACCACCACCTTTGTCCCAGTTACCACCACTATTCCATCATACACCATGCCCACCACCTCTTGCTATGAGCCAGTATATTCCATACACACCTCAGCTGCTCCATCTACCTCACGACAGCCATCCCTAGCTACCCATGTCTTATCACCTATTTATGAGATCCCGAGGCCTGATGATCCAAATGTTTATCGCCCAGTCATGCCCACCACTAGTGCTGACGGCCTTACATTCTCAGGGATGCTCAACTTTGATGCTATTCCCGAAATGAGCTTCCAAATGAGAATGACATTAGGAGAGGTTACTTGATATTACTTGAGGAGGCACGCATGACAGCTCAATGCCTACAAGAGTGGGGTTTTGAATTTGTAGATGACTTACCGACTTATCAATAGTCTGCTCCAATGACATAGCTGCATAATGTTCATCGTTATCCTTGAGCATAACTCCATACATTTCCCATTTCGAAGGAAGACCCTCAATAAACTTGTCAGTCTTCTCCGTATTAGAATAGGTAATGCCATGGTCATCTAACTCAGTTAACAAATGATAGTATCTGGTGGTGTATGCATCAAGATCTTCACCTTTCATAGCTTTGAAGACTATGAACTGTTTCTTCAAGAGATTACACCTTCCTGCCTTAACCTGAGGACTTCCATCACATCTTTTCTCTAGAGCTTCCCATAGTTGTTTAGCCGTATGAAAAGACTTCAACTGATTGTTGATCTCTTTTGGAAGACTCATTTTAATTGAAGAGTGAGCTATATTTTGAATTCATAGTCTTTCTTTTCCTGATCACTCATCTGATTATAGGCAAGGGCCACAGTTTTATTTCCAACTGTAGTAGTAGGTGCTGTATACCCATTCTTGATGCACATCCAGATTGACAAATCATGGAACCGATAGTGTGATTCAAATATGTCTTTCCATCCATAGTAGGCTTCAAGTCGAAGCAATTTAGGTGGAACATTTGACTTTCCAACCTCGTGTTCCATCTCAATCATCTTACTTATATCAGACATTTTCGCAAATCCCAGAAGTTAAAATTAAAAAAAATATCAAAAGTTCGATTACCGGACCTAATCAGATCGTCCCTTCAATCGAACATGCGGAATCCAAACGATTGAATATGGAACGTTTAATCAATTAACAAATACAATATCTATAATCTATTGTATGTATTAACAATTGAAGTATATCGATTACAGACTCTTTCTCTCTGCCTCACGAACTCTCTCTCTCACTCTCTAGGGTTTGATCAACCTTGAAATGAATTCTAACTCCTCTATTTATAGATGTTCAGACCTACTAGCGACACAACTTGTGTCGCTATTGTGACCATTGCGACACAAGCTCAGTGTCGCATGAACAGTATATTGTGTATATTGTCTATTTCACTATTCATTTACAGACTCGCATATACACACTAATCACATCACATACTATTACTAATTGACTTTGACAAGTACAAATGTTGACCAAGTGACTGACACACAAAATGCACCAACAAACTCAACTCGCAGAAGAACTCAAATCGCAGAAGCTCAATTCGTAAGTACTCAGTTCGCAGGACTAAACTCAGCTCGCATAATCTCAGTTCGGTTCGCAAACTCTGTCCGGTTCGCAAAATCGGTTCGCTTCGCAACTCAGTTCGGTTCGCGAACTCTGTTCGGTTCGCAAAATCGGCTAAGACCCCAAAAACAAAAATTTCGGTTTTTGAACGTCTAAAACCTAAGATTTCAAACGTAAACGAACCTAAAAACTTTCAGAGACTGATTTTTATCATTTTTTACGCAATAATTCACATACTAACAACCCTAAATCAACTGTTATTACCCGAATAACCTCAAAATTACGCGTATCTAGTCGTAGGCTTTGATACCAATTGTAAGTCCGTATGTATTAGGATCGATAACGAGGTTATCTTTAGGTATTAAGGTGCGGAATCCCTTAATACTAGTTTACGGATTGTAAGGAGTTTGTTTCACAATTAATTAGTGAATTAATAATCTAATATGTCTTGTATTGATTATAACAGATGTTAATCGATCAATACCTAACCTTTAGAATATGTTGAAAGCTCTGGAAACACAAAATCGTTCGGATTAATCAAATGGAAAAAGTTAATTAAGTTTAAAACCTAATTTGTTTAAATACTCGTCTCGGTTCGCAGGTTTTGGGCTCTACGGACCGACTCGGTTCATAGCCCAGCATGGCCCAGCGAACCGACCCTCGATTCGGCTCGCAACAGTGCCCTGCAAACTCACTCAGTTCGCATTGCACAACTTGGTCAACTTTTGATCAACATATTTCAACATTTAATATTTAATTCTAATATGTTTACCAACCAATATCTTTCATTACAATTCAAAACCAATTTACAAACTTGATTACAATAATCCCTAGTACTATTACAAGCTAGATCTGTTGTCACAATAACATGTCCCAACAGACTCCCCTTTGACAATAGCTCTAGCATATATGTCTTCAAGTTGTATTTGATCTTAATTTGTAAATTTTACTTCCAGCATACGTCTTTAGTTTAATGCAAGTTTGAACCATTAGCTGATAATCTCTTCCTAAATCTCCCCATCCTTCAGTAGCAGTGATCCTGTTCTTGTATAACATCAACAAATCACTCTTGGAAAGATTTACTAAGTGTCAATGATCATAAACTCTCAAAAGTTCTCTCTCACCATCTTCCACTTCATCATCAGCTTTAAAAATCACAACTTCACCAGTTCCAGCTTCTACATGCCATCTCTCATATTTCCTAGAATATCCTAAGGCATAAGCTTTAACGGTATCTGCTGTATGCATTTAACTGCTGGATATATCTTTTTACGCAGTCGTCTTCCTGTTCTTTGACTTCTTTCTTTTAACTTGATAGTCCTTCCGACTCTCGGCTTAATACGTTCAAATTTCATTGACCAACCCTCAGTCTTGATTATCTTTTTGACATACCTTCCTTAAGGATCATTACTAGGGTTTTTCATCTCCAATCTAGCCAAGTCTCGAATTTCAAACCTTGGTAAAGAACTGAAGACTGCATGCTTTCTTTCAAAATATTGAACTCCGTCATATCTTTTGATTGCAAAAAGCTTCAAATCTGCATCATAATACCATCCAATTATACCTTTCTTAGGTACACGTTTTCCAGTAATATCAACTTCTGATATCAAAGTCTTTGCCTTTTTCTTCTTCTCCAAAGGCTTAAACATCGGATTATCTTTATGACTATCAGGAAGATTTTCTTCAGAATCAGAATAAGTTGAATCATTTAGATATTTATCCAAATCTGTAACTCTTTCTCCTTCTTCATCCTAAATAATCACATTAGTCCTTGAAGGGTTTATGATATGTTCATCAATATCAACATCAAGATCAACACCTTCAACTAACCCAACAACAGTAATAGAAGTCCAATCTTCAGGAGATACAAATTCACCTTCCTCTAGATCATAATCAACTTCTACTTCGACCTCATCGATAATCTCAATATCAGAATCACTTTCAACAATCTTTTCTGTAATCATGTTAAATAACACAAATTAGATAATATAATATAAATCCTTTCATTGATTATCCTGAATCAATCTAAGAATTTCCTTTATTTATCTCAATCGTATAATCACATCTAACTATTAATCTTATATAATTTTAACTTGTTATAAAACATCTCAAATCTAAATTTTATATAATTAGTCTTATATAATTTTCACTTGTTATATATATGTAAAATCACAAGTCTAAATCTTATATCAACTTAACTTATATACTTATAAAACATTAATCTTTCAAAGATTATAAATAATATTACAATCAATCTAAAATTACAAAAGTAAATCAGTTTCAAATTACAAAACATAACTACTTCTCACCAGCTCCACTTCCACTTACACCAGCCCCAGCACCAGTAGACTCAGACTCCCCCTGAATCATAGCTTGCTCACTAGTCTTTGAAGGACCAGCTGTCTCACTATCTTTTTGTGCGTTGGGATCATGTATGCTTCTCTTGCTTATTGGGCCAAAGAGATCCATATGTAGCAATTCAAATGGCAAGGATATTGAGTTTTCGGTTTTAGACTTGAGTGGTTTCTTATGTTGTTTTCCTTTCAAGCAAGAAACACACCTGTCTTCAAACTCAAAACGTTTTTGTGGCACACCCAGAACTAAACCATTTTTGGTTATGTAATTCATTTTCCGAAAGTTCCAGTGTGCCATTCTCCTATGCCATAGAATAGAATCAGCTTCTGAAGCCTTGGATAATAGACATGTAGACTCCATTGAAGTAACCGGAGCACCCATGCTGATAGCATAGATGTCCTTCTTCCTTGGTGCCCTCATTAATATCCAATCTTCGGGAATAGCAAATCCCGGCTTCAGGACTAAGGCTTCCTTTTCATTAAAATGAACTGGATGACCTTTATCACAGACTTGGGAAACACTCACTAAGTTGTGAGTTAGTTCTTCAACATAATTCACATCTTCAAGAGTCAAAGTTCCATTTAAAACTTTTCCTTTTCCCGTAATTACTCCTCCTTTATCACCAACGAAGTTTACGCTGTTTCAAACCACCTTTGAAGTCCTTCAGTAGACTTCTTTCTCCTGTTATGTGTTTTGAGCATCCACTGTCTACATACCACCAGCTATCCTTGTTCACAGTCTGCTCCTGCACATGACAAGTTGTACACAGTTAGTTTTCAAGAGGGACCCAAGCCATTACGATCTTGGGTTGTCTCTTATCATCGACAATCTGAACTTCCTTAAAGTAACCATAACTATTCCCATCGGGAGTCTTGGTGAGTTTTACAGGGGGTTGAGCTTGTAGATGATTAATAGTCTTATGCCTGTGAGGAGAGTGAGGAGAAAACCTCCTAGGCACTTGACTATGTTTTTGTGCACGAGAAGTAGAACCACTTTCATACTGACTATGGTTTCTACTTGGGGTTCTAAATCTCGAAGGTGTCTTATCTCTAGGTTTAATGAAAGAATTATCATTTTGAGAATAAGCACTCTTAGGTTTAGGTGGTGAGACACTACTAGTACTGTCTTTTTTCAACATGTTTATAGGTTTAGTCACAGGTTTATTTCCCAACCCAGGTTTAGCACTAGACCTGTCTACATATTTTGGTTTCTCGTTATTCACGGGCTTATGTATAGCTTCCAGCTTCTTATTGGGACAACAAGAAGCCACATGCCCCTTTTGGTGGAACTTAAAGCAAGACATCTGCCTTCGTGACTTAACGTCTTTTGCCTTATTCTCAATCTGAGTCTTAGACACTAAGGGTGTATGAAGTGGTTCCTTAATAATCTTATCATCTCCCTGGGTATCATCCAACATCCCACCTGAGACAAATTGTACATTGGTGGAAGATGATGTCTTACCAATATTAGATGATTAATCATTAATTACATCCTTCTGTATCTTAGAAACTTCAGATTCTTTAGGTATTTGATCATCAGAATTAGCAGCATCAGTCATCTCTAGGTCAACATTAGTAGTAGTGTAATTTGAGTTAAAAGGTGGAGGAACATCACTATAGCCTAAGCCAGTCTTGTCCTTTACACTACGTTGAGCATCAATTATTGAGTCCATAGTCAAAGAAGATGTTCTATAACTCTCAAACTTACGGTTAAGCTCAACTAACTTAACCTTAGATTCAGCTAATTCTTTGTCCTTGTCAGCTACACCTTGATTTAAGTCTTTTAAGTTCAAATAAAGACCATCTATAGTGACAGATTGTTCATTTATAGTGTTTCTAAGTACGGTCTTATCTGCCATATAGGACTTAATTTGTTTCTTAAGGTCTCGCTTGTCCTCACTTAACCTACGTATATCAATTTTAGCCAGTTCTAGTTCAGATGTTAAAGCCTTATGTGAATCAGCAAAAACATTAACTTGGGCTTGTAAACTAGTCACTAATTGACATACATCTATAAGAGTCAGAACATCAAGACATACCCGTTTCTTATCACTTTGGAGTTCAGCCATTTGTGCCACAAAGTCTTCTGGACAAAGATCTTCAGTTGATCCTAAGTCTAACACATCATCTTCAGCTGCTGGAATCTTCATCTCAAGAATATTCATTTGATAATCCTCAGCAGTAGGCATGTAAGATGGTATCTCATCATTCTTAACTGGATCTTCAATTTCAGCCACAAGAGCTTCTTCAGTCAAAGCTCTCCAGTCATAAGAACCATCCAGTTGTTGAACAACCAAGGCTTTAGAAGACAAAGTAGCACTTGATATTTCAGGATTTGCATTTTTGTCAGTTTTGGGTCTTTGACATTCCCTTGCAAAATGTCAAAGATTTAATTACATTATTATATTTTGTATAATGTAATTATGTGATGTAAATCTCTCAATTTAGAAACTAAGCTAATGTAAACTACATTTTTGATGTAAACTTTGGTTTAAATCAATACAATTGTAAAACGACGCATGTAGTGGTCGTTCATTATATCTTTGTGTCGCACCCCCAGAATACGTGGTAGCGGAAGTAAGAGGTGTCACGGGGGCGTCGACCAAATCAAATATCATAGAACAAAGATTACAACAAACAACCTCTAAATGAGACGTTTTCAAAATAATTACATTACCAAATTAAAAGTGTTTACATAATACTTGGAGTTCACAACAGTTGTCTGGAGATTTCCTATTACATAAGAGGTAATACAAAATATAGTTAATGCAGTCTAATCTCCGTTGTTTGAAAATATGCGACTCGAGTTAAGCTTCCAAAAGCAGACCAATCCTACTATGGCTGTGTACCTGAGGATACATGCTAAAAAGAGTCAACACGAATGTTGGTGAATCTTAAAGGTTTGCAAGTAAGTTTAGTTTGAACACAAGATTCTATTATCGTTGCACGTATGCAAAAACATGTATTTGCAACCAAGCACTTAGTGAATATGTACGTATATACCGTTGCCATGAGCTCATAGTCGAAGCTTAACCCGTAAATAAATCTGGTACAACTAAGTACTGAACAGTGCCGCTGCGAGTGCCTAATCCAAACACTCGAACGAAACGAATATAAGTCGCCTATTTTTACAGAACGGTTCGTGGTAGCGCTACTACCCCGGGCGGGGAGGGTCAATCCCTAATGGATCCATTAACTAATATTCGCGCTTAAGTCCATAACTAACGAAACTATGATGGAGGGTCTTTAGTGGATTAGTAAGTAGCTCACGCAAGCCCGTATATAAAGTAAAGTAAGTAATTTAGTACTTGTGTTCATGAAAAACAGTTAAGCAATGTATCTCACCCCGTAAATAAAAACAGTAAAAAAAAAATGGGGTTGTAAGACTCACCTGAGTCAGTAAGCAAGCTACGTTTGCAGATCAAACGAGTATCCGAAAGTAAATCAGCTAGTAGGTTCTCCGAACCCGCACCCTTCTAATGCCCTAAGCATATATGGTTGTATGTGTAAGTGAATGTCGAAAAGATCATTCATGCTAGTTGTCCACTTCAACTAGTTATGTCCAAGTATTCAATCGTTGTTTAATTAAAACGTTTGCGGCCCGTTGGTGAATGTTTAGGTAAGTAATAATAATTCCCTAAGACATTATTATTAAGTTTCGTATTATTTCGTTGTATACTTTCATAAGTGTATGTTTTGTAAGTACGAGTTATATCGTATAATAGTTTAGTAAACGTTGCGCGAAATCGAGACTTAGTAAAAATAATTGTTTTCAATACTATGTGTTATGCGACACAAGGTTTTGTCGCTAGTCGTTATGGCGACATAAAATAATGTCGCAATTAAGTGAAATAAATTAAGTATGCGACGTAAAGGTCTGTGTCGCATGCTGCGATGCAAACATAAGGATTTATGTCGCAAATCACGAGTGCGATGTAAGAGTTTATGTCACTGATTAGGGTTTCGGGTTGAGGTGCGACCTAGAGGTCTATGTCGCAACGTTATGTCGCATGAATGTGACATAAGATGGTTATGTCGCAGAGTCGGGCTGCTAGCGTTTTCGTTTTTGAGACTTTGGTCAAAAATACTCAGTTTGACCCAAAACTTTTACACAACACTTATTATGTTATAAAACGTATAGAAAACAAGTTTCGTGACCTTTGGTGACCCACAAGTGTCGTTTTTATCATAATTATGAAAGTGTCATTTTTGGTTTATGTTTATCGAAAATACACGTTTGAGTCCATTCGATTTAACACATAAAATGACCCCCTGTCGATCCTGAGGAAAATCACACATACACTTCTATGTCTTAAAAAATTTCTGGAATTTTTGCATGACTTATGCAAGTGTTTAAGTCACCCAAATAATTTTTGTCCCACAACATGTCTAACAGCTCATTTTTATGACATATGCACACAAACGAGTTCCCATTTCCAAATCTGTGTTTTTTAAGTGATTAGGGTCTAAATGAAAGTTGTAGTTAACTCAGAAATAAAGATTTTCCAACTGAATTCATGTCCTAATTCGTCCTGAAAGTAGAGATATGCTCAGAACAAGTGGGTAGATTTTCTGGTCAGAAGCAGCAGTCTGACTATGTACTTTTCTTTGACTTATTAAAATTAGAAAATGAACTCATCTGTGTACATATCTTACATATTTGAAAACTAGACATCATGAACTTAAGTTTAGGCCCAAGAAATGCTTGATTTCATTAGGAAATGAGTTAGATATGGTCTATCTAAGCCGATCTAAAATATTGTCCATTGTGTAATGTTATTATCCAACGGTTTATAGTTTTGTTTTTCGGTTTTTAGCATAGATCTTGGACATAAACGAGTAGAGTTGAAGCAAAAACATGAATTATAACCACTTCAAGGATGTATGAACGAAAACATGGGGAAACTTACAGAGGAGAGTTGGGTTTAAAGGCTGGAACTAGGAAAGTGGACAGATTCTTGCTCGGTTGGTGTTCTTCGCTTGATTTCCTTGCTCGGGGTGTTGTGGTTGAATATGGTGGTAACTAGAGTGCTTGGAGGAGGTGGTGGTCATTTTTCTGGGCTGTGGTCGTGAGAGAGAGCAGAGAAAAGAGATGTGTATGAGTGTTTCAAATTGTGCATGAGTGAAAAAGTGGAGGAAAAGTAATTTAAATAGTGGAAGAGTTTAGGGTTGGGTTTTTGCTGGTTTGGGCCGGGTATTGGGCCTTTGGGTCGTGGGTTTGGGGCCTGACCCATCATGGGTTGGGCTCGTGAATTGTTCCTCAAATTTGCATTAAGTTTCGTTGTCGGTTAAACGTACGTGTTTTAGTTAGCTTTTTATCATTTGATTTCTCGTGTACATTTCTAATATGTAAATGATATTCGAGGTGACTAAGTATTCTTAAAAAACTTAATTTAAGTTACCAAAATATATTTTGGGTTTCATTCGGGTGTCGGGCTCGATTTGCGCGTTTTCTCATATTCGTTACGTTTAATACTAAACGAAATAGTTTTCCGCGTATATTATTATAAAATAATAATACCAAGTAAATAACGACTATTTTACCATAAAAACAGTTTACGTTTCGTATGAAAAGGTTCACCAACGGCCGTGTGATTCGGAATCCATCCGAGTAAATCGCGTAATATCAGTTTATTACGTACGGGTGTATATTCCATATACGTTATATTACAAGTAACTTAGTTCTATTACACACTAATTACAAGTAATTACAATTAAGCTTAATGCAAATTAATGCGCTTAAATACGGGTTGTCACATTCTCTCCTTGTTAAAGAAATTTCATCCTGAATTAAGTTGTAGTAGGGGTCTGAGTGGGGCTCGAGAAGAGGTGTGGGTATTTCTCGCGTATTTGATCTTCTCGTTCCCAGTGAATTCAGGACTTCGCCTAGAATTCCAGCAGATTTTAACGATAGGAATGCGACTTTGTTTCAATCGTTTGACCTCACGGTCCATGATTTCAGCAGGTTCCTCGACGAAATGAAGTTTGTCATCAATGTGGATTTCGTCGAGCGGTATTATCAGTGTCTCATCAGACAGACATTTCTTAAGATTAGAAATGTGGAATGTGCTATGCACGCTGCTAAGCTCAGCAGGCAATTGTATGCGGTATGCCACGGGACCAATCCTCTCAAGGATTTCGAATGGTCCGATATATCTGGGATTCAACTTTCCGCGTTTACCAAAACGAATGATACCTTTCCAAGGTGACACTTTCAAAAGTACTTTATCTCCGACCTCAAATTCGAGGTGTTTACGTCTCAAAATAGCGTAACTTTTCTGACGATCACGTGCGACTTTCATCCGGTATTGAATATTTATGATTTTCTCAGTTGTTTCATGAATGATTTCAGGACTGGTGAGTTGGCTATCTCCCACCCCAGTCCAGCAAATAGGTGAACGGCACTTTCGTCCGTAGAGTGCCTCAAAAGGCGCAACCTTAATGGTGGTATGATAACTGTTGTTGTACGAAAACTCACACAACGGTAAATGGTTTTCCCATGAGGTACCGAAGTCTACTACGGAGGCTTGTAGCATATCCTCTAGTGTTTGAATCGTACATTCGCTTTGGCCATCAGTTTATGGGTGATAAGCAGTACTCATATCCAAGTGAATACCAAGAAATTTCTGTAAGGACTGCCAAAAGCGAGAAGTAAAGCGACTATCCCTGTCGGAGATAATTGAGATAGGAACACCGTGTCTAGATACAACCTCTTTCAGGTAGATTCGGGTTAGGCATTCCATCTTGTTAGTCTCCTTTATCGCAAGTAAGTAAGCAGATTTGGTAAGACGATCTACGATCACCCAAATGGTATCACAACCTCTTGGTTTTTTTGGTAATTTAGTAATGAAATCCATGGAAATCTGTTCCCATTTCCACTGAGGTATCTCGGGTTGTTGTAGCAAACTCGAGGGTTTCTGGTACTCGGCTTTAACTTTCGAGCAGGTAAGACACTTGCTAATATATGTAGCAATGTTGGCTTTCATGTTGGACCACCAATACAACTCTTTGATTCCATGATATATCTTGTCAGCTCCAGGATGTATCGAGTAATTAGATTTGTGAGTTTCATCCATCACCAAATCTCGCAGGTTCCCAAAACTTGGTATCCAGATTCTGTTCGAGAAGTATCGGGGCCCGTCAGGTTTGGTTTCAAATTATTTATCCATGCCTCGCAAGGCCTCGTTCTTCATGTTTTCATCTTTGAGTGCTTCGAGTTGAGCGGTAAGAATTTGAGTAGTGAGGTTGTTATGAATAGTCATACCGAGTGCTCGAAATCGAAGTGGTTTGACTCGTTCTTTTCGGCCGAGGGCATCGACAGTAACGTTAGCCTTGCCTGGATAATGGCAGATCTCGCAGTCATAATTAGTAAGTAAATCGACCCATCGGCGTTGCCTCATATTTAGATCCTTTTGGTCGAATATACGTTGAAGGTTCTTATGATCGAGAAATATTATGCATATCATACCGTATAGGAAACTGTATAGGCAGAGTTTCTAAGCCTAGAAGGAAATACTCTAGTTTCTGATTTCTAAATTCGTGGGTGGTGTATGTATTTCCTTCGCGGTATGTTGTTCAGCCTCGTTCTGCCTTCCTCCCCCTGTTATATTAGCGGCCTATTGGCAACTGAAGGAATACGAATAAGTTTCTCGTAGTAACGGTTTCGAAGGGATTCCCAATAACATCATAATGAGAAGGAGGAGGGAGGAATTTTGATTTCGATGGTCATTAACTCTATGGGTAAAAGTTTGTTCGCTATTCGTAAGCGTAGTTCCGAATTACACTCTTAGCTTAGAGCAATTTGTTATTTTGACAATGCACTTAGCGCCTAAGGCGTGTTTAAAATTGGTTAATTCGTGACCGTTTGTTTTTTAAAACACTAGTCAGTTCATGACTATTCCGTTGTTCGAATGGCAGTCAAATCGTTATTCGATTCGTAGTCAAATCACGTAGTGATGAATCATGATTAAAATAATGCGTATGAGTAATTTGTAAGCAAAATGATTCAAATAGTGATAAATCATGATCAACAATAAGTTTTGTCAAGGTATGGTGGATAGCATCCCAACTATAAGTTGTGTAAACGTGAGTAAATCGTTGGATTACATCCAATATAAGTTAGAAGACCCGCAGGTGTTTTGAGGTATAAGTTGTTATCATGCATTCGAAGACCCCTAGATCATAATCTAAAGTCTATGTGGAAGATTTCGTTTGCTAAATTCAAAGGGTAGTTTCCTTTAATTTATTCTCTAATAGTTCACCTTGTTGTCTAAAGTGAGTAAGTAAGGAAATGTCGTCAGTTCTTCACAAGTTGGTTGTTATCTGTCACGAACTTGTTTATGGTGGGGTTTGCCACTTCCTATGGGGTAATTCGTTCTATCAATACAATACTTCTGTAAGAGAAGGTATAATTGCTAAAGATATACAATTTCCTAGCATGCGAAAAGGAGTTTTAATCATCTCTAGTTTGTAATACTTTATGAATTTTTGAAGATTTCATAAAACATTTTGGTTTTGTGCAAAATATTTGCTAGGCGCAAGTCTGTTGATACTTGAGTCGATGAAAATTCGTTGGAGACTTTTATTTTTAACAAAGCGTTGGAGAATTTTGTCAATTCAGATTTTTTTTTTTGGAAATTTGAAGTTGTGGAGAGCTTGGAATAAATTTCCAGTGAAAATATGTTGGAAGTTGAGTTTGATAAAAATACATTGAATGTTCTGGTCATTGTAAAGTTGTTGAAATTCTGTTATGTCAAAACAGAATTATCACTTAGGTCCAATGCAAAAGCCACTCTTTATACTTTTTAGTATTAAAGAAATGCACCGTTGCTACATTTTAAAATAGACGTTGAAGTTGTGTCTGTAAACAACTTGGGATATGATAGTACATCGGGTGACATGCATAAAATGGAATTCTAAGGTTTATCTTGGATGTGTCAGTAGATTTATCTGATGTGTTGAAAACAGTTTTTTTATAAACATTGTCTTCATCATACAATATATTAGTAGGCATGTTATGCAAAACTCTTTGAGATCTCTTAAGAAGCCTAATAGTTAATTGTCTATTTCACGTGGTATAACATCATTAGATGTATGACACAAGTCTTAATTTCTTACTTATGCTAGACATGGTTTCGTGAAAGGAGTTTATTTGATATCATTTGGGGGTATATATTGACAGTTTCCTCTGTTATACGTAAGTATAGACCTGGTCTCTGTTAATATATACTTAAAAATTAAGCAAACACAAGTCAAAGTACTTGCAAAGTCTTTAAAATTAAGATACCTTACACGGTCGCCAAAATGGTTTGACCACGTCTGGTTTTGCTTAAACCTGAATCAAGCTATGTCGCTTTGTTGTACGTAAGTACAGACCTGTCACCGCTGACTTGATTCTTAAATTTGATTTTCTTATATTCTCTCTGTCAATGGAAATATGGTCTATGTCTTAAGTTAAGATGTATATCTATGGTGGGGACCACAGTGAAATGTACATGCGAATAATAATAAAATTAGCTCTTAGATGTGCGTGTAACATGTTTAAAGTGGACAAATATACTAATAATCGTTTTTGAAATAATTTTTATAAAAAGTGTTCTTAGCATGTCAAGTAAATTTAAAGTGGACAAATATACTGATAATCGAAATAACACTTACTGTTCCTAATAAATGCATGCTACTCTCATATGATCCCTAAACAGATTCTATCAACTCCGTCACCAAAAAGAATGTGTTAATTTTCTATTTGTAAATTTGCTTTCTTTTATGTGTTCTTGTATTTTCTATACGATAGTTTACTTTTAGTTTTTATCCAAGTTAAAGTTACCTTTTCAAATTTGAGTACCGAAATCATAAAAATTGATAAAATCGCAAACTTTTCAATAAAAGTGACCTGTTGCATCACTTTCATAAGTGACGCTACCAGTGACGCATACGATATTGCGTCACTTACACTAGTGACGCTGTAAGTGTCGGGGTAAGCTACGCTATAAGTGCCGGGTTGAGTGACGCACACTAGGGTTTTTGTATAAATACCCTCTCCAACGACACTCAACCTCACCACTTTTCAAAATCACATAGCGTCACTCTCTCTGACATACCATCACTTGTTGTGTCCCTGTGTCACTTACACTGTGCGATTTTCTTTGATTTGTTCGTGATTTCTAGAGCTTGATTGTGCATTCAAGGGTCATATTCTTGTTCCCCTCATTCACACGACTCGTTAGGTAATAATTTTAACCTTTATCTTTCTGAATTCATGTTTTAATTTCGAATTAGGGTTACGGGTTTTGGGTTTCTATGAAATCATTTGATTTCGGGCTTGATTTGTTAACGTTTTACGTTCTTAAAGGGTGTGTTTCACTCGTTTTTATCATGCGTCCAATGTGATAACTTCGATTTTCAAAACCCCCAATTTTGATCTCTGGGTATGAATAGCGACACGATGATCTTCATCGTTGCGTCACTTCATGCGTCACTTACCTCAAGTGACGCTACTTGGTAATTTAGAACCCATACCGTCACTTCATCAGTGACACTTATTATTGCGTCACTTCTGAAGTGACTCTCTTATGATACCGTCACTCTGTTAAATGCCGCATGATATTGACCCGACACTTCTTAAGTGTCGTATATAATGACTCATGATCTGGCAACGTCACTTACACCAGTGACGCATGATAGCGTCACTTACTATAAGTGACGCTATACTTTACTTCTGATTTTAAGCACTGTTTTCTGCGACACTTCCTAAGTGTCAGTAGTGGCTATGCGTCACTTACCCTAAGTGACGCCTAAATCAGAATTTCATTTTTTAGGTTATGTGTGTTCGTGCTAATTCTATAACGACTGTTGTTTCGTATTTTAGCTTACAGATGGCTGACCTACAAAACTATTACCGCCGCACCAACACCCGTCACAACATTACTGCATTTTTGGAGTCTACGCACGCCAATTCGGCTCCTTTCAGGCCTATGATCGAGTTCCTTCGACGTTCGAGGATTTATCACGCTATTACTGCTTCTACTCTGGTTTATATGAATCAAGTTGAAGAGTTTTACGATCATGCGTTAATACGGACTCAGGGTGATGTCCCGAGGATTGTTTCAATGATGTTTGGTGAAGAGATCGAGATCACCGAGAACTCCATAAGACGGTTTCTCTAGTTTGATGACAATTCTATGATGCCGACTATGTTCCCAACCACGTTTATCTACGGGGGACTTCAGCGTATGGGTTATCCGGCGAATCAGCTTTCTGATTTTAGCAAGCAATATCTCTGCAGGGTTTGGAGGTATTTATGTCACATTGTGATCGTTTGTTTATCTCCAAGGAAGGGCGGATATGACGCTGCTAGTCATTTGACGTTATCTCTCATGTTGGCCCTCATCTACAACAAGCCGTTCAACTTCAGCGGTTACATTTTTGGCAACATGGTTGAGAATATCCGAGCTGGTAAGGATAAATGGCTGCAGTATCCAAGGTTTGTGCAATTATTATTAAATGATTTGAATCTTGAGATAGCTCCAGATCAGCGATCCCTTCTGGTGCCGACACCTATGCTACTTCGAGTCTTCAATGACTGCAAACTCGCGCCAAAGGGTGAGCAAGTTTTGGCTAACCGTGAGCTCTTCGGGCATATAGTCAATGAGAACTATGTTGCACCGCTCAATGATGGTTTTGAGGATGAGGTAATTCCTCCGGTCAATGAGGATGACGTGGTTGACACTGAGATAGCTCAGGATTTAGATGATATTGATCGTGTTGACCGGGTTGATGATGATTCTGATGATGGTGGGCCCACACCACCCGATTCTGAGGGTGACGTGCCCCCGCCAACTGCTCTGGATGGTATTCAAATAGATGATCCTCGACGCTTTAAGCATATCTTGAGACGGATTTCTGCTGGCAGGGTCCACGTCCCGAGGAATCCAGGAAAACGTCCTGCTGGGTCTTCTCCTTCTTATGCAGATTTACCGCTTCGAAGACACCAGCGGACTACTGTTGTTATTGAGGAACCTACTTCTCAGCGACCACAACCTCCACCACCGTCTGACATGCCATCGATTCAGATGATCCTTGCTCAGATGGAACTTTTGTCCAAACGATTTGACGACCAACAGGCTATTATTGTAGCTCAGGCTTCCCAGATAAAGGATTTGGAGCTCAAAGCTGCCGAGGATGATAATCTCCAGCTTCAGGTGACGAATCTATCGTCTAGGGTTTTAGAGTTGGAGTCTGTCACAATTGTTTCGGGGGAGGATATTCCCAGGGAGTTAGAAACAAATGTAACTCCTCCCCCTGAACCAGAAAATGTACAATCTTCAGAAATAAATGAAAATATCGCTTTAGATTACTTTGTTGATGTTCCGGGACAACCGACTCCGATTGCAGCCAATTATTTAAATGTCAATCTGACATATCTGCAGAGTTTGGTTAATCAATTTGATGAAGTTGATAGATCTTTTGATCCCGATGATATAGAAATGGATGCAGAAGTTCCAGGGTCGGATGAGGAATATATGGATAATCCAAATCAAGAACCGGCGCCTGAACGTGAACCGGAGCCAGCGTTACCATAACCTGCTCAAGCATATAACTTTGATGCTCCGGTTATTGAAACAGATTCTTCAGAGGATGAGGCAGAACCTGAAATGGAACAACATACTGATGAATCAGTTCCTGTGTCTACATCTTCTGGTACTTCAAAACCACAAGTGGTATACAAATCAATTGCACCTGAGTTGAAGACTTGTAAAACTTATCTTGTTAAAGGTGAATTGACTGGATTGATCAGAAGCTGGAAATTTGATGTTGATAACTTTCTTATTTTGATCAAGAGAAGTGATGGCGTGCAATACTTCAAACCTAGATTCAATCATATCAGCACACTGCCAAAGGTTGAACTGAATCGTCTTGCTCAGCTTAGTATTGTTAATCACTCTGAAGATACTCGAGGAGTTCTTTTTCAGAGAATTTTGAGAAAACAAATCTATAGCAAGAAATATATGTGGATTAGACTAGAGCTGGGAGTTCGGTATTCATACAAGAAGAAGATTGATTTGAGAACTCAACAACCAATCGTGAAATATCATTATCCACCAGCTGCTAGTCTCAAGACTGTTCCCCTACAAGAGTTACCACTGGATTTCTTACGAGATTTAAAGTATTGGTGGTTTGACTCTGTCACTCAAGAAGCTGTTATTGAATATTCTACAAAGACTGCTGTGGTACAAACACAGGATATATGGGGAGAATGGCCAGTTAAGGAGTTTGTGGGAAAGTCCATTCGATTTTTTGATCCGATCAGCCTAATAAATCTAACAAAGAAAGATTTGAAAGCTCTCTACAAGAATAAACTTCAGTACAATCAAGTTGATTTAGAGGAAGCTTCAAAGTTTACAAGGGTGGTCGAGATTTGTTTAAAAGTGGGAATACATGCGGGAGGAACGTTCCCAGAAGGTTGGTGCTGAGTGAAGTTTTGAAGATTTTGAAGACCAAGCTGAAGACACGGGGGAGTTTGTTGATGCATATCAGTTTGTCTGTCAGTTGGTCTATTGAGTTGTAAAAGTGTCGTTAGTTATTTAATAGAAATATAGATTTTGTATTATGCGACACTTAAGTTTTAGGTTAGGCGACACTTGCCTAAGTGACACATAGCGACACTTAGGTAAGTGACGCATTAAGGCGGCCACATGAGACACTTCCACAAGTGACGCATGTCGGCCAGAATTTTAGTATAAATAGAATCTACGGGTTTTCGGCTAGGGTTGACGAAACCCTAGCACCATTTGTCGACTAAACTCACCTGTAATCAGTCTAATTACGTTATTCAAGCTAATAAACTTGTTTGCTTTGTTTAATTCAATCGTTTCGGTTTGTGTTTTTTAGTGATTCGTGCAATTGATTGTTTCCGCCTTTCAATAGCAGTCGATCATCACTTAGGTCCAACGTCTAGGGCACTCACAAGTCTGTTTATGTTTGAGAGAGACTTGCGGAAAAATATTTGATGAAAACTTTTGTTGAAAACTGTTTTTCCCACACATTGTACTTGTTTAGCCTAACCTAAATGGTTTTCGTGTTGTTCCAATTTCAACGTGTCTAATCCGTCCTTAAGGCAACATAGCCTAGTAATTTGTACCGAATTACTATGGTGAGTGGATTTATGTGTGTATGAGGGGGTTTGCAAGCTGGGAAATTCCCCGTCCTCCATACAAATCTGTATTCTGTTTTCAGTTTCCCATACCTCAAGGGTTGTGGTTAACGCGAACCGTAGATAGAAAAGTAGTCATATCAATGACCGAGTAGTGGTCTTAGGGTAGTCAATTATGACTAGGTTATTATTTCGGGGTGAACGAATGTTCGGTAAGAATAGTTGGTAATCGTATTGTCACAAGTACCCCTAGCCGTAGTGATCAAAATGATCGAATCGTTGTTGGAATGGTTTGTGGACTTAGTTATTATGGGTATCCCCCACAATACTAATCTAGTTGAAATCAGAGCGATCAAAATCGCTAACCAAGTCAGGTGTAAAATTGTTAGAATCCACCAAACTTGTTGGGAAAACATTTCCAAATGGATAGTGGTTGTGATTGACCAATACCATCGATGGTCATTTGTACACCGACGTTTCCTAGTGGGCGAAGTATTAGTAGTAGTGTGGTTAGCGTAAGGTCTGGTTTATGGTGGTCTGTCAGCTCTTCTAACCGTATGCATGATAAGAGTAGGAGGAAAAACATGAAAAATATGATTATCACAGCCGTGTAACTGCTAAGAAAGTATACCAATCCATGACGTTTTGATAGATGATAAAAGTAATAGGATTGTAATCATCCGACATATGGGTTCAAAGGATTACAAGAGTCAGAGTTTACAAAATGTGTCGGGAATTATTACATCCGGACGATTGTAGATGATTCATACAAAATGTGACGGGGTTAATATACACCCATCGGATTAGGGGTTTCCAGCATGTCCTACTAGATACACGGTTTTCCAATACAAGATGATTTATATTTATCGTCAGTTTATTCTAGGTGCAGGTCATGTGGATAGTACCGAGTTATGAGCATATCCCTGTATTGTGGGAGTGCAGGGTAGTTCAAAGCATCTTCGGTTGCTTTTCGGTACATCCATTTGACCCATGTTATTGTTCTATGACTCAAATTGGTAGTTATTTCTTTCCAGTAGCGGATCCTATCTCGGATTCATTCAGAGATGGATCTTTTCAGGATCCTTAGTTCCAGTTTGTAGATTTTGCATTTCATTTTGAGCTCCCAATTTCGGCCATCTAAGTCTTCGGCCTGATCTCGTAATCTTTCGTATTCCTCGATGTTGATTATCCTGAAGTTTTGTTCCTCGGTTTCTTCGTTCATGATTTCTTCCATGGGAGCTATCTCTTCATCGAGATACGTGTACTGGATTTGTTCTTGGTAGATTTGGTGATTATCTGACGTGTAATCGTCCATTGGGAAGCTTGCCATTTTCCTGCGAGTGAGTTCTATAGAAATGGCAGGAAAGGATTTTAGTCCTTGGAAGTATGTCAATTTCGTGTGCCAAGTATGATTTCCGTGTAATTATTAGAGTTCACCCTAAGATGGTACAACGGTGTTCAAGTCTGTCATCTGTTCGGAGCATATTGGCGAGAGAATTTCGTATGTGTTACGTGAGAAGAGTTAGCTATAAATACTATAGCGAGTGTATCAACGTGTGAGGCCTGTGTATATATTCAATATATAATAGCCTAGAGAGTAATACGTTGATGAGGCCTATTCATATATACATACAATATATATAATAGCCTAACAGTACATCAAGTGGGTGAGGTCTACGTATGTATATACATGTATATCACACAAAAGCACAGACAAGTATAAGTCTCGTTTCTCTCGTGGTCAGAGTCAACTAGTGTATCCCTGTTTAACATAACATATTTCAGATTTCACATCATCTTCATTTAATTGTACATAGTTGATCATGCTATGTTAAATTAATTTTGTATGATGTAATCTCTGAACCAGTTATACCTAATAAGGAATACTGCCTAACCGTCATTGTCTAGGCCCACTAAATGCAACCTAGTTCGCTATAACCTTAGGCTCCGATACCAATCTGTCGCACCCTAGAACACGTGGCAGTGGAAGTAGGAGGTGTCATGGGGGCGTCGACCAAATCAAATATCATACCACAAAGATTACAACAAACGACCTCTAAATGAGACATTTTCAAAATAATTACATTACCAAATTAAAAATGTTTACATAATACTTGGAGTTCGCAACCGTTGTCTGGAGATCTCCTACTACATAAGAGGTTATAGTTAATGCAGTCTAATCTCCGTTGTTTGAAAATATGCGACTCGAGTTAAGCTTCCAAAAGCAGACCAATCCTACTATGGCGGTATACCTGAGAATACATGCAAAAAAGAGTCAACACAAATATTGGTGAATCTTACAAGTTTGCAAGTAAGTTCAGTTTGAACACAAGATTTTATCATCGTTGCACGTATGCGAAAACATGTATTTGCAACCAAGCACTTAGTGAATATGTACGTATATACCGTAGCCATGAGCTCATAGTCGAATCTTAACCCGTAAATAAATCTGGTACAAATAATTACCGAACAGTGCCCCCGCGAGTGCCTAATCCAAACACTCGTACGGAACAAATATAAGTCGTCTGTTTTTACAGAACGGTTCGCGGTAGCGCTACTACCCCGGGCGGGGAGGGTCAGTCCCTAATGGATCCATTAACTAATATTCGTGCTTAAGTCCATAACTAACAAACCTATGATGAAGGGTCTTTAGTGGATTAGTAAGTAGCTCACGCAAGCCCATATATAAAGTTAACTAAGTAATTTAGCACTTGTGTTCATGAAAAACAGTTAAGCAATGTATCTCACCCCGTAATTAAAAACAGTAAAAAAAATGGGGCTGTAAGACTCACCTGAGTCAGTAAGCAAGCTACGTTTGAAGATCAAACGAGTATCCGAAAGTAAATCAGATAGAAGGTTCTCCGAACCCGCAACCTTCTAATGCCCTAAGCATATAAGGTTGTATGTGAGAGTGAATGTCTAAAAGATCATTCATGCTAGTTGTCCACTTCAACTAGTTATGTCCAAGTATTCAATCGTTGTTTAATTAAAACGTTTGCGGCCCGTTGGTGAATGTTTAGGTAAGTAATAATAATTTCCTAAGACATTATTATTAAGTTTCGTATTGTTTCGTTGTATACTTTCATAAGTGTATGTTTTGTAAGTAGGAGTTATATCGTATGATAGATTAGTAAACGTTGTGCGAAATCGTGACTTAGTGAAAATAATTGTTTTTAATGCTCTGTTTATGCGACACAAGGATTATGTCGCTAGTCGTTATGGCGACATAAAATAGTGTCGCAATTAAGTGAAATAAATTAAGTATGCGACGTAAAGGTCTGTGTCGCATGCTGCGACGCAGCGACATAAGGATTTATGTCGCAAATCACGAGTGCGACGTAAGAGTTTGTGTTGCCGATTAGGGTTTCGGGTTGAGGTGCTACCTAGAGGTCTATGTCGCAACGTTATGTCGCATGAATGCGAAATAAGATGGTTATGTCCCAGAGTCGGCTGCTAGTGTTTTCGTTTTTGAGACTTTGGTAGAAAATACTCGGTTTGACCCGAAACTTTTACCCAACAGTTATTATGTTATAAAACATATAGAAAACAAGTTTCGTGACCTTTGGTGACCCACAAGTGTCGTTTTTATCACAATTATGAAAGTGTCATTTTTGGTTTATGTTTATCGAAATTACACGTTTGAGTCCATTCGATTTAACACATAAAATGACCCCCGTCGATCCTGAGGCAAATCACACATACACTTCTATGTCTTAAAAAATTTCTGGAATTTTGGCATGACTTATGGAGGTGCTTAAGTCACCCAAATAATTTTTGTCCCACAACATGTCTAACAGCTCATTGTTAGGACATATGCACACAAACGACTTCCCATTTCCAAATCCGTGTAATTTAAGTGATTAGGGTCTAAATGAAAGTTGTAGTTAACTCAAAAATAAAAAATTTCCAACTGGATTCATGTCCTAATTCGTCCTACAAGTCGAGATATGCTCAGAACAAGTGGGTAGATTTTCTGGTCAGAAGCAGCAGTCTGTCTATGTACTTTTCTTTGACTTGGAAAATGAAATCATCTGTGTACATATCTTACATATTTGAAAATTAGACGTCATGAACTTAAGTTTTGGCTCAAGTAATGCTTGATTTCGTTAGGAAATGAGTTAGATATGGTCTATCTCCGATATAAAATATTGTCCAGTGTGTAATGTTATTATCCAACGGTTTATAGTTTTGTCCAGTGTGGTGGTCGTTTTTCTGGGCTGTGGTCGTGAGAGAGAGCAGAGAAAAGAGATGTGTATGTGTGTTTCAAATTGTGAATGAGTGAAAAAGTGGAGGAAAAGTAATTTAAATAGTGGGAGAGTTTAGGGTTGGGTTTTGGCTGGTTTGGGCCGGTTATTGGGCCTTTGGGTCATGGGTTTGGGGCCTGACCCATCATGGGTTGGGCTCGTGAATTGTTCCTCAAATTTGCATTAAGTTTCGTTGTCGGTTAAACGTACGTGTTTTAGTTAGCTTTTTATCATTTGATTTCTCGTGTACATTTCTAATATGTAAATGATATTCGAGGTGACTAAGTATTCTTAAAAAACTTAATTTAAGTTACCAAAATATATTTTGGGTTTCGTTCGGGTGTCGGGCTCGATTTGCGCGTTTTCTCATATTCGTTACGTTTAATACTAAACGAAATAGTTTTCCGCGTATATTATTATAAAATAATAATACCAAGTAAATAACGACTATTTTACCATAAAAACAGTTTACGTTTCGTATGAAAAGGTTCACCAACGGCCGTGTGATTCGGAATCCATCCGAGTAAATCGCGTAATATCAGTTTATTACGTACGGGTGTATATTCCATATACGTTATATTACAAGTAACATAGTTCTATTACACACTAATTACAAGTAATTAAAGTAAGCTTAAGGCAAATTAATGCGCTTAAAAACGGGGTGTCACACTTTGTGCTGTGATTATTGATTAGTCGCGCCCCGACCCGATTCGCTTCCGCAACCCGAAATTGGCGGTGCGACAGATTGGTATCAGAGTCTAAGGTTATAGTGAACTAGGTTGCATTTAGTGGGCCTAGACTATGATCGTTAGGCAGTATTCCTTATTAAGTATGACTGGTTCAGTGATTATATCATACTAGTTTAATTTAACATAGCCTGATCAACTATGTACAATTAGATGAATATGATGTGAGACTTGAAACGGTTATGTTGAACATGGATACACTAGTTGACTATGACCTCGAGAGAACCGGGACTTAAAACATGTATGTGCTAGTGTTGGTGCATTTTGTGTGTCAGTCAGTTGGTCAAACGTTTGTACTTGTCAAAGTCAATTAGTCTGCGTATGTATAGTGTTTAGTGTGTATATGCGAGCTTGTAAACGAATAGTGAAATAGAAAATTGATAAGCATCAAATAAATGCTATATTTTATATTATTTATCCCTATATTTGTATACATTTTATTCATTTATATGATTTTAGATACTTATTTTGTTAATATTTGCAGAAATGTATTTTAATTGAAGATTGAAGAAAAGGAACGAAAATGAGACCGAAACTGAAGAAATTAAAGCAATTGAAGAAAAGAAGACTTAAACCTTAAAGAAATAAAGACTATCATGTCTTGCACTTCCGCGACTCCGAGGGTTCTCTTACGGTCGTGGAAGCTTATGTGCATTCAGGTGTCGTGATAGCACTCTTGCTTGATCGACTACCTTCATTTTTTGGTGGTCTGGTGGGATCCCTTCATTATCCTGGATCTTAGCCTGACCTTGTCTTGAATCTTGGCCATTTGTCTTGAATCTTGGCTTTTTGCCTTGGATCTTAGCTTGGCCTTGTCTTGAATCTTGGCTTTCTTTGTATTAATAGTATCCGAGGATACTATTTAGGTTTAGGGTTTAGGGTTTAGAAATGTGATAATTTGTAATCATAACTATGTATTATTCTTAATTATCAATGAAACCCTTATTTTGTGCGAATTTGATTTCTTTGTGTATTATTTATGTGAATTTGCACACTGTTATGTGACGCATCTTTTATGTCGCATCATCTTTGCGACACAAATGTTTTATGTCGCTTGCTTGCTGCGACATAACTCTTTATGTCGCCTATATTCGATTAAATGCGACTTAATTGCTAAATGCGACATAACTCTGTCCGTCGCATTACTCTTTAGCGACACAATTCTTTATGTCGCTTACTTTATGAATAATCAATTTTGTTCCATTAGCGACACATTTTGATTATGTCGCAGACTTTCTGCGCCACAATTCTCTGTGTCTCATACGATAACAAATTGATTTGCGTGTTTTGATTAAATCTGCTAACGCTAACTGTTTGCGAGTTTTATTTCTACTCTTTACACAACAATGGCAGATGGTGATATTCTATGGGAGCCACGTCACAACATTGTGGCATTCTTGGACGATTCAAAGGATACGGCTGCACCATATAGGCCAATGGTGGCATTCCTACGCCGTTCTCGCATTTATACTGCTATTACTGCAACAACCACTATCTACAAGGATCAGGTGGCTCATTTTTGGGAAAACGCAGTGATCAACTCCGACCTGCCATTCACCAGAATTATTTATACTGTTGGAGATCGTCAACTTATTATCTCCGAGCAGGTCATTCGGGAATTCTTTCACTTCGGAGATACTACAGAGATGCCTACTCTTTTTGGCAATGAGTTTATTGCCGGGGCTATGACACGTCTCGGCTATCCAGGGGT